>CM029641.1:52891553-53464598 GCA_017311315.1 Dendrocalamus latiflorus
TTTAATTATGCTAAATAAGTCTTCGTCAGCTACAGTGTTTTTTCAGTCAACTACAGTGTTTTTCAGCCATAAGCCACTCAAAAAAAAGCTCTTTTGCGCAGGGATTAAACTACTAATTTGCTGGTAAATTCAGAAGGCCGCATAGCATAAGCTAGTTCGGTAAATATATTAAATGTATTAGTTATTGTATACTGGATCTTCATGCTGTGAAAAGCAAGAAAAAGGCCACCCAAAGCAGAACCATGGTGGTGAAAATATTAGAGGATTACCCGCACATCAAAGAAGATTTAATGATGAAAACACACGAATTCTTCTCCTCCTTCTCGATCTCTTCCTTATCTCCCCGTCTATCTCTTAGAGCAGCCATGGCCAAGCGCTACGGAAAAGAAGAAGAAGACCTAGAAAGGTGTGCTCCCCTAGAGAAGTGGCAACTGCCCTTTAGAGAGAGAGAGAGAGAGGTAGTCGTAGGGGAATCCAAGTACAACCTTTTCTTATAGGACAAGGTTTAGATAGGCTGGCCCATCAGGCCCTCATACCCCTACGTTAATTATTAAAGTCAATTTTACTATCATCATCATATAGCCCTTAGCAATTTTTTTTTTAATTTTGGCCACTTAACACTTCTTTTTTTTTGTGCAAAAATAGACACCTCCCTGAACTCGAAAGACATGGTAGACGATATGTGTCACTTGCCACGTCGCCCTAACTTGGTAGGAAGGCAGGCTCACGGCTGGCCAAGCTAGCGTAGCAGCAGGGCGCAAGCGGGCACGGCAGCCAGCTCCTGTCAAGCTGCCCAAGCACGAAAGGTCTCTGCCGAGCTGCCCACACGCGGAACCTCGCCACCAATGCGCAAAGCACTATAGGGCCTGTTTGGTTGCCTGCATCAGCTCATACACCTGCATGCACGTGGCCAGGCTGAGGAGGGAAGCTCCTCAGCCGCGTACGAGCTCAGCCTGGCTCCAGTTGCTTTTTTGCATCCACTCGTGCAGGCTCTCACCCCGATGCAGCCAACCAAACACCATCTTCTTGCATGAGCGGATGCGAGCTACCCTGATGCAGGCAACCAAACAGGCCCATAGCGAACACTATTTAGCACTGCAGTAGTACTATTCATTCATTAATTGCTAGCTTTAATTAACGCTACGTTCAATTAATTAATACTTATAGTAATTAATTAGTACTAATTAAAGCACTAAATTAATAGTATTTTATTTTTGTTGCTCGGTGAAGACGGCGACAGTGGCGCAGGGCATGCAAAAGTAATAGTATTTTTATGCTGATTAGGATCCACGTGGTGGACACCTCATGTCAAAACCACCTTGGAATGCATGGATAGGGGTGACAAAAAAGCATAAGGCTCGTGAGCTGGCTCGGCTCGTTAAAGGCTTGGCTCGGCTTGTGGCACAAACGAGCCAAGCCGAGCCAAGGTTTCAGCTCGGTCCGTTAACGAGCCGAGCCGGCTCGCAAGCCGCTTGCTAGGCTCGGTCGGCCGAGCTCGACAGCGTCTTCGGCTCATCACGACGTGAACGACTCAGTACAGTAGTAGTAGTATTATGTATGTATGCCAATTTTTATGCCAATTTTCACACCTCTTTAGTCACTGAGAGGTATTATTAAAGTACACGTTACTCTTTTCTATGTTAATTTCACCTATGGAAAGGAACCATCAGATGCCATATTTGCTCATACTGGAACTGGAGTTTTCTTGACAAGTTTTTCTTATTTTGTTATGAACCTACTACATTAGATGCTCTTTCCTTTTTTTATGTAATTTCAGTCATAGGATTACTATTGTATAGGTTTCATTGTCACTCTAGAGAATCATAGAAGTTATCATTCAGAAAAACAAATATGAAACACAACGAGCCTAATGAGCCATAGGATTGATGCAATTTGCAAATTCCACCCAACGAGCCGAGCTCGAGCTTTTTAACGAGCCGAGCCGAGCCAAGCTTCTCTTTTAGCTCGTTAGCTTAACGAGCCGAGTCGATCTGAGCCTCTTCCCTAACGAGCCTTCACGAGTCAAGTCGAGCCTAGCCAGCTCGATATCCACCCCTATGCACGGAGGGGTAATGTGGCCTGGTTTTGTTAATTAAAGATTGCCTTTTTTGCGAGTTAACGGTTGAAATTTGGACTCATGCCAAAGTTAAGGGTTGGAAAAATAGACTTTCCTTTTCTGCACCAAATTCAGCTCTAGACTTGATAATGGCAGTCACTGCAAAATAAGAAAGAGTCTTATTGATGCAGTTGGAATTACTATTGTTGGTGGTAGGTGTGACTGCCGACACAACATGACCGCACTAGCTTCCGCCATCCGAAAAATGGGAGACCGTGACCTGTGAGTCCGTGGCTAATGTAGTGGAAGTCAATTACTGAGAGAATGGAATGGAATTCCAATACACATTCCAAAAGAAAAATCTGTGAACATACTACTAGTATAATACTAATTCAGGTCTATCACACGAACGTCGGGGAAGGGGCGGTCACAGACGTTTATGCTGTAGAAGTAAAGCTTGCAGCAATACGGTGACTCAACAACTGATCCTTTTACTGATTTCGAATAAATGCATCCAATCACCTAACTTGATACTATTTTTTTACCGTGCTTGTATATACCTACTTCACCATTTATGCATGCTTACATTAGAAATTCGCACGGTTTGCGAGTTAAAGGTTCAAATTTGGACTCAAGACAAAGTTAAGGATTGAAAAATAGACTTTCCTTGTCTGCACCAAATTCAGCTCTAGACTTGATAATGGCAGTCACTGCAAAGTAAGAAAGAGAGTCTTATTGGTGCAGTTGGAATCACTATTGTTGGTGGTGGGTGTGACTGCCGACACAACTTGAGCGCACTAGCTTCCACCATCCGAAAAATGGGAGACCATGACCTGTGAGTCCGTGGCTAATGTAGTGGAAGTCAATTGCTGAGAGAATGGAATGGAATTCCATTACACATCCTAAAAATTAGGCCTTGCAAAGAAAATGTGTCAGGGGGCCTAATCCAAGACCCAAGGCACACGTTCCTAAGACATCAAATCACCGTGTCTTTGTAAGGGAGAGATATTTTGTGAGCCTTTCCAAAAGAAAAATCTGTGAACATCGTTTTCAAAATCAAGTAGTTGGTTACTTGTTTTGAAGTACATACTACTAGTATAATACTATTCAAGCCTATCGCACGAACGTCGGGGAAGGGGCGGTCACAGACAGTTTATGCTGTAGAAGTAAAGCTTGCAGCAATACGGCGACTCAACAACTGATCCTTTTACTGATTTGCGCCTGTATATACCTACTTCACCATTTATGCATGCTTACGTTAGAAAGACTAATGTTTGGGAAGTTTCAGATGGCACCGGAAAGAATGCCATTTTAGTACTGACGAATCATATTTATGTGAGAAGAATTCGTGTCTACTGAAAAGATGACCCAACAACGGACGGCAACTTCGAATTCTCTGCAAGGGAGCCGTCCCCCATGACCGCTTCGCCGCATGTTCGCACTCTGAATGACCTGCATGTTTGTCTCGCATTGCATGATTTTTCTCCACGATTGACGTAGACTCTCTTATTAATTAATTGTACAAGTTGAATATCTAGGCCCTGTTTAATTGGGTGTTTGCTAATTATTAATAGTATTTTTCACCGAAAACAAAAGCCACTTGCTCCCTCACGCCTTTCTGCAGTTTGTACTCCTCCTTGAGCAGCTCGCCGTGCTTGTTGAGGAGGTTGCCCATCGCTCCCGTCGCGATCTCCATGGTCTCGATCGGTAAGCAGCTTACTTTCTCGTTGTTTAATTGCTTGGTCGAGTACTAGCGGTGGTGGTGGTAGTGCTTGCTGCGTTGGGGTCGCGAGGATAGTGCATTTTATAGCTATCTTAGCAGATCTGACGTGATCTTGGACGGGCCGGGGTGAAAAAAAGGAGGACCGATCGAGTCCGTCAAGAGTCTTTGTCGTTCGCTCGAGCCAATTAATTATCGATGTGCGTCAATTAATTTCGCCAAACATGATTGTGCTGGGCCGGCCGGGTGATAGAAAATCAGATGTGATCTTGGCCTGGGACGGGCGAATATGGCGGCAGCACCGCACGTCGGATTGTCGGGCGCAACTTGCTGCAAGAAAATCTGAAGTATTGCGTCTCCAATCTTCGCACGCACGCCAAATAAGAAAAAAAAATTCCTCGACCAGGCACTGAAAATTAGGACGTGGAGTATTGTTATTTAGGAATTAGGACTCACCGTCACCAATAGAATCAAGTCCAGATCTATGAGGGCATCCGGAGTCTATAAAAATAAGGGGGTATAAGAGCATCTCCAGCAGGGTCCCTACTTGAGCCCTCAAAACCAAATTTGAGGGCTTGAGGCAAAAATAGAGGTCCAGCAGGGCCCCTACTAGAGCCCTCAAATTTGAGGGGCCCCTTAAATCCCCCCTTCAGCCTCATTCCTAGGGGGCCCCTACTCCGGCCCTCATTTTTCAGCTTTCCTCGTTTTTTTTCCCGTACGAGTGAAACAAATTTAAATTCGGAACAAATTTGAATTTAAATTTGAATATTCGAAACAAATTTGAATATTTGGAATAAATTTGAATTTAAATTTGAATATTCGGAACAAATTTAAATTCAAATTTGGATATTCGGAACAAATTTGAATATTCGAAACAAATTTGAATTTGAATATTCGGAACAAATTTGAATTTAAATTTGAATATTCGGAACAAATTTGAATTTAAATTTGAATATTCGGAACAAATTTGAATTTAAATTTGAATATTCGGAACAAATTTAAATTCAAATTTGGATATTCGAAACAAATTTGAATTGAAATTTGAATATTCGGAACAAATTTGAATTTAAATTTGAATATTCGGAACAAATTTGAATTTAAATTTGGAACAATAAAATTCGAAATAAATTTGAATTTAAATTTGAATATTCGTATTTGAATTCATAAATTTAAATATTGTCCCTCATTTTGAAATCATAAATATTTTATTGTGTATTGTGCTTTTGTCTCATACATATGCATATAGTGTGTGAGGAAATAGAGGGAATTGAGAAGTAGGGGCCCTGTTTTGAGGGCTCCTGCTGGAGTGCAGCCCAGAAAACAGGGCCCTCAAAAGTAGGGGGAGCCCTCAAATTAAAAGTAGGGGGCCTGTTTTGAGGGCTCCTGCTGGAGATGCCCTAAGTCACCTTAAGATCGATTTTATACATTACAGGGCTGACCTTAAACAGGCCATAACCAAAAAAGACTTAAGGGCAGTCCTCAAGCTAATGACCTGGCCAAAAACAATAAAATACAATTTTCTTTTAATCCTGTTGTTCTCTCCCCCCACCAGCCAACTACCAATTACCACATGTAACCGAGTGGGACCCTTGTTACAACTGAGCGGTGGTCTCAAACTTAACAAGTCAACCTTAACAATTAGGTGGGACCCATCTTAAGACCCATTGCGATATATACACTCCTGATGCCCTGAGAATTTTTTTCTATGGGCGCCGTCCAATGTATAAATAACAGGGACGCCATAATGTCCAGACTCTATGATTAAGATTTTCTATCATGATATATTATATATCATTACACTTGCACGCATCTAAAAGCAATCCAAAGGTAGGGAGGCTTGGTGCCCAGACACCATAGAGCCCCATTTCAGTGTCCATATATATATATATATATATATATATATATATATATATATATATATATATATATATATATATATATATATATATATATATATATATATATATATATATATATATATATATATATATATATATATATATATATATATATATATATATATATATATATATATATATATATATATATATATATATATATATATATATATATATATATATATATATATATATATATATATATATGGCTTCTCAAAGTAATGAGCTACGCACTCTCAATTTTGATCGACGACCGCGACAATGAGCTTCAGCGATGAGCGACTGTAACATCCCAAAAATTTAAATTGGATAAATATGAAGTTTTTGAATTACTTGGCAATATGTGTTTCATTTCAATTTGGAGTTTGTTGGAGTTTCTGAAAAATTTGGTGAAGGTTCCAAAAGTTAAAAAAATCAAGAAGAAAACAAGCATGTTTAAATAATAGAGAATTAAAATTTTAAATGTGAAACTGAAAAGATGATCCATAAAGAAAATGGGAACAAATAAAGCCAGAAATATACATATATGTATATATGTATATACACACAAATACATACCCAAATGCATATCTCAAAATAAAAAAAAGAGCAGCCAAGCCGGCCGTTGCCAGGCCTGCTCGCGCGCCTATAAAAGCCACTGCGGCTTCCTCCGAGCTCCCCACACCTTGCTCTTCCTCCCGCCACAGCCAATCGAGCTCTGAGCCTTTCAATCGCCGGCGAGCCATTTTCTCCCCCAACTCCGGCGACTAAGCTTCCCGTCGATCCACGCCGCTAGAGTCCGATTCCTCGCGCCAGCACCACCTCCGGAGCATCGCGAAGCCATTCCCGGCCTCGCCCGAGCTCCCTGTCACCGGTAGTTCGCCGTCACCGAGCGCCTCCCCGAGCCGCCGCCACCGCACGCCGCCGACCTAACTCCGGTGCCTTCCGGCCTTCATCGCCAACACCATCGGATTCCCCATGACTCCGGCGTCGCATTTTGGGACCCACCCGAACCCCTCCGGCCAACCCTCGCCGCCGGCGCCACCACCTTCTTCCACCTCTGCTCACCCTCTTCCCATACCCACCTTAAGAGGTATAGCTGCCCTTATATGGTAAGCAACACCCGAGCGGACGACTGGCTAGCACCGTTACTCTCTTCTCCCCAGCTCCCTTGGCGCGCGTTCGAGCCCCCGGCTCCGCACGCTGAGGTTGAGCCTTTCTTTTATTTTCCTCGCTGACAGCTGGGCCCCGCCCGTCAGCCACTGTGGTCAGTGGGCTGGCTGACCTCTGGGCCCCGCCTGTCAGCGCCACCCGCTGACAGATGGGTCCAGAACCCCCAGGGTCCCACCTGTCATTGGCCCAGCACACCCATGGCCACTGACAGAGGGGTCCCACTTGTCAGTGACTAAGCACAGGGGCACGCTGACATGTGGGCCCCACTGGCCATAGACACAGGAATAATTAAATAAAAAAAAAATAAAAATGGAAAATATGACATATGGGACCCACTGTCAGAAAGTTAGTAATTTTTAGATTTATCTGAACTGAGAATTTCAAATGGGCATAACTTATTTATTTTAACTCCAAATTGGGTGAAACAAATTTCTAAATTCATCTAAATTCAAGATCTATCCAATGGAACTAAAATCATAATTTTTAGAGTTCATTTGAATTTCTGGTGTTATTTGGATTGATTTGTGTACTTTCTTTTTATCCAAATTTTCACGCACGCTAAAATAGCTTACGAGGCTCAATAAGAGGAGATCGAGGCAGCAACCTTAGAAGCACAAGATAATCAAGATCTCGACCACTGTGACCAAGGCGAGTCAATACTTTGATCATGTTGAACCTACATTTTTCGCAAATTTACTTTTGTTTAAATTATCAAATTGCATGCTGTTATTTCATATGCAAATATATGTTTGCTTGAAGATTCTAGTTATATATCCATTATTCGACTTGCTAGTATTAAACATCCTTTGAAATATTTGAATATCTAAGCCTTGTCACCCTAGCAAAATTATAATGGTAACTTTTCGAAAATAAGTCCATAACTATACGCCATGCTTAGTACTGCTTAGGTAATCGGGGGCATCAAAAATGCCCCCAAAGCATCACTTTGAATCATGAGAAATTGGTTTGGGCAGTCATGGTGGAAATGACTGGTATATTTGGTTATGGATATTTTATACTCCCAAAAACCTCAAGTTGCTTAATTATCTGGGCGGATGGTTCGAGGGTGTGTGTGTGGTGCAGTGGAAGCACAAGGGGACAGTGGTAGAACCGCCCAGATAGCCCTAAGGACCGAATCTTATGATGACCTCCCAGTGTACAACAAGTACAACTACAAGCTGGCAAAGTGTAGGCAGGGCTAACTAATTTGCATCGACTTAGTAAGGGTTGCGCCGGTGTGACCACGGGTGGGTAGAGGGTGGCCACATCCTCCGACGTGACGGCGCAAGAGGGGGCTTCTGGAAGGGTGGTCGTACTCCGAAGGAAGTGGAAACCTTAGCGGACGTAACTCTGCTAGGAAAAATGAAATGTAAAGGTCCTGTGATAGTCTACTCAACCGCATGGCAAAGGAATCATGTGGGGCAACGAGTGGATTTATCTCTTGTGGGTAAAGTGTGCAAACTCTGCAGAGTCAAAACTATTCGAATAGCCGTGCCCACGGTCAAGGGCGGACATGGGAACTTAACCAGATATAGTTCTGCTTCAAAAACAACTTTGTGGGTGGAATTGGAAAAATGGAGGGCAGTGGAAAGCCCTGATTTGAGTTGTCCTGAGTGTCGTCCCAGTGGTAGTTAAGCGGCTATAACGCTGAAAGATGCTATGTGGTGCAGATGCCATGTAACGGTGGATGGCATCTGTGTCAATAATAAGATGGTCATATTTCATAAACACTAGCCATGATTTGTAAACTGCTAAGTCTTAGGGATTTTTAAGTAATTGTATTCAAAAGCACTCTTCGCAAAATAAAATAAGCTGAGCCATCCTTTGATAAGCCATGCATATTATTTAATTGCATCCTATGTGTTGGCTCGCGAGCACGGTGGTTGTGCTCATATTCACTTTTGCGACAAATTCAGACTCAGGAATCAGATCACCTCGCCTCAACAACAACATTGGACATGCTGGTAGAGTGGTAGAGAAGATGAAGATGTCAAGGGCTAGGTCGCGAACCTCCAGTTGGCTGCATGTGGGCATGTCCTGAAGGTCCCACCTGTGTGCTCGTTCTTCCGCTGCTGCAATTTATTGATTTCGGCCTAATCGATCCATGAGTAAGTCTACTATTATATTTATGCTTCCGCATGATATGTACTTTGATATTCAGAACTGTAAATTGTGAGCACTATCTACTGATCCAGGGAATAGTGCGGTGAATCACAGAGGATTCCGGATTGTAAAATCTGGGTCTGACAGCGACTGAGATGAGCAATGACGAACTACGAGAGATTCATATTTATGGCCGAACGAAAAGTGAATCCAGTGTGCTCACCCCATTGTCACGAGCAGCACTTCGGGTGAGGGAGGACGGTATGGTGACACTGACAAATGTGCAAATGAGGAAACGGGCGAGGGGAATGATACGGACATAACGATATTAGTGCGAACGATAGAGCGCGCGAGGGGGCACAATACACACAGAGTAACAATTGTGTGAACCACATAGCAAAAAACAATATAGCATGATTGGCCGACACATGCGCGAAGCATAGAGGTCAGCCACTTGAAAAGATGCCAGAGCATCGATAAATTCATGATTAAATTAACCCGAATAAATGTGGTAAATTTAGACTACATAAAATTCCTCAAAAAATTACATAATAACTATGACTATGTCGGGAGGTTTCACATAAAATTTTGTAATTTGTGGAGCTCGTTTGCTATATATAAAAACTTATACAAATATCAAAATTGTATAAATATTTGAGCAAAATTCATAATGGATAAAATTACCCAAAAACTACACTGTGAAGTATGTTATGTCGAGAGGTTGTACATAAAATGTTGTATTTTTTTGAGCTAATTTGTTATATTTAAATTTTTAAATAAATACTAAATAGAAAAAAAATTAGGATAGGAAATTAAGCCGGCTTAATCACCTGCCGTCACCTCACCGAGCGGCAGGCCTGCCTGCCGTTCCCTGGTAGGGCAGCAGGCTACCTGCCATCTGTCGGCAAGGCAGCAGGCACCTGCTGTTGGCAACCTCGCTACGTGTCGTCTCCTCCACGCTGTCGCCCGCCCACCGAACGGCAGAAGTGCCATTTCTGCAAATACGTCTCGTATACGGCTAGTTTTGTAAATACCGTCGTAAATAGTGCCAAATCTGCTGAAAACTCCAGATACTCTACTCGTATATACATAAACGTCAAAAATAGAAACATGATTATTCTAACAATAAGCACATTTAAAATTAGAGTGGATTAAACAATGAGATTGATTATACTAACATGCGGGCCTCCGGCTTGTATGCATTCATGCTATCTCGTAGTTGTAACATCCTGATTTTCAGAGTCTTTTTGAAGCTTTTAAAATAAAATTCATCATTTGGATTTTTCTGGAATTAATTAAAGCTTAATTAGAATTTTCATTAATCAAAAAGATTTAATATGATTAAATTAAACATTAATATTTGCCAAAAATATTTTATTTGTGTTCCTTGTGTCACAAGGAATTTTTGTGTATTTTCTGGGATTTTTCGGAGTTTGTTTGAGCTCAATTTGAAATTTCCAAAAAAAAAGAAAGAGGAGAGAGAATGAACAGTACTCGACACGTGTCAGCACCTGGTTCATCTTCAACCTCCAGAGCTTCGATCGATTCCGTTCTCTGTACAGGTTTTTCCGTTTTTCTCTCTCTTCATAACTTTCAATCCGGACCTTATCTCAATGTCTTCCCAAAAGGAAAGTTGTGCCAAATCACGCAAGGAATCGATCCCAACTGGCCTCTTTCCATTTTGTTCATCCGTTTGCCTTTTATCTCCAATTTTCCGAAACGGACTCTAAACCGAAATCCACGGATTGGAGTCGGTTTCTACCTCTTCCAAGCCTATAAATAGGACCCCTTGGCTCCCCTAAACACATCCCAAGCCGTGCCAAGTCTCTCCAAAGCTCAGGACGCCGTCGGCACCGAGCCCCTCCGGTCCCGAATTTGCTCGTCGTGTCTCGAGCGATTCGGTGAGTTTCTCCGTGATCCTTTCGCGTCACATTGTGCCATCATGTCCCATCTACCTTCTTGCCAAGTTAATTTGGTTTTGGTGCAGCCAATCTCCCGGAATCGAGTTTTCCCCAATCTAGGTCAAGAGCGCTTCCCGACGTCGATTCGTCGCCTCCGGTAAGCTTTAGCCCTTGCCGTAATTTTTCTTAGCCTTGCCTCGCCACGTTCTACGCCGTGCTCACTTCCGTTTCCCCGAAAAGCCTCCACAAATTTTCGCCTCCGAACCTCGCCCTGGCCGCCAATGGCATCCCGTGTCCCCCATCTACCCGGTGATGTTTTCACCAATCCGTTCACGTCACTTTGTGCCAAACCATCCCAGGTAGCTACCCTCCAAGTGGTTTTAGATTTCGTTCACCGAGCACCAAGATATTAAGTTTTTCCTTTTCCCTTCCCGACGTCGTTCGAACGTCGATTGCGCCGTCTCCGGTGGGTTTCTGGCCGAGCCGATAATTTTCCTAGCTTCGCCAAGCTGCGTTCTAGCCCGTGCTCACCCTACTTCTCCATGTCCTATGCCCGGGTTTTATTCCTCTCTCCTACCCATGTCGTTGTAGCCGCCCGTGCCGTCAACGGTCTCTGTTTGGCGTGCCGTCAGTTCCTATGTGTGCCTTAGTTCCCTAATACCCTATTTTGCTAGTTAGATTCATCTCCCATGCCTCCTCTCGCCAGCGCTAGCCTCCTTTCCAAGAATTCCTCTCGGATGAACAGTAACATCTGTGAATTTCCAGCATTTTCTCGCCCCGGCAAACTTTAGATCGCTCGTTCTCCTTCGTCCGAACTCCGATCGACCCGATTCTTCTTCCTAAATTCGTCTAAAATTGAGCTCTATCTTTTGGTTCTGGTTTTGCAGTTTTTGGAGTTTATTTGAGTTTTATTTGAATTTATTCTTGTGTTTCGTCTCGTTCTCTCTCCCGTTAGATCGCGCGTTCGAAGGAACTGAAGCAAGATTTGAAGATCAAGAATTCTTAACTGAGCAAGGCCAAGGCAAGTCGTGTCCTTTGATCATGTTGAACCCAGTTTGCAATCTATTATTTAATTAATTTATTTTAAATTATCTTGCATCGCTATTTTTATTCAAACCCTTGTATTGGTAGTTATCGTCCCAATTGGTTATTTCCCTCCTTGATATTTTGGAATACCTTGATGCCATTGTCACCTTAGGTTGGGAATTTAATTAGTGATGCTATGTTATTCGTCACATTGGGTTGGTACGATTAGAATGCTTAGCCTTGCTTATTTTGCGAAAGGGTTCATCATCACATGTGATTAATTAATGTGACTTAATGAGATATTGAATTGTGGTTGGTGCCACTGTTATAAAATTTGTGCCGTGACGTTGGTGCGTCATTGGCGGTGGTTATACAAAATTGGTTTTTACTCGGGCGAGTGATCGTGCAGTAAAGGGGGAAGTGTTGGAGCACTTCGATGGATGTGGTAGTCTCGCCCGAGAACACATAAGGACTTAACTTTGTGCGCCATTGATCTGAGTCTTACCGTGCAAACCACATGTCTAGTATGGGATAGACCTGGCATAATAATTTGTGAAGTCTCCACTTTGGTTTTACTACTGATGTTGCGTGGCGCAAGAGGGGGCAATTATCGACTAGGGGGTTACCCTACTCGACGGCGAATCCTTAGCGAGTGGGATCGGGTGGAGATGGATCATTGTAAAAGCCTTGTTGTGATGATCTTTAACGTGAGGATAATCACATCGTGTGGGTACAGTTGTGCAACCTCTGCAGAGTGTAAAACTATTCGAATAGCCGCGTCCTCGGTCATGGACAATGCTCGGTGATTTCACACGAGGTATAGTTATTTCTAAAAAGTTTTGGACAGTGGATGGTTAATTCACTGTTGGTTTAACTTGTGGATGGGAGGTCCATAAGTGGTTAGTTTAGCTTATGGATGGGGGATTCATAAGTGGTTACTTCAATTCCTTTGATTATTATTTATTATTGTTTTACTTCAAATGCACCTTCAATCTATTTATTGTATTTTCAAATGCCGTTTTATGCAAATTAACCTTTCAGCCATCCATTGGTAAGCCTTGCATGTTATATTGCATTCATTTGTTACAAACGACTTGCTGAGTACCAATGTACTCACGGCTTTATGCCCCTGTTGCTCAGTTGAGGAGGAGGAGTATCACCAGCAGGAGGTCCCAGAAGGAGAGTACTTCGACGTCTTCGCGGATTAGGCTTCGTTCTCCACTCGATAGCCTGTGGGCGTGTCGATTGGCTGCTGCGCTTTCTTTTGGATTTCCGCTGCTAGTTTGTGTTAAGCCCTTCGGGCTAGTCTATTGTAAGCTTGGCCATAAGGTCGTACTCTGATGATTATCAATATAATTTGGTTTTTCCTTAGAATATTGTGATATGGATGATATTTATCTTTGTTCATACTGTGTGCACTAGCGTGATCCTGGACTAGTGCAGAATACACAGGAGAGTCCGGATTTGTATATTCGGGTCTCTACAGAGATGGTATCAGAGCTATATCGACTGTAGGACGAAGCCCTAGTTAGAATGGTCGAATTAGCAAAGTTTTCAAAATTATTTTCTAAATCAAATCAACCAAATGATTGACTAGTAATTCTTGATTCTTACCTCATTCTTAGGATTCTTGCTCCTTGCCTCCTCTGAAATATTGTTTTCGAAATTCAATTTGACTTCTTACCCCCATAATGTCCATAGATGTCTCGAGTGTTCCTCCATCGAAGGGAAAGTTGGCATGGAATTCTTCAAGCTGTGATGTGAAGTTTGGATCAAGGAAGCACCCCAATGTTCCAAGACAAGATCGAAGACTGCCGTGAAGATCGAGAGCCATTAGATTAAAACCCTGCCATAGTTTTAGCATCGTGTAGATCGTTTTGCTTCTTATTCGCCGTTGGGTGTGATGTGAGCTGCAAATTTTGCCCTTAAAAGCATTATATTGCAATCACGTCAATCTTTTATTGGTGTTATTTCCCCGGTTTTGCTGTTAGCCTTTTTCGGCTAAGTGTTTGTTTAGTTTAGGTTGCCATTAGAAATTCCCCTTAGACGAGTTTACCTCTCATCTATGCTTTTCCCACTTATCTTTAAAACCCGGTCAGAGTTTTGGAAGTGTCAGAGCAACTAACCCGGAATCAAGTTGTCCAAGTTCAACCTCAAGTCTTACCTATGCTTTTCCCCCTTACCTTTTCGCCTGGAGCAGTCAGTAGTGTTTCTCTTCAGAGCAGCAGCAAGATGGTTGGACCCAGGAACCCCGCAGAAGCATCGAGCAATCTCGCCTATTCCTTTCAAACTTGGAAATACCCCTGCCAAGACCCCAGGAGCAAGCTGTGGAACATCGTCAAGTCAAGGAAGCCAAATACCTCAAAGCGTTGCAAGGGGGAGCCTCAACAACGTCGTCTCCAATGTCGCACCTGGTAACCTATTCTTTTAGTAAGCCTGAATCTCGGGGTCGAGATTCCGTTTAAGGGGGGAGGTTTGTAACATCCTGATTTTCAGAGTCTTTTTGAAGCTTTTAAAATAAAATTCATCATTTGGATTTTTCTGGAATTAATTAAAGCTTAATTAGAATTTTCATTAATCAAAAAGATTTAATATGATTAAATTAAACATTAATATTTGCCAAAAATATTTTATTTGTGTTCCTTGTGTCACAAGGAATTTTTGTGTATTTTCTGGGATTTTTCGGAGTTTGTTTGAGCTCAATTTGAAATTTCCAAAAAAAAAGAAAGAGGAGAGAGAATGAACAGTACTCGACACGTGTCAGCACCTGGTTCATCTTCAACCTCCAGAGCTTCGATCGATTCCGTTCTCTGTACAGGTTTTTCCGTTTTTCTCTCTCTTCATAACTTTCAATCCGGACCTTATCTCAATGTCTTCCCAAAAGGAAAGTTGTGCCAAATCACGCAAGGAATCCATCCCAACTGGCCTCTTTCCGTTTTGTTCATCCGTTTGCCTTTTATCTCCAATTTTCCGAAACGGACTCTAAACCGAAATCCGCGGATTGGAGTCGGTTTCTACCTCTTCCAAGCCTATAAATAGGACCCCTTGGCTCCCCTAAACACATCCCAAGCCGTGCCAAGTCTCTCCAAAGCTCAGGACGCCGTCGGCACCGAGCCCCTCCGGTCCCGAATTTGCTCGTCGTGTCTCGAGCGATTCGGTGAGTTTCTCCGTGATCCTTTCGCGTCACATTGTGCCATCATGTCCTATCTACCTTCTTGCCAAGTTAATTTGGTTTTGGTGCAGCCAATCTCCCGGAATCGAGTTTTCCCCAATCTAGGTCAAGAGCGCTTCCCGACGTCGATTCGTCGCCTCCGGTAAGCTTTAGCCCTTGCCGTAATTTTTCTTAGCCTTGCCTCGCCACGTTCTACGCCGTGCTCACTTCCGTTTCCCCGAAAAGCCTCCACAAATTTTCGCCTCCGAACCTCGCCCTGGCCGCCAATGGCATCCCGTGTCCCCCATCTACCCGGTGATGTTTTCACCAATCCGTTCACGTCACTTTGTGCCAAACCATCCCAGGTAGCTACCCTCCAAGTGGTTTTAGATTTCGTTCACCGAGCACCAAGATATTAAGTTTTTCCTTTTCCCTTCCCGACGTCGTTCGAACGTCGATTGCGCCGTCTCCGGTGGGTTTCTGGCCGAGCCGATAATTTTCCTAGCTTCGCCAAGCTGCGTTCTAGCCCGTGCTCACCCTACTTCTCCATGTCCTATGCCCGGGTTTTATTCCTCTCTCCTACCCATGTCGTTGTAGCCGCCCGTGCCGTCAACGGTCTCTGTTTGGCGTGCCGTCAGTTCCTATGTGTGCCTTAGTTCCCTAATACCCTATTTTGCTAGTTAGATTCATCTCCCATGCCTCCTCTCGCCAGCGCTAGCCTCCTTTCCAAGAATTCCTCTCGGATGAACAGTAACATCTGTGAATTTCCAGCATTTTCTCGCCCCGGCAAACTTTAGATCGCTCGTTCTCCTTCGTCCGAACTCCGATCGACCCGATTCTTCTTCCTAAATTCGTCTAAAATTGAGCTCTATCTTTTGGTTCTGGTTTTGCAGTTTTTGGAGTTTATTTGAGTTTTATTTGAATTTATTCTTGTGTTTCGTCTCGTTCTCTCTCCCGTTAGATCGCGCGTTCGAAGGAACTGAAGCAAGATTTGAAGATCAAGAATTCTTAACTGAGCAAGGCCAAGGCAAGTCGTGTCCTTTGATCATGTTGAACCCAGTTTGCAATCTATTATTTAATTAATTTATTTTAAATTATCTTGCATCGCTATTTTTATTCAAACCCTTGTATTGGTAGTTATCGTCCCAATTGGTTATTTCCCTCCTTGATATTTTGGAATACCTTGATGCCATTGTCACCTTAGGTTGGGAATTTAATTAGTGATGCTATGTTATTCGTCACATTGGGTTGGTACGATTAGAATGCTTAGCCTTGCTTATTTTGCGAAAGGGTTCATCATCACATGTGATTAATTAATGTGACTTAATGAGATATTGAATTGTGGTTGGTGCCACTGTTATAAAATTTGTGCCGTGACGTTGGTGCGTCATTGGCGGTGGTTATACAAAATTGGTTTTTACTCGGGCGAGTGATCGTGCAGTAAAGGGGGAAGTGTTGGAGCACTTCGATGGATGTGGTAGTCTCGCCCGAGAACACATAAGGACTTAACTTTGTGCGCCATTGATCTGAGTCTTACCGTGCAAACCACATGTCTAGTATGGGATAGACCTGGCATAATAATTTGTGAAGTCTCCACTTTGGTTTTACTACTGATGTTGCGTGGCGCAAGAGGGGGCAATTATCGACTAGGGGGTTACCCTACTCGACGGCGAATCCTTAGCGAGTGGGATCGGGTGGAG
Source organism: Dendrocalamus latiflorus (assembly GCA_017311315.1). Taxonomy (NCBI): domain Eukaryota; kingdom Viridiplantae; phylum Streptophyta; class Magnoliopsida; order Poales; family Poaceae; genus Dendrocalamus; species Dendrocalamus latiflorus. The sequence goes on from CM029641.1 coordinate 52,908,261, forward strand.
ATGGATCATTGTAAAAGCCTTGTTGTGATGATCTTTAACGTGAGGATAATCACATCGTGTGGGTACAGTTGTGCAACCTCTGCAGAGTGTAAAACTATTCGAATAGCCGCGTCCTCGGTCATGGACAATGCTCGGTGATTTCACACGAGGTATAGTTATTTCTAAAAAGTTTTGGACAGTGGATGGTTAATTCACTGTTGGTTTAACTTGTGGATGGGAGGTCCATAAGTGGTTAGTTTAGCTTATGGATGGGGGATTCATAAGTGGTTACTTCAATTCCTTTGATTATTATTTATTATTGTTTTACTTCAAATGCACCTTCAATCTATTTATTGTATTTTCAAATGCCGTTTTATGCAAATTAACCTTTCAGCCATCCATTGGTAAGCCTTGCATGTTATATTGCATTCATTTGTTACAAACGACTTGCTGAGTACCAATGTACTCACGGCTTTATGCCCCTGTTGCTCAGTTGAGGAGGAGGAGTATCACCAGCAGGAGGTCCCAGAAGGAGAGTACTTCGACGTCTTCGCGGATTAGGCTTCGTTCTCCACTCGATAGCCTGTGGGCGTGTCGATTGGCTGCTGCGCTTTCTTTTGGATTTCCGCTGCTAGTTTGTGTTAAGCCCTTCGGGCTAGTCTATTGTAAGCTTGGCCATAAGGTCGTACTCTGATGATTATCAATATAATTTGGTTTTTCCTTAGAATATTGTGATATGGATGATATTTATCTTTGTTCATACTGTGTGCACTAGCGTGATCCTGGACTAGTGCAGAATACACAGGAGAGTCCGGATTTGTATATTCGGGTCTCTACAGTAGTCCATGTCTATATCCAATAACATGGAAAAGCAGAATACACAAAGAGAGGTACTGAAATTAGGTGTCGTTCGGTTGGGTTGAAATAACTGTAGCTGATTGAAATTACACTGTAGCTGATGATAGCTTATCTAGTGTAACTAAATTTAAAAAAATTAAAAATAGAAAAAATAGGTTAACCCATGATGAACAATGCAAATGAATACGGGAAAAAACTGCAAAAAAAGGCTCAAAAAATCTATAAAACTAGAAAAAGATGAAATTTAGGAATAATAAAAAATAAGCTAGAAGTCAGAAGTTCTAAGTCGAAATGAGTGAGGCCTAATATGGAGAGCAAATATTAGTGAAATCGAAACAACCCGCTGTATGACATGACAAATGGCACAGGAAATATAATAAAAATGACCTGATGGGGACAACAAAATTCCGATCTGAAATGCAAGTCCGGAAGGGGAGAAGCACACAGATCAGAGGGGCTGGACGTCGTGGGCTCTTCTTGTGGGCCATGGAAAGAAAACTAGCCCATAGAACAAGGGATTGACGCTCGCGTTTAGTACCATATTGCTAAGTGGAGTTGGTTGAAAGGGGGAGAAGACTATATAAATGACGCCTCTGTCTTCATTAGAACATACTTACCTGGACAAGGTTGACAGGTGATCAGTAAGACCTGTGGCCTAGGCCAATGGCCCACATTGCACTTGGTGGACGTGTTGGTTTACCATCTCCTCAAGTGGGAGAGTGGACGTCATAATTTATGGTAGAGGGGGTACGCGTCCGCGCGGCCCCTGCTAATTCTGCAAAATTAAAATTAGGGACCTAACTGAGGTTGTGGTTGTTTTGAGTTGCATATTTTAGCTTGAGACCTTATTTTGGCTTGAGAACATAAGCAACAACAAGAGGTAGGGGCTGTGCTTCATGTGCCTTGGTTAATCTGAAAAAGAATACATTAATTAATTTGGCTGCCTCAATTAATTTGAAAAAAGTTCCCCATTTACCAGAGTAGAGGTGCGACATGGGCTGCGCCGGCCCAGCTGGCCCAGCGTTGCTTTAGGCCATGCCGGTTCGGCCTGGTCACCCACTGTGCATGTGTGGTATGATATCTCTATGCATTTTATTGAAGGGCTTCCAAAGATCAATAAATCAGTTATTCTAACGGTCGTTGATCGCCTGTCCAAGTATGCTCATTTCTTGGTTTTATCTCATCCTTACACGGCAAGCTCAGTAGCTCTATTCTTCGATGAGATAGTTCGCCTCTATGGACTTCCTACATCTATTGTCTGTGATCGTGACCCGGTCTTTACCAGCAATTTCTGGAAAGAATGGTTTCACTTATGTGGCATTAAGCTAAAGTTCAGCTCCACATTTCATTCATCCTTGCTATAACTTGCTTTAACTTGTCACATAACAACTATCTTTACTACATAGTCTCCATGATATCCATCTCCCATTTATGACAGTATCTCCGATATCAGTTGTTCGTTGCTTTCATCTTGTACCCGTTGTTTACTTGTGATGCTTGTCCTTTATTTCACGTGGTTGCATTACTTGTCTTTACTCTTGTGTTGCGACCGTTGTTAGGTACTTGCTGAGATTTTCAAATCTCACGCTTGCTCTTTTCAGTCTCAGGTAAAAGGCCAGTGGAGTGATAGCATCATGCATGGGTGGGAGCACTCGAGTTTTCAGCACCGTGATTTGCCACTGTTTTGTTATTTCATTCATTCTTTATTTGGTTAGAAGTGGACTGGTCCCATATTTTAAACATTTATTCTAGTTTCCGTTGGTTCTCTATTAAAGTGTTAATAAAGTTTTAAACTCCTTGTGATTTCTTTTGTTATTCTTATTTATTCTTCAGTTTAGCGATCACACCGATCAACTTCTGCTCTGTCTTAAGCATTACAAGCCTTCTCAATTGCTTATATACTCATATACCTGACTACTATACAAAAGCAACTAAAACATGTAAACGGACTCAAAATAACAAAAACAACTCGTCTTCTTACTCAACTCGTATACACGGCAACGATGCGTACACGTATACGGACTCAGACTCGGATATTCTACTCGTATATGTATACATCAAAAAATAGAAACACGATTATTCTAACAATAAGCACATTTAAAATTAGAGTGGAGTAAAATATACAGTGAGATCGATTATACAAACATGCGGGCCTCCGGCTTGGTATGCATTCATGCTATCTCGTAGTCCATGTCTATATCCAATAACATCGAACAGCAGAATACACTCAGAGAGATACTGAGATTAGGTGGTGATCGGTTGGGCTGTGGCTTATGGTTTATTTTACTGTAGCTGGCTGAAATTGCATTGTAGTTGAAGGTGGCTTATTTGGTATAATTAAATTAAAAAAAATTAAAAATAGAAAAAATGGGTTAGCCCATCACGTGTAATGCAAACGAATACAGGAAAAAAAAAGAACTGGTAAAAAACTCAAAAAATAAAAAAAACATAAAAAACGAAATTTAGAAATAGTGAAAAATAACCCAAAAACCAGAAGCCGAAGTCGAAACGATCGGGGCCAGTAGTATGGGAGCAAATATTAGTGAAATCGAAACAACCTGCTGTATGACATGACAAATGGCACAGGAAATATAATAAAAAATGACCTGATGGGGACAACAAAATTCCAATCTGAAAAGCAAGTCCGGAAGGGAAGAAGCACAGATAGCAAAGGAGCACAGAGCACGGAGGCAGGAAGGGAGGTGGCACCAGCGGGCGGAGACGGCGAGGTCTACAAGGAGATGGCGAAAATCTTCGACGCATAGATAATGTCTTCCATCAAAACTGATACCCAGGACCGGTTCCCCGCGGAAATTCACATGTTCTCTTCCCCTGTACAAGATAAGAGACAAGGGAAACGTTGAGATCCCATGGGAGACTCGTGTTGTATCTGGCTAATTAGGGTGTACTCGTTTTAGTTTCAGCTTTTAGTTTTTCAGTTTATTTTTTACTATTTATAAATTTTGTCTTTTTTTGAATTTTTGGTTTTTTGTTGGGCTTTTTTGTCGGTTCTTTTTTTCTCGTATTTATTTGTATTATATGTAATGGGCTAACATATTTTTTATATTTTTTAAATTTAATTATACTAAATAAGACTCTGTCAACTACAGTGTTTTTTCAGTCAGCTATAGTGCTTTTTAGCTATAAGCCACTAAAAAAACCCAAATGAGCACGATAGCTAGGAGTAGTTTGCACTCAATTATCCGGCCGGACATGCACGATCAGTTTTAACAGGATTAGTAGGAGAGCTTAATACTTAGGTAGTCCACGCACGCGTAGGCAAGTCGCCATCTATCGATTCGCGGAGTACGTGCACGCATGATGCAAGGTCCTGCAATTATGCATGCATGCCAGCAAACTCTAGCCAAAAAAAATGCAAGCGTGCGTGCTCGTCTCGCACCTGCAAAGGCCATTCGTAGTTCAATGCAAGCACCTCCTCTAGTAAAACTGTTGTTACATACTCGCGACTTCTGCTGGGGATGGGCTGGACGTCGTAGGCTCTTCTTGTGGGCCGTGGAAAGAAAACTAGCCCATGGAACAAGGGATTAGCGCTGGTGTTTAGTACCACATTGCTAAATGAAGCTGGTTGGAAGGAAGAGAAGGCTACATAAGCGACACCTCTGCCTTCATTAGAACATACTTATCTGGACGGGGTCTACAGATGATCAGTAAGACCCGTGGCCTAAGCCAATGGCCCACATTGCACTTGGTGGGTGCGTTGGTTTACCATCTCCTCAACTGGGAGAGTGGATGTCATAATTTATGGTAGAGGGGGTATGCGTCCGCGCGGCCCCTGTCAATTCTGCAAAATTAAAATTAGGGACCTAACTGAGGTTGTGGTTGTTTTGAGTTGCATATTTTGGCTTGAGACTTAAGCAAATTTGGCGTCTTGCCTTCCTTCTTATAGCACCCGCCTAAGCTAAGCAGCAGGCATTGAAAGTGTAGCCCAAGGCAGGGGCTACGCTTAATCTGCCTTGGTTAATCTAAAAAGTAAAACATAAATTAATTTGGCTGCCTCGATTAATCTGAAAAAAGTTCCCCATTTACCATGTAAACGCTATAGGCATATATGCTTCCGTTGATGGGTGAGTAGAGGTGGGACATGAGCCACGCCGGCACGGCTGGCCCAGCGTTGCTTCAGGCCATGCTGGTTCGGCTCGGTCACCGACCGTGCATGTGTGGTCTGATATCTCTATGGATTTTATTGAAGGGCTTCCGAAGATCAATGGTAAATCAGTTATTCAAACGGTCATCAATCACCTGTCCAAGTATGCTTCTTGGTTTTACCTCATCCTTACACGGCAAGCTTAGTAGCTCAAGCATTCTTCAATGTGATAGTTCGCCTCCATGGACTTCCTATACCCGGTCTTTACCAGCAACTTCTGGAAAGAATTGTTTCACTTATGTGGCGTTAAGCTCAAGTTCAGCTCCACATTTCATCCACAATCCGATGGACAATCGAAAGTGGTCAACCGACTAATTACAATGTACTTGTGGTGTTTGTTACCATGGGCCGAATTCGCTTATAATACTTCTTTCCAGCATGCCATTCAAGCCACGCCATTCAAAGTTGTTTATGGCAGACCACCGCCAACATTTATGACATATGAGCCGGGTTCAGGCCGAGTGGAGGCTGTGGAACAATCACTACAGGAGAGAGATGAGTTTCTGGCAGACATTAGAGAGAGTTTGCAACAAGCGCAGCAGACTATGAAGGAGCAATACAATGCACGACATCGTGACTTGGAGTTTGCACTTGGTGATTGACTGATTGTATATGGATGAAGTTACATCGGCGACAAGTTCCATCTGTAATTCAGAAGGCCATTGGCAAACTGTCGCCGCTCTTTTATGGACCTTATCAGATTGTGGAGAGGATAGGGACAGTGGCTTATCGTTTGCAGCTTTCAGGCGGCGCTCGCATCCATGATGTCTTTCATGATAGATTTGGTAAACTTGCGTTTCAGTTTCAGCTCTCAATTTTAGTTTTCAGTTTCAGCTCTCAGTTTCAGTTTTCAGCTTTTAGTTCTCAGTTGCAGTTTTCAGTTTTCAGCAGTTATTGCTTTCAGTTTCTTGTTTTACTGCCACGGTTCAGTTTCAAGTATTGATGAGATCGTGGGGTAGTTTGTAGTTGCTGTTTTCTATAAATAAAGAGAAGTGAAAACCTGAAAAGCTGCGGAAGTTTGAGCAGCACAAATCTGTTTTGTGTCCAGTGTCATCCAGTGATCGTGTTGTGTTTTCCTTTGGCTGAATTGCTCAGCGGGAAAGAGTCCAATGCTGTTTTTCTTCAGCTTCTGTAGCTCACTCGAAAAACTGCATTGAGCGGCTGTTTGCAGACGAGCAGGCATTGATCAAATTGTGATTTCTTACATTTGGTATCAGAGCCTCGTCGATCTGCGGCAATGTCAGCTTCCGTGAGAAGTGATGATCGCTCAAGGACTCCCCAACATCGGCGTAGACACTCACCTTCGCCCGTGATTCCGCGCCGACCGCGAGGCCGACCAGGCGCTCGCGACGTCGTGGTGCAGCGGACCGTGCGAGCGGTTGGAGGCGCCTCGTACCCGATGCTCACGAGGACTAATTACTCCGATTGGTCGCTCGTGATGAAGGTCATGCTCCAGGCCCGCGGCTTGTGGGAGGCTGTGGAGCTTGGCGATGCTGATTTGCAAGATGACCGGATGGCGCTCGAGGCTCTTCTCAAGGCTGTGCCGCCGGAGATGGTGAGAACGCTCGCCATCAAGCCGAGTGCCAAGGAGGCATGGGACTACATCAGAACCATAAGACTTGGTTCTGATCGGGTCCAGAAGGCGAAGGCGCAGAAGCTCCGCACGGAGTACGAGAATCTCGCTTTCAAGGAAGATGAGAACGTCGAGGATTTCGCCTTGAGGCTGACTGGGTTGGTAAGCCAGTTGGAGGAGCTTGGTGAGACCATCGACGACACCAAGGTCGTGGAAAAATTCCTCCGCGTCGCGCCACCAAGGTTTGGGCAAGTTGTTTACTCAATTGGAACTTTGCTCGACCTTTTGACCCTGTCTATCGAGGAGGTCACTGGGCGGTTGTTGGGAGAGGAAGGTCGTTGCGTCGAGCCACCACCACCGTCCGCAACTACTGGTGGCAAGCTACTCCTCACCGAAGAGGAGTGGACCGCCCGCGTGAAAGAGCGGCAACAGGGCGAGGGATCGTCCAGGGCAAGCAAGCCCGGCGGCCGTGGACGGCGCCGCGGCAAGCCTAGCCGAAAAAAGTGCGACGACAAGGGTGGCAGTCGCGATGTCGGCCGTGACCAGTGCCGCAATTGCGGGCGTACTGGACACTGGGCCAAGGATTGTCGGCAACCGAAGCGTGGCGATCAGGCGAATCTGGCGGAGGCCGAGGAAGACGATCCTGCGCTATTGATGGCACAGGTGTGCGCGGTGGCGGACAACCTGGACACAGGCGCCACCAACCATATGACGGGGAGGAAGGACGCCTTCACCAACCTTGACACTAACATTGCAGGGAGCGTGAGGTTCGGCGACGGTTCTGTCGTCGAGATCCGAGGACGCAGCGACGTCCTGTTCTCGTGCAAGGACGGACGACATCGCACCCTCACCGGTGTATACTACCTTCCGCGCCTCCGCAACAACATTGTGAGCGTCGGGCAGCTCGACGAGAATGGCGCCAAGGTGTTAATCGAGGATGGAGTACTACACGTGTGGGATCGACATCACACCCTGCTCACCAAGGTAAAACGTGGGCGCAACAGACTGTACGTGCTCAGCCTCGATCTGGCAAGTCCGGTCTGCTTGGCCGCCCACCATGATGATGAAGCATGGCGCTGGCATGCTAGATATGGCCATCTCAATTTCGACGCCCTGCGCCGACTATCACATGAAGGCATGGTACGCGGGTTGCCTCGGATTGATCGAGTCAACCAAATCTGTGATTGTTGCGTCGCCACCAAGCATCGGCGCACCCCATTCCCAGCGAAGGCCTTCTATCGAGCTAACGACCTCCTGGATCTTGTCCATGGCGACCTCTGCGGACCGATTTCACCACCAACTCCAGGCGGTAACCGCTACTTCTTGCTGCTCGTCGACGATCACAGCCGCTATATGTGGCTGATTCTTCTCGCAGCGAAGAGCGATGCGGCGGCCGCGATCCGGCGCTTTCAGGCACGCGTCGAGGTGGAGACAGAGCGCAAGCTTCGCGCTTTGCGGACTGACCACGGCGGGGAGTTCACCTCCGTCACCTTTGCCGAGTACTGCATGGACCACGGCGTCCAGCGGCACCACTCGGCCCCATACAACCCGCAACAAAACGGCGTCGTCGAGCGAAGAAACCAGACTGTGCTTGGGATGGCACGGAGCTTGCTGAAGGCGAGGAACGTTCCAGCATGGTTTTGGGGAGAAGCTGTCACGATGGCAGTATATCTCCTGAACCGGGCGCCGACGAAGGCGCTCAACGGACTGACGCCCTACGAAGCGTGGCATGGGAGGAAGCCGGCGGTCGAGCACCTTCGCACATTCGGGTGCGTGGTCCATGTCAAGAACACGCGCCCGCACCTCTCCAAGCTGGAAGACAGGAGTACCCCGATGGTGTTTATCGGATACGAGCCCGGTGCAAAGGCGTACCACGCGTTCGATCCATCGACGGGGCGTGTGCACATCACCCGCGACACTATCTTCGCTGAGGACACTCCGTGGAAGTGGTCAGGGGCGAGGTCGCCCACGCAGGGTGACATCTTGACCATGGCTGGCGACGACAACACCAGTGAGTTCGTCGTCGAGCGCACGGTTGAACGTGTACTTGGGCCAGCACCAGATGTTGTTCCCGCCGTGACAACAGGGCCATCGTCACCACTGGAGGACTCAAACCATCCGTACGTGAGTGCGGGTGCGGGACTGCCGGGAGACACAGTCTCGCCACCGGAGGACGACATCGCACTGGAGGATGACAACGTCGATGCAGATCATGACGACTGCCCAACGTGCACACGTTCCATAGTGGATTTACTTGGAGACGCGTCAACTCCTGGCATCATCCCGCGCAACCTCGAAGAGGGGGAACTCCTTCTGCTGGCCGGCGAAGAGCCTACGACATTCGAGCAGGCTGAGCAGGACCCGGCGTGGCGACGTGCCATGCTGGAAGAAATGCGCGCTGTGGAAGACAACGGGACTTGGCGTCTCACAGATCTCCCTCCCGGGCACCGAGCAATTGGGCTCAAATGGGTCTTCAAGTTGAAGAAGGACGCCACGGGAGCCATCGCCAAGCACAAAGCCCGCCTCGTTGCGAAGGGGTGCGTGCAGCGTCAGGGAGTGGACTTCGACGAAGTTTTTGCGCCGGTTGCTAGGCTCGAGTCCGTGCGACTCTTGCTTGCTATGGCAGCGCACGAAGGATGGGCCGTCCACCACCTCGACGTCAAGTCGGCTTTCCTCAACGGTGTGCTCAAGGAAGAAGTCTATGTCGCTCAGCCCCCGGGGTTCGTGGTGACAGGGCAGGAACACAAGGTATTGCGCCTCGACAAGGCGCTCTACGGCTTGAGGCAGGCCCCACAAGCTTGGAACATGAAGCTCGATGACTCTCTGTTGACGCTTGGCTTCCACCGATGCGAGTCTGAGCACACATTGTATGTCCGTGGCAAGGGCAAGCAGCGGCTCCTCGTCGGGGTCTATGTGGACGATCTTATCGTCACTGGAGGAGACCATCAGGAGATCGCAAAATTCAAGAAGGAGATGATGGTGCAGTTCAATATGAGTGATCTCGGATTACTCACCTTCTACCTGGGCATCGAGGTAAACCAGAAAGAGGACAACATCACATTGTGCCGGGCGGGATACGCAAGAAAGATACTGGCTAGTACCGGCATGACGGACTGCAATCCCTGCCACATTCCGATGGAGCCCCGGTTCAAGCTGAGCAAGGTGAGCTCAGCGCCTCTTACTGACGCCACAGAGTATCGACGCATCGTCGGGAGTCTCAGGTACTTGGTACACACTCGCCCCGACATCGCTTTTTCTGTTGGATATGTCAGTCGGTTCATGGAGGCACCAACGACAGAGCATTTGGCGGCGGTCAAAAAGATCCTTCGGTATCTGGCCGGAACAATCCAATTCGGGTGTTGTTTTGGTCGGGGGACTGGAGATGCGCGACTCGTCGGCTACAGCGACAGCGACATGGGCGGCGACGTCGATACAAGGAAAAGCACCACCGGCGTGCTGTTCTTTTTCGGAACAAGCCCGGTGACTTGGCAATCGCAGAAGCAAAAAGTTGTGGCGCTTTCGTCCTGTGAAGCAGAGTACATCGCCGCCACTTCAGCTGCATGCCAGGGGATTTGGTTAGCTCGACTGCTCGGCGAGCTCCAGGACAAACAGGCCGAAGCCGTCGACCTGAAAGATGGACAACAAAGCAGCCATCTCCCTCAGTAAGAATCCCGTGTTCCATGAGCGTAGCAAGCACATCAACACCAGATATCATTTTATCCGTGACTGCGTGGACAATGGGAAGATTGAGGTCAAGTTCATAAGCTCTGAACATCAGCTCGCCGACGTGTTGACGAAACCGCTCGGGCGAGTGAGATTCCAGGAGCTCCGTGCAAAGATTGGAATGATCGACTCTGATACTGCACGCAAAGTTTAAGGGAGTGAATTGATAGATTTGGTAAACTTGCGTTTCAGTTTCAGCTCTCAGTTTTAGTTTTCAGTTTCAGCTCTTAGTTTCAGTTTTCAGCTTTTAGTTCTCAGTTGCAGTTTTCAGTTTTCAGCAGTTATTGCTTTCAGTTTCTTGTTTTACTGCCATGGTTCAGTTTCAAGTATTGATGAGATCGTGGGGCAGTTTGTAGTTGCTGTTTTCTATAAATAAAGAGAAGTGAAACCTGAAAAGCTACGGAAGTTTGAGCAGCACAAATCTGTTTTGTGTCCAATGTCATCCAGTGATCGTGTTGTGTTTTCCTTTGGCTGAATTGCTCAGCGGGAAAGAGTCCAATGCTGTTTTTCTTCAGCTTCTGTAGCTCACTCGAAAAACTGCATTGAGCGGCTGTTTGCAGACGAGCAGGCATTGATCAAATTGTGATTTCTTACATTTTATGTGGCTTTATCGAAACGGTTTCATGGGGATCCTCCATCGAGCATTCCACCATTTCCAGAGATCCTTCATGGACGGTTTGAGAAAGAACATATCAAAGAAGGCCAAGGGAACTACCACAGGCGGAATTGGACTCCTCGGCGGCAAACGACAAAACATGACAGTCTATAGTCAGTCGGAAGACTTCAGACAGTATTCGGAGAGGAGTCAGGATAGCTACCGAAGGGATCAGGAGATTGAGTTATGCTTTGAATAGGTTTCCGAGTCAGAGTTTGAATAGGAGATCTAGGTGATGCTGCTACGAGATGTAAAACTCATATATAGGAGGTACCTTTGTATTCGAAGGGCAAGGAATAAACTCATCTTCCCTAGTTCCTCTGTCTTCCGGTCCTCTGTTCTCTGATTTCCGCCGGTCTGTCTTGATATCACGGCGCCCTCTCGCCGTGGTCGTCCACGACCACCAGTTACCCATCCGTATTACTTGCGAAGCAATACCAGACGAATCAGGATTATTATAATATGATGATTTTTTGTATTAAACTTTGCCACCTAAAATTACATGCCAGAATATCTTCCAATATGCCTATCATCCAGTAATAAAGTTAGATATCTCTGTTCTGAGGTATTTATCCCACTAAGTTTGTCTAAATTTTCTTGTGACTGCCCGTATGCCTTGGCTTCTACAACTGGTGTATCATCGGATTGACGACGACATCTTCAACCTTGGCAGCGGTGATTCATCAGTCATCACTTCGCCGCTTTGATATATGTTGCTTCTTCAGTTATTCGCTGCTTCTTTTCTTCTGTTCTGTCTGGATCCGTGTATGCTTTCTTCTCGCGACTTCGATTCTGCATCACTGCCTTAGGCCTCATCTTCAACGATGCCAATTTCTTCCGCTATTTCTCTTCAATTATGTTTGATATGTTATTTTCCCGTGGCCTCCTACTATTAATTTTACAGCAAAACTGCTTCCTCTGGCTGCCGAGCAGCCTTGCATGCTACTCCTAGTTTTTAGGCTGACAATTAAATAACAAAGGAAGGTATACATATTCGCGTGAGATCACAAAAAAGAAAGGTTCCCTGGACTCTAGACAATGTCAATTGCATAATCCAAGAATACGAAGTAAAATTAATTGGAATGGTTACTAATGAAATCACCTAAGATCACAAAAAAAGAAAGGTTCTCTTAGGCCAGTCTCAGTGGTGGGTTTCATTTCCCAGTTTCCAAGACTGCCATGTCAGCTTTGCAGGCTTGGATTGAGAAATGAAACTGGATCTCTCAGTGGGGGGTTTCATTTCACTGTTTCATAGACAAGCTACAGCAATTAACGTATGCATGATGTTGTGATCCTATGTGCCATGTAAACTATGTAGCCGTTTGAAAATATATCTAAACTAAACATAGTCACTTTGGTAACTACAATATATCTCATGCCGACAAATAATCATGGTCAAATAAAATATATTAATTAATCCAATATTCATGAGTACATTCGCATATATATGAATGCACAGCAGATCCTCGGGAGCGCCTGAGAACGAAACGACCTGGTCTCAGTGGGGGTTTCACTGGGTTTCATCGTGTTGGTAACCGGGACGGATGGGTTTCATCCTGATGAAACTCTGTTGCTCTCTCTCCTCATAAATTTCTTGCCAACTCAGCAAATTTGCTGATGTGTCACTGCATTAAATGAGAATGAAACTCTTTTGAAACCCCCATTGAGACTGGCCTTAGAAATTATGCAATGTCAACTGCATAATTTAAGAATCCGAACAGAAAAAAGTAATTGAATAAATTAATTTGGGACTATATATAGGATTACTGACGGAAGGTGGCAGACGGTGCCGCACCTTCGGGTCGTGAACAGCGTTGGTAGATGGCGGTGCAGGTGGCACAAGCGCTGCCGTGGCTGTGCGACGTAAGTAGGCAGGCCGTGGCGTTTTGTTCGTACAGGAGAAGGGGGGAAATGGAAATCCAGAGAGTGAAAAGAAGAGGAATAGAGAATCTGCAGACTTTTGAGAAAATAATAGAAATTCGTGTATAATTTTGGCTTAATATAAATAAAGTCTTTAAAGTGTGTACTATAATTAATTTGTAGAAAAATCGAAAAGTAAATTTTAGAAACTTAAAGAAGAGGCCGTATTTATGTGTTGAGGGAGAGAGAGGGGAGAGGATGATATAGGGGAGGAGAGGGAGGAATAATGGGAGGCGACCGAGGTGCCAATAAATTTCTTTTTTTCTGGGAATAAAATTTGGTCAAGAAAATTGATTTTTTAGTGAATATGGAAATGCCTGGTCAAAATCAGATTCTGTGGAGCCCAACGCTAGCTTCCTATGTCTTTATAATCCGATCACGTAATGGAGTTACACACACTAGTGATTTCAACACGTGTATGATCGATCTCCTTCAATATACGTATGCAAACTAGTGAATAGATGCCCAAGTCCACATATCACCATTGTTTATACAAAATCCAAAGCTAAGATGTGCAAAAAAAAGGTTTAATAACTCGTGATATAAATGGGAAAAAATGGTTTAAAAAACAAAAGGAAAAGAAATGCAAAGAATATCAACCAATCAGTAACCATGAAAAAGTATGCTTTGAGAACAAAGATACAACTGAAAAAAGAGCGCTGTTCCGGTGAAGATTTAACTTCATTGAAAGGAGACCCGCACATGCTATGTTTATTGCAGTGGGTGCATCAGGCATTTCCTTCAGGGGAGAGACTTCTTGTAGCTGCTGCTAGGATGGCTTTTCTTGTGCCAGTTTTCGAGCTGGGATGGCTTTATCTTCTCGAGCGACTTGCGTGAGCAGAGGATGACCATGAGCGAGTTTTTTGGACTGTGAAAGGGATAATGAATTGATCTTTTTTTTGTTAATGGAAGGGTGAATTGATCTTTGAGAGAGAGGGAAAATGCCTAAGAACAAAAATGCAAAATGCTGGAAAATTCCTGGGCCGTAGTAGGCGGGTTTTTTCCATATGGCTTTCGCGACGGCCCAGATAAGCCCATTATGGCGGCCCAACTAAGCCCACCATAACAATTGTTCGTCTCTCTGATTCATCCAGATCCAAAATTCCCCATCTCCTCCTCCCTTGGCAACCCTAACCACCACCCTCCTCGCTGGCGATCCTTCTCCCTCCGGAGACTCGACCTCTGCGGAGGAGCGGTGCCGGCACCGACCGGACGCTGCTCCTCTTACCGCTGCGGGCTGCGTCGATGGCGCCTAGCGCACGCCGCGTCGTGCGCTCCTCCTCGCCCGCTTCGCGTTCCACCGTCCTGCCCGCCGCCGGTAAGTTCTACCGCTGCGGCTTCCTCCTCGTTAATGTCGTCTCCGTGACGGATCCGTCGGTTTGCTTGCCTACCCGCGACCTAATGTTGGTTCCCGGTATCTAGTGTTTGCGCTTGATTTGGTTGTTTACCAGCGATTTCTCGGGTTTTAGATGTGAGAATTGGGAACGCGTTGATTTGGGGGCGGTTTAGTGTTTGCATGTCTTAGAATTTTGGAGAATTCGCGATGAGAGATTGCGGGGAAAATTACTTGTGGTGCGGTAGGGGAAATCAGTGGCGCTTTGTTTTCTGGTCCATCTTTGCTCTGGTGGTTGCCAAAAGGAATTAGGGGAAAATATAACTGATGTGGCAGGAACGATTGGTCCATCTTTGTTCTAGATCCAATTTTGCTTTTGCTTTTTCTTATTTGTTATGTGTGTATTTTGCTTTGTCTTTTTTGTGCTAACTAGATGGAAGTTATTGACGTTTAGACTGCAACCTTACACTAATCGAAACGAGCTACGGATAATTTAGCTAAGTTGAAGTCTCTTTAGTCACTAGGGATGTAAAAAAAGGAGTGGGAGGTAAAGGCGCCTGTGAGTCTATCAGCTCAAGCGTCAGTTGGCCTAGTGCCAGACCCACTGTGCGCTTAAACTCTCTTATTCTCCACCAAGAAGAGAGGTAGAACCTTCTTCCTCTCTTCAGCTCGGGGACGAGATTCCTTTTAAGGGGGTAGGTTTTGTAACAGCCCAAAATTGGCTTCCAAATAAAACTTGCATAATTTTCATGAGTTTCAAAATTTTTGCACATGTTTAAAATTTTCCCAAAAGCCTAGCTTGAATTTAAAATTTTGAAATAAATTTCCTTTGCCCAAAAATCAAGTTTGCAAATTTCTAAAAGTAATTTGCGTGCTAATCAAAATTTCCAAAAATCTCTTCATGCAAAAACTCCTCAAGAGTTCAAGTCCAAATTCAAATGAAAATCCAAATCCTAAATAAAATTTTAAATCTTTTCTTTCCCTCCCTCGCCTTATTGCCGAATCCTAGCCATTGACCCAGCCTGTTTTCCTTTTTCTCTCCCCGCCGGCCTGCTCTCCCTTTCCTCTTTTTCCTTCCCGTGGCCTAGCACACCGTGCGCCAGCCCAATTGCCCACGCGCACTGCCAGCCCGGTCCCCCTTTCTCTCCTCGTTTCACTTATGAGTGGGCCCTGACCCCACCTGTAGCGTGGAGAGAAGCATTGTGCTTCTTCTCCACGCTGTCTCTCTCTCTTGCTCCCGCCTGTGCTGCCGTACGCATGCGCCGCTCATGCTACAGCCACGCCAACCCTGTTATCTTGAGCCTTGCGTGGCCACGACCTCGTCCCATCGCCGCTCGCCCTCACGCGCTCTCTCCCTCTCGACTCCCTTGCACCCAAAGCCAATCTCCCTCCCCTCTATTTGAGCCCTGGCTGAGCACGCCAAAGTGGTCGCCCTGACCCACTCCTTATTTTCCCTAAACTCCCACTTCTTCTCTGCCTTCGGTCTGTTGATTATTATGATATCCTTTTAGGAATATTCTGAACTATCACAAATGTTTCAAATAATGATCAAGATTGACTCTTCTTCTGTTTGTACTGTTTCAACCTTTAAGTTTATATCATACTATGATACATTGTCAGTTTGTATGATGCCCATGGTAGAAATTTTGAGCCAATGTTAAATAAATGTTGTCTTCTCTTGATCAGGAATACTTGTTTTCACAAAATGTTACCAAGGTCACTCAAATGTTTTGTTATTATGAGACCTGTTTACATTGAGATGTCATACTAAGTAAATAAACGTTTAATAACAGAGATGTTTATGTTACTTCCAGGAATGCTTTTATCGATAAATTCATTTGTATCTATTACATCTTGTTAATGTGAGATGCCTATCCTCCACATGTTTCACTCTTTCCCTATACGGTGTGATTCTTCCATGTATAGTTTTAGAGTTCCCCACATTTTATTTGGGCACATCCTTTTTATTATAATGTTACTTCATTTCTATTATCTGCAGATTTATTTATACACAATGCCTAAAAAGTGGCACATATAAATATATGAAATGTTCAAACTAGACAAGAAATAGTGCCGAAAGGTCACTGAGGTGTCCATGAATCTTGTATCCTGGTTGTTGTTTAACTAGTGTTTCTTTTGGTGCATCAGCATCGAAGAATGAGAGAGCTGTCTGCCCAGCGTGCAAAACAACTACAGGAGGAAGAGGATCGGAAAAGTCAACAAAATGTAAAAGCTATTGCAAAACTGGAAGAATTGAACGGGTGTTCATCAATACAGACTCAGAAGTTAAGTGATGCAACCCCCAGAAGCAGATAATCTGCATCGTAAACAAAAAGCTGGAGGCAATGGAGCTACTAAACGTGATACTTCAACAGCAGATACATCTTGCATTGTCTCCGCTGAGAGTCTTAATTCGCCTCTGCCAGCTAATGGACTCAAGAATATTACAGTTCCCATCGGTTCCACTCCAGCATCAAATACTGCAGGTGTTAGTAAAAGTTCTTTGATTCATAATGTTATGTCTTCAGCCAAGTACACAGAGATAAACATGATGGAACACGATGCCCATGAAAGTACCTCACATGACAGCAGTGCTCTAAAGCATTGGCAGATGGAGAATAGGCGATGGCAGGTTGATTTACTGGGAGAATTATAAGGAAGAGGTCAAAGATTGCTGAAATTACAGAATATGCTAATGAGATTCCTGTAGACATACGGAGTGCTGAAGCTAAACCTCATGAGGACCTCTCGACTAGAAACAAGAACAGCAGGAGGGATGCTGCTGCAGTTTGGCATGCATCACCACCTGTGTTTGGTAATGAGAAGAATACAGCAGAAGTCTCAAGTGTGCATAAAACCGAAGTTGCAGGTGTTGTCTTTAGCAGTTCTATGATTCCTGCCCAAGTTACCTCTGCTGCAGGTGTTACTGTGGGTAGTATAATGCTTTGGGATGTTTCACTTGCATCAGTGCACCAGGAGTGGGCAGCAGCAGCCAAGGAAGTACACGATGCAGCAAACAGCCGATCAAGGCCTCAGCAGACCAATGAATCAGGAAATGGAGGCAGACATGTTGAAGAGCCAGTAGGATTTTCTCATGCTGCCCCTGACCTCCAGTGGAACCCCGCGGGAGCCGATGATGGCTGGAGCAAGGAACATCCAACTTCTTCAAGAGAAGCAGCATCCAGGGAGTGCAAGTACTACATTTAGCTGTCGAGATTACTGTTGGATAGCTGCACCACATGGAAATGGAGTCGTCATCATTCAGTCCTGTAATCGTTGCATGCATGTTCTAGCGAGTGGCATCAGCCATCACGATAAGTTTAGCTGCTCAGGCGTGGCAACTTTTTTTTGTCAGGTTAGTTGGCTGTTTTTCTGGGCATGTGATACCTGATTGATTTCGAGTGTGTGTTGCTCTTGCTCGGGTGAAGCATGATGAGAGATTGAGAGTATGTGTTCACTGGAAGCTTGGAACAGCTGCATTTTCCCTAGTAATTTAGATGCCATTTTTCTTTTGCTACATATCCCCAGTTTCATGATGGACTATGCTATGGATGGCATAAGGACTATTACATATGGAACTCGATTATAGGGCTAGCTTTGTTTGACAGCGGTTGTTAGCGGTGGGAAATTCCACGGCGAGATGTTGCCTGTATATACATGTACGCGCACAGTGATTTCACATATGAAAATGCCGCGTGCTCAATAGTTAACCAGATCGTGCGAGCGCTATTGGTAGAGAGTTAGTACTAATTTATCTTGACTTGCCTTCACTCGTTGACATACTGTTTGCATTTACGTGGATACATAAACTGAGTCTGTCGCACCGTTACAACTCAGCATTTGTCGACCATCCCATACTTGAATTTGTTTACTACTTACATTTTGTAGCTTTTCACCTGAAATAAGTAAAAAGTTTCCCCGATACGTCACATATACGTCATCAGCAGCATGCATTGCATGCAGACACGTGTAGGACTGTGTATTCGGTTAGTTCGGTAAAATTGGTTTGGTATATACGGTAAATATGGTATTGTTAGTTCGGTAGTATACGGTATTTTTGAAAATACGGTTCGGTATCGGTAAATCCTAATTTATTTCGGTGCGGTATCGGTAAATACCATATTTACCAAAGTTGACGTAAATTGCAAACGATATAGTAACTAGCGAGACGAGTAGGCGATAGTATATATACTACGAACGAAGGTAGAAAATATTAGTTCCCTGTGATTTTCAGATATGCAATATTCACCGTGTGTTTGGAACCAGGCTTATGAAAATTTCCCCTGTGCAACATAGGGGCTGTTTGGTTGGCGGATGAGCTCATGCAGGCTGCATGAGCGTGGCCAAGCTGAGGAGGGAAGCTCCTCAGCCACGTTTCTCCTCAGCCTGGCTTCAGTTGATTTTTTGCATCCGCTCGTGCAGACTCTCTCCTCTCCGCAGCCAACCAAACACCATCTCCCTGCATGCGCAGGTGTGAGCCACCCGCATGCAGGTAACCAAACACCCCCATATTCTTTACAGTCAGAAGGAGCAGTTCAGTGACGGTGTTGGCTACAACTGGATTGATGGCCTGAAGGCTTTCACAGACCAGCAGGTAACTACTAACCATTTCAGCTGTAGTGCACGTCTCCTAAATCACCTGAAGTGACCGCTAATATGCCGTTCTGGTGTCCTTTTCAGGTCAGCGATGAGATGATGAAGAACACTGCTGAAGTGTACCCACACAACACACCCATCAACAAAGATGCATTCACTCAAGACAGTAAGACACCGTGCTCTAAACAACTAATGGTTTCTAGTACTACGTTTGACTGTAATTCGCCGTGGGCCGTGATTCAAGATGGGCTGCACCCTCGATCGGTCTAGCTCGTCCGTCTGCTTGACGGCCCCAAAGGGCATGTCGGTCCCGTCGCTGCAGTTGCAACGAAATTTTCCTACGCGAGCGTGGTTTCGGTTTTTTCGGTTTTTAGTTGTTTTTCTAGAAAAAACCGAACACCAAAAAAACCTAAAATATAAAAACCGAACCGAATACCGAAAACCGGTCAAACCGAGTTGACCGGTTCAGTTTTTCCGTTTCGGTTTTTCGGTTCGGTAACAAAATGCACAACCCTAGACGCGCGCTTGCCTATATACAAATATGCACACATGCATGCTCGACCGGAGCTCTCGGTCGGGTTAATTTACAAGCATGAAATACTCCTAACTAGTAGCCATGCCACTTCTACACTCCCAGCTGGTGCCGACGCCGTCGTGCGCCCGTGCCGTCTCTGACGCGTTGTCGGTTGCACAGCCGGGCCTGGCCAGGCTCGGAGCACTTCACCATCACTTGCAACGATATGATTTTTAGCTTAAAATTTTAAATTCTAACTATTTGTGGGAGAGGGTACAGAAGGAGATACTTGTATGTGATTTTGGACGATATAGATGAAATTAAGATAATATCTACTACAATTGACTCGTAGATTCTATCTAAAAAACACTTCGTTTAAAAGTTAATTACTATAGAAAGTCAAGCCATAACCTTAAAAGAACCCAACTAATATTGGAAATAATCTTGATTTAGAGTTTTAGTAGAGTCTGTTTTCAGGCCAAAGTTATGTTCAATTGGAGATTGGTCTAGTACGTATTTGAATTAGAGATAGACTCTAGTATTTGTGTAAGACTTAGGCTATATAAATAGAGGATATGTAATCTATTTTGTAAAAAGAGTCAGTAAGAGAATAGAAAATTTTAAAAATTCTTTATATTCTATTTATTTATTTTTTATTTATTTGTGATATATGAATCTTCTTTGGAAGCTCCCAGCGAAAGAAAAATCGGCGGCGCGTCTCCGTTCGCGCAGCGCTCCTGAGGCGATTTGCCTTCCCGTCTCGATTCTCGAGCGCGCCACTCGGAGCCTCGGGTAAAATTTTTGCTTTTTAGCCCAAAATTTGAAAGTTTTTTACATATGGACCCCTGGAGAAAAGATTTACAAAAATAGACCCTTAGCACGGCGCCAAAGGATATGGCGCCTAGGGTACATGGCACGGCGCCATATGCTTTGGCGCCGTGCGTAGACACGTAGGAGCCTGTAATATCGAGGTGGCCGACTAGAGGGGGTGAATAGGCGGTCTAAAAATTCTCTACAAATTGATACTAACAAATAAAGAGCTTTTCTATTTGCCTAAACCAAGTATACAATGTGGAAGCAAAACTCAATTTGGTTTAGCTCAAATAGCGCCTACAACAAATAAACTCGTCTAAGTGCACCAACAATTCTATCCTAGGTCAATGTTTGCAATCCTAGGTATACAAGCAATCAATTTAATTCTATGAATGTAAATTGCTTGAATATGAATTGAGTACAAGGAAACAAACCACAATTGACACAACGATGTTTTACCGTGGTGTTCGGAGACTTGCCGGTCTCCCCTAATCCACGTTGAGGTTAGCCCGAACAAATCGGACCGGCTCCACGAATTAAGCCTTCCACCTCAAATCTACTAGTGGTAGCTCTTTCCCGCTCCGGGTAGGTGAGCTCCGACCTTCACAACCTCGCCAGGTTTTCTCACAACATTCTTGAGAAGATCACCGCGAACGACGCCTCCCACGCCGTCTAGGAGTCGGCAAACTCTAAGAGTAATAAGTCAAGTCCCTCACTTGACTCTCACCACGTGCAACGAATGCACAAGCTCAATCCGGACACAAAGTCCTTCTCTAGATGCAACACATGCACTCTAAATCACCTCTCCTCTCTCACAAAGTGCAACACATGCACAATTGAGTGGAGAGCCTCACACTAGCTCAAGAACACAGGAATGAGTGAAGCAACACCCTCTCCAACCGGCCACAAGGGGGTATTTATACCCCACACAAGAAAACTAGCCGTTGGAGCCAAACCCCTGAAAAATCAGGAAAATCGGAACTACCGCAGTATAAATTGCGGTACTTCCGATTTCCTCGCCAACGGTCAGAAAACTAGCCGTTCCTCAGCGAAATCGGAACTACCGCAGTTCAAATTGCGGTACTTCCGATTTTCCCGAGGCCAAGTCATCCAGAAAGTCGCTCTTTGGAAAAAACGTTCCGCTCGGAAATCGGAACTACCGGAAAATCGGAACTACCGATTTTTTTCCCGGTACTTCCGATTTGTTCGGAACTACCGCAGTACAAATTGCGGTACTTCCGTTTCCAGTTTTTCAGCACAGGCGACACTCGGAAAAACGGTCATAACTTTTGACTCCGATGTCGGAATTGAGTGATCTTGGACTCTATGGAAAGCTTATTCAGAGGGCTACACAACTCATCTATTTGCATGATCTCAAACACATTAGATCAATACAGAAATCACAAGATATCCAAAGAGTCACTACCACGGTCTAATTGTCAAAGGAAAAAGCAACAAACAATCTTAGACCATGCCAAAGGATAATACATGATCTCCAACTTTTGCAAAACACATTTGCAAACTTAGATCATGTCACAAGGAGTAGGTACTTGGACTTCAACCTTTTGCAAAGTATAGTCACATGTTACAAGGATTAGATGCATGAGCCTCAACTATTTGCAAAACACATTCACAAATAATGACATCATGTCAAGATGAGCTAGAGCAAGTGAGGTTGAGCTATCAACACATGATGAGACTCAAACTACTAGACATGACCCCTCTTAATAGTACGGCAACCTACACTAGCAATCCGTTTTTTCAACCAAACACCAAGACCGGTAAAAGACTAGGAACACATCCTTAGCCCTAGCTAGTCATACCTTTGCCTTGGGTCATCGTCTTGATAGGCATCAACTCATGATGCATCTTCTTCTCGATGGCCTTCAACACATGAATCCATCTTCTTCTTTGATAGCCTTTAACTCATGAAGCTATCTTTTTCTCAATCTTGACTTGATGATCTTCAACACATGAAATCATCTCAAGTCATCCTCATTTGTGGAACCTAATCTATTCATCCACTTCATGGAAACCGTTAGTCCACAAAACAATTGTCATCAATTACCAAACTTCACCATTAACACATAATGGAGGGACTAGATTCAACAATCTTCCCTTTTTGGTAATTCATGACAATCTCGACAAATAATGAGATATAAAAATTGATTTACGAGTATACAACTTGTACATAACAAATGTATACTCTAAGATAAGCTTTAAAGAAAGATTACTAATCCGGTTGTCATAAATCATCCATCCATCAACACATAATGGAGAAGCTAGATGACAACCCTATTGCACATGAGTATATATGAACTACATAAGTTATATATATACTCAAAAATGTATTTCAAAGTAAAGATCCCAAATATGCATTTTGAAAGAAGTATGGATCAATACTTATGAAATTCCAAAATATATAGAGAGCTCCCCCTAAATGTGTGCATACAAGTGTATATAATGAAGACATATGCACATATTCATTTTGGACTAATCGAGGAGTTCAATTTATATTTTGGATCTAAGGAATGCATTACTAAATTAGAGAGAGTGAGTTCGAATGCATACCTCTTTGATTTCACCTTTCTATCCAAATGAGACTAACCAAAGATAAACTCAAATAAACATATTAGTCTCATAAATTCATTTATCATTTTCACCAAAACATTATAAAAGTATTTGTCATTAACATCAACATCTCATAATGGCATTTGTCATTAAAACCAAAACCAACTTAAACAGAGCTTGATCTTTCAGAGCCACGGTGGCAAAGCATGGCGCCAAAGCCCATGGCGCCGTGCTATGCAACAACGGCGCTAATGGCCGTGGCGCCGTGCTCTGGGATTTAAGCCCGAGCACGGCCCCCCGGTCCCTACCCCTCACTCCTCTCTTCAGCCCAAGCGAACACAGACAGGTGCAAATGCTATGTATGTATGTTTGTATTGGGTCGTAATGCTATGTGTTGTACTTATTCATTTGGTTGAATGTCAATTAGTATTGTTTGCGCGAATGGAACGAAAGAACTGGCCGAACTTGCAGTTTTAATGCAAGTTCAGCTATCACGGCGCCAAACACCCTGGCGCCGTATGTATATAGCACGACGCCAAAGAGCCTGGCGCCGAGGCGTTCAACTACGGCGCCAGGGTTTTTGGCACCATAAGAGGCACCAAAGTGCCTGGCGCCATAGTTGCGTACCTCGGCGCTAGGACCTTTGGCGCCGTGCTACCTAAACCTACAGAAAAACAGCAAAGTTTGCTGTTTTTTCTGCAAAATACATGCACATACACACATACACATACATTCACATCGGATAAACTCAATTACTAATACCACTAATCGTTAATTTCTCTCCAACATTCATCACTTCTACCAATTTCTAAACATAGCTATTTCTAAACATTCATCAATCTCACTCAAATCATACCCTAAAAACGAATCTATACCCATGACTACTCTTACATTACGCATATCTATTGCAAATCCAACCTAAAATCGAGCCAAATCCAACTAATTTCATCTAGGGTTTTAAATCTTGCTTCACGAAATGTACCTCAAATAATCCATATCTATTGGGGAAAAAAATCAAGGGAGAGGGGGGAGTTCACCTTGCTTGCTCGGTTTGGAAGCAAAATCGTGACAAAAAGCAACGGATTGGAGTGGATTTGGAGGGGGAAGAGAGGGGCGGCGGCGGGCTGCTCTGTCTGTTCGCACGGATGAGTGAGGGGGTAGGGGGCCGGGGGCCGTGCTTGGGCATAAGTCCTGGAGCACGGTGTCACAGCCGTTAGCGCCGTGGTTGCATAGCACGGCGCCATGGGCTTTGGCGCCGTGGCTCCTACGTGTCCACACATGGCGCCAAAGTATATGGCGCCGTGCCATGTACCCTGGGCATCAATCCTTTGACACCATGCTAAAGATTTATTTTTGTAAATCTTTTCTCTAGAGATCTATATGTAAAAAAAAATTCAAATTTTGAGCTAAGAACTTAGGTGCCTCGGCCGTGCGCTGCTCCAGGTGAGCGTGTCTTCTCGTGCATCGACAACTGTCCTTTTCCTGTCGCGTTCAGCGTGCACAACGTTTCCTCCCTTGGTCCCAGTTGTCGGCTTTTCCCATTAGCAGAAGCTACCTGGTCAAACAACGCCACGGAGGAGGAGGACAGCAGCAGCAGCTGTAGTTATTCTTTTCCTCGGCTGACGCAAGTCACGGACGCAGAGGGAGCTAGTTGATTGCAAAGAGAGAGGTCTTTCTTTATTAGGGCATCTGCAATGGTTATAGCTAGTAACTAACTATAAAACTTCCACATCATCTATATAGTACACACTAAAGTTAGCATTCTAAAGAACTATCTATAAGGATAGCTATTTGATGCTTACATGCACACACAGAATTTATGGAGGCTGCCTCGTTTGGCGCTATAGACTATCTCTAGAGCTGTAGAGAGCTGCGTTCTCTTTCTTCATTTAATATCTTCCACGTAGGACAGTTGATGACATGGACTCTCTTGTAGAGAGCTGCTATAGACCCATTCCATCGGGACGACGACACGCAAGAAAGGCGGCAGGGGCTGTCCCGTTTTTGACCGAGCGTGGGATTGCGTCAGGATAGAGACAGTAGAGAGTGCACCAAGTCAACCGAAAAGACTTTCTAATTTCAACTTATGACTTCCGAGTATAATTTATAGTTTTTAAATTATTTATAATAGAGAAAATGAAATAATAGAAACTCATATATAATTTTAACGAATACAAATAAAATTGTTATAATATATTATACAATTAACTTATAAATCCTATTTTAAAAAATACTTTGTTTAAACAGTCAAATTGTAAGTTCAAATGAACCTACCCATTGGCTAGTTACTGAAAAAGCCCAAATGAGCATCATCGAACCAAAGATCTAGGCTCCTGTCGATGGAAAACAAGTACACGGGATTTGTGGTAGGGGATAGAGGTTACATCGATCCTATGTCAAGTGAGTTGTGGGCGTAAGATTTTTGTATTATGCAGCACTATTTGGCACTATATAGAGTTTATTTTTGCATTATAGATGTTGTTAGCCTTTTCAGCTTAATTAAATTTAAAAATTGAAAAAAGAAAAGAAAAAAGTATGTTATCACAAATAATGTAAAAAAGAATAAGAGAAAAAATACCTAAAATAAAGCTAAAAAGTCAAAATAGACAAAACTACGAAGCTAAAGTTTTAAGCTTAAGCCCAATGAAGACAAACCTTCTCACGGAGAAGAGCAATGTTTATAGCTTCGGAGTTGTGCTCCTAGACATGGATTGATGAGAGATTTACATCTGCCGCGGACATGGATTGCCTCGAGAAGGATGACGCGATTGCAGTTCAATGTCTCAAGGCATATGTGGATGAGAGGCCCACCATGGCAAATGCCGCGCAGTAATTTCATGTATGAAAATGCCGCGTGCTCGATAATTAATCAGATCGCGCGAGCGCCATGGTAAAGAGTTAGTACTAATTTATCTTGACTTGCCTTCACTCGTTGACATACTGTTTGCATTTACGTGCATTACATAAACTGAGTTTGTCACACCGTTCCTACTCAGCATTTGTGGACATTCCCTAACTTGAATTTGTTTACTATTTGCATTTTGTAGCTTTTCACTTGAAATAAGCACATAGTTTTCTCGATATGTTATAGATACGTCATCAGCAGCATGCATTGCATGCAGACGCGCGCTTGCCTATCTACAAATATGCACGCATGCATGCTCGACCGGAGCTCTCGGTCGGGTTAATTTACAAGCATGAAATACTCCTACCTAGTAGCCATGCCACTTCTACTACACTCTCCCAGCTGGTGCCGACGCCGTCGTGCGCCCGTGCCCGTCTCTGACGCGTTGCCGGCTGCACGGCCGGCCCGGGCCAGGCCAGGCTCGGAGCACTTCACCATCACTTGCAACCATAGTTTCAACCCTTCTGAGACCCTACTATTCTCAATAGGTGCGTTCTTTTAGCTGTGGTTTATGATTTTTGACTTAAAATTTTAAATTTTAACTGTTTGTGTAAGATGATACAGAGATATACTCATATGCGATTGTAGACGATATAGATAAAATTAAGATTATATCTACTACAATCGACTTGTAGATTCCGTCTAAAAGACACTCCGTTTGAAAGTTAATTACTATAGAAAGTCAAGCCATAAGTTTAAAAGAACTCACCTAATATTAAAAATAATCTTGACTTAGAGTTTTAGTAGAGTCTGTTTTCTGTTCAACTTGGAGATCGGTCTAGTACGTATTTGAGTTAGAGATAGACTGTAATATTTGTGTAAGACTTAGACTACATAAATAGAGGATATGTAATCTATTTTGTAAAAAGAGTAAATAAAAGAATAGAGAAATTCAAAAATTTCTTATTTATTTATTTGTGATATATGAATCTTCTTTCGAAGCTAGGCCAAGAATGGGTATCCCAGCGAAAGAAAAATCGGCCCTGAGCGTGTCTTCTCGTGCATCCACAACTGTCCTTTTCCTGTCGCGTCCAGCGGGCACAACGTTTCCTCCCTTGGTCCCAGTCGTCGGCTTTTCCCATTAGCACAAGCTTCCTGGTCAAGCAACGCCACAGACGGAGGAGGACGACAGCAGCAGCTGCTGTAGCTATTCTTTTCCTCGGCTGACGCAAGTCACGGACAGAGAGGGAGCTAGTCTTTCTTTATAGTTGCATCGGGACTATGACACGCAAGAAAGGCAGCAGGGGCTGTCCCGTTTTTGTCCGAGCGTGGGATTGCGTCAGGATAGAGACAGTAGAGAGTGCACCAAGTCAACCGAAAAGAAAGCCCAAGGGTGTTCTTTCTAGTTTTAACTTATAACTTCCGAGTAAAATTTATAGTTTTTAAATTATTTATAACAGAGAGTATAAAATAATAAAAACTCATATACAATTTTAACGAATACAAATAAAATTGTTATAGTATATTATACAATCAACTTGTAAACCCTATCTTGAAAGAAATACTTTATTTAAATAGTCAAATTGTAAGTTCAAATGAACCTACCCATTGGCTAGTTATTGAAAAAGCTACTAACAACTACAATAGAAAAAACTACTACAGTACCAAAAAAACCATAAATTAGGACTTTTAAACCCAAATGAGCATCATCGAACCAAAGATCTAGGCTCTTGTCGATGGAGAACAAGTACACGGGATTTATGGTAGGGGACAGAGGTTACATCGATCTTATGTCAAGCGGGCTGTGGGCGTAAGCTTTTTGTATTATGCAGCAGTATTTTCCACTGTATAGAGTTTATTTTTGCATTATAGATGTTGTTAGCTTTTTCAGCTTAATTAAATTTAAAAAATTGAAAAGGAAAGAAAAGGAAAAAGGTTACGTTATCATAGATAATGTAAAAAGAATAACAGAAAAAATAAAAAATACCTAAAATAAAGCTAAAAAAGTCAAAATAGGCAAAACTACGAAGCTAAAGCTTTAAGCTTAAGTCCAATGAAGACAAACCTTCTCACGGAGAAGAGCAATGTTTACAGCTTCGGAGTTGTGCTCCTAGAGCTCGTAACGGGGAAGGCAGCGAGGTACAATAGGAACAACAACCTTCCATTAGACTTTAAGAAGTCTTACGAGACAAGGATGAGCAAGGCGAGAGAGATGCTTGATGAGAGATTCACATCTGCCGCAGACATGGATTGCCTCGAGAAGGTTGGCGCAATTGCGGTTCAATGTATCAAGGCATATGTGGATGAGAGGCCCACCATGGCACAAGTCATGGATGATCTCAAGCTAGTGAAATTAATTGCAAAAGCTAGCAGCTTAAATTAAGCTAGAACAGGGGCAGATCTAGAATGAAGCATGCATGATCGATCATGCCTACAAATAATTAATCTCAAGCTTTATCCAACAATATACTAACTATAAGCAAGAGTTTATCTTTACAATTCAATGTCCTAGGTTCTAATTAAACCCTTCTGGTAATTATTGCATGTTAATTATTACTATAAGCATACCTCCAAGGCTATTAATTGTTCAGTTACGAAATCAATCATTAGAGGTAGGAGTCGGGCCAAGCTATTTCGTGCTAGCCCGAGGACTGGCTCGCCCGACATGGCCCAAGCACGGCATAGATATGTTACGTGACGGGCTGGGCTGGCACAACACGAACTAGGGCCAGGCTGGGTCTAGAAAACCGGTCCGTTGAGCGACACGGCCTGGCTCGGCGTAGCGTGCTATGCTCAAGCCGACCCCGCACGAAGGGCATGGCTTTTGACTGTAGCTTGTTAGTTAATAAATAGTGATTCCCAAGAGAAACCAAAAAACAAAAACAACAAGGCATGTGTGTTTACAATTCACACTAAAACATGTTTCACGAAAACTCATTTATAATCATCGTGATCCAAACAACCATGCTCATGTGCATCAATAAAAGAGGAACATTTGCTTCAGACCTACACACGCTTGTACATGTCCATATTGCTTTAATCTTATACAATCCCCTAGAAAAATAGGAGGCTATACTCGCTAACCGCACTTTGCCTCAATATTTGCCCATGTCCTCACATCTGGTATACAACGAACCATGGCTCCTACCAACTTGTCACAACCCATATGAGCGCCCATACAACCGCTTTTGGTGTTTCACGAATGATGTGACCGTGACGTCATATGTACCCAAGTGATATCAAAAGGGCCCGGTGATTATTATCACCATTATTAATTGCATTGACTAGTAGTATCTGCTATGCATGTCTTAAGTTCAACAGCGTCCAATAGTCCCATAGTGCTAGAGCTAGGAAATCTCACAACCTAGATACACGCATCATTCCACCTCAGCATTTCTAGGACGCGGATTCACATGCGCGCTTATATAATAAAATCTAAATAGATGTTTGAATCAAAATCTATTATATAATAAAAATCGATGACAGATAATTTACAATCGTTAAGAAAACGATAATTGTTAAAAATTCTCATAAAAACAAAATTATTATGACCATTTGTTTGATGGACCTTCACAGGATGGAGGGATTGAGAGTGAGATTATTAACGGGTGTTCGTTCGGCTATACCGATGTAATCTATATGATGTGCGTTATGAGCATGCAGACAAGTATTTCAATATAAAAATGATAATGATATAAATGAAAAATGTTGCGTAATACTATATTTACTGTTTGCCATGTAAATATTTCTATAAAAATGTATATGGGGAAAAAAGTTTTGGTCATGTTGTGGCAAATATTGGAGAGTAAAGTGAGTATTTTCTCTTCTTATAATATATAATATTAAAATACCATAAATGAAGTTATTTAACAATCTATTTTTAAAAAGCAAAATTACATATGTATTACTAAGCACCATCGTCGTCGCAGTCGACGCCAAAGGCTGCAGCCATCCGGGAGAAGATGACGTCGCGCACGGTCAGGTCAACAATGAAAATAATTTTGGTTTAGAGTTTAAATCAAGTTTGTAGTAGAATATATCTCTATGTGTTATTTAAGTTAAAGTTATGACTAATTTGAAATCCGAATATATATGTTGGTAAAAAGGTATTAGCATACCAATGAGAAGACTTGTAACTAGTTTTATAAAAAAAGTAAGAAAATAGCGAAATTTAGAAAATTCAACTACACAGTTACGGTCAGAGTAAAAGTTTCTATATTCTTTCTGTTTATTTACAATATATGATTTTTTTCTAAGGTAAAGCTAATAATTAATATCAGAGTCTAGAAAAAATCCGAGCTGGAAGAAAAATTGGCCGACGCGACACGAGTCGTCTCGGTCTCGGGCGGGACACATGGCAAAAGCCGATCGCGCGCAACCAGATCGGAAGCAAGCGAGGCGAATCAGCAGCAGTACCGGCTATCTTTCAGCAACGTGTTTTTCTCTCTTCCTCGGTCCGTGCGAGGCAAGTGCGTCAATTCCAAGCGCAGCCAAGTCGCCGTTCCGACCAAAGTGTCGCACGGCATCGCAGCCGGCGAGTCAAGACTTGTGGACACGGGCGGAGCAGGGATCCTTGCTGTCTGACACTGACCGGAAGTAACAAAACGTTTTAACGATACGGTGCCGAAATGAAATTCCAATTCGATCGACTAGTAGTACAGTACATACAGTACGTTTGGCTGTGCTCAATATGGCTTGCTTATAGTTTATGCTTCTATCTTCTTAATTTCATTTTTTTCCTTTTTTATTTTTTGAATTTTTTTTGTCTTTTTTCGTATTTTATTTGTATTGTCTGTAATGCAACAATCTATTTTTTATTTTTATTTGTTTAAATTTAATTATATCGAAAGTGATAAAAAAACCTCAAACAATAGAAAATGCTAAAGACCATAAGCATGAGCTACCGTGAGCACCACCTGATTAGTCAATACAGTACAGTAGGACATATACGAATGATGTAACCGTGACGTTATATATACCCAAGTGATGTCGAAAGGATCCGGTGATTATTGTCACCATTATTAATTGCATAGACTAATAGGCTCTGTTAGGTCCGCTCATTAGAGCTTTAATTTTTGGCTTCTTACTTC
The DNA here is from genome assembly GCA_017311315.1 of Dendrocalamus latiflorus. Lineage (NCBI taxonomy): Eukaryota > Viridiplantae > Streptophyta > Magnoliopsida > Poales > Poaceae > Dendrocalamus > Dendrocalamus latiflorus. Next base: position 52,938,896 of record CM029641.1, read on the forward strand.
TAACTACTTAATGGCAACCGTCTAATAGAAATTATTATTAAAGAAATGTAATGACCGTTCTTTGTATAGCGGTTATTATCATAGAGAGATCCTATACAGTTATTGGATAGACACACGAATTAACCGTCTTGTCAGATGAATTCTAGGAGCATTTAATCACCGTAGACAAGTCAGTTGAAGGTATGCTGGTTGCAGGAATATCCACGACTAAAGGGTGATCGTAGGATGATTTACCACCGTTTACAATCATGTGGTTGTAGAAGGGCTTACGACCATACGGTCGTAATAGATCTTACGACCATTCTGTAGTGATTTCCCTTCATTGGTAAGGGGTATATTCAAAGGAATATGACGACGTAATGATTTGAAGATTATTTTATCCTCGACAATAACGATGTAGATTAATTATATATGTATATTAGAGTTGTATAGTAAATACAATTGTAGTTCAATTATAGGCGATAGAGTTATATATTAAAGACGATTGTATCATAATATCTAGTCGGGTAATGGCAAATCTGCTAGTTATTATTAATTTTTACTAGAAGCATATCTCCAAGGCTATTAATTATTGTTCAGTTACGGAACCGATCAGTCATGCTCCTAAGTCTTCACTAGAAATTGAGAAGTCCATCTACAACGTAATCAATTGTTTCCAAACGACGATGAGGGATGTGGTCATGAGAGTGTGACACTGAAAAGGATTGAAAGGGATTAGAATATATATCTACATGGCAAAATTTGTGGGGCAATGTACAATAGCACATCCCAAAAAAGTTTGAAAGAAGTCTTTCTTACTGTGAAACGGAGAGTTAATCTACTGCACTGCAGCTGATGGATTACTGATTTACTGGTATGCCTTAAAATATTTAAATGTAAGACTTAGCATCTAGAGATCACACAACCAAAATCCAAAAGTCTACAAATAAATCCATCTAACATGTATAGAGCCCTGCATGTCTCCAAATAGTGTTGTAATTGCCGGAGCTCTAATCGTTAATGTCCTTAGTAATCGACCAGAGGAAAAAAAGATTGTATGCTTCTTATAAACTAACTTCGTACCAGATGATTTGCAAGCTCTACGCTGAGTTCCAATCATATTTCGATCCTTATCTCACTCAAGATAATTAGTCCATAGGATTTTTTTAAAAACAAAATAATCGGTATAAAGTTACTTTTAAGATACGAAAACAATTATATATGAATTGAAATTTGGAGTGCATATAAATTCCAATTCAAACAAAACAATTAATGAAATTTGTGATTTTATATAAGTTTAAATTCGGAATAAAATTATATTGGATTTAAATTTGGAATATGTATACATATATATAATTGAAATTCTGAATTGTTGAAACTTAAAATCATAATTAAATTATTATAGCATTAAAATGTAGTCCCAATCATGTTAAAGTTTGATATGTGCAAGCTAAACAAGTTGATAGCCTCTAAATCTAATTAAAATTGGTACAAGTTTTCTATGGAAGTAATAATATTTAAATTATGACTAGTGCACTTAATTAGCATCTTTTCCGGGATGAGGTCACGAAAGTAGGGCCCACGAGGTGCGTTGCTGACCTCTTCCTTCCGCAGGGTAGTTCCACGGCGCGTATAATATAAGGAAACTTACGGGTGGGAAAGTGAGCGCTCCGTTCTTTTCGTTCAGCGTTTTTAATTTTTTAGGTTTTTAACATGCGATTTTGATAGCTATTTTTATAATTTTATTTTAAAACATACTAATAATGTTATAAAAGTATTCGAACGATAAATCTAATGATATAATTTTTATATAGCTAATCTAGATAGTTTTAAATCTATTGGTACTTTAAAAAATTCGATGATACAGATTTTAAAAAATCAAGTAAACAAGAAGATAGGGAGTATATGTTCTAACGCGGCACCATATGCTTCACATAGTCTCTTCATCTATCTTGCATATATAAAAAAACTAGCTGGTGGAGGCGCTTAGTTAAGCGTGAGAGCAACCTGGAACAAGCTAATAAGTGCGCATAGAGTGGTAACTTCATTGACCGTGTACTGAAGTGAATTCGAATACTTGACACTTTTGATCAAGTCAAAGAAAATGCAGTCTATCTCAAGGAGAAGCAACACGGCAAGGAAATGGAGGGAGATTGGTAAAGTTAATAGGGGTAGTTTTCCACTCAATGGATCAAAATATTTATTCGAAGTGTCAGTATTCGAAACCAGAGGGGGTATCATTTTTCTCCAAATTTTGCTAGCCGGCTAGGTGGATTCACATGTACATAAGGTTGCTTTCCGAAAGTAAATACTCTACAAGTAATATCTTTCGACAGTAACTGCTCTACAAATAATAATATCTCACCAGTTATGTCTCCGACTTAATCTATATAAATAAAAACAACTAGTAAAATTCAGAATACCTTCTTCGTTTTGAAGACAAGAAAATCCCATAATAATTCTAAAAAAATTCTAGAAATTCTCACATTAATCGAGACAAAAGAGAAGTGTAAATTAATCATATATGAAAATTAGAGTTGTATAGCAAAATACAATTGTATTTCAATTATAGGCATTAGAGTTGTATACTAAAAATAACTATATTATAATATTTAACCGTGAAATTGCAGTGGTAAATCCACTAGTTTCTAAGAAATAAGTAAGATAAACCCCGCGCTGCTGTCTTTGATTTGGACTAATAGCCTATCGCAAATTGAATAATGACCTCACTTCGTAATCAGATATTTAGATTGGGCACCTATTTGGCCAGGCTTCAAGCAATTTTCTGCTATTCCTGCCTGAACTTTTGTGGTGGTTACTTCATAGTTTGCCTTTTGTTTTCTATTGTTTAATTTCTCCAGTTTCGTTGCTTTCTTTTCCATGGATGTCTGCTGATAGATGATCTTTATGTATATCTCCTGTTAATTAGTGGCTAGTGCGTTTTGAAGAGTAGTATTACTATCTCTGTGTCTGCGCGCGAAGTGAGTCGCACTTTCTCCCGAATAAGTGCACTCATGCATTCGTGAAATGGATGAAGCTCAGGCATGATCATCTATTTCTAGTATTTCTTATTGGCTAAAGGCCGATCGAACAGAGGCCACGGTATCTGGAAAAAGAGTTATGCATTCTGGGAGCCCACTTATGGCGCAAATCCTACAGGAGGGAGTAACCGTGAACTTATTTATAACTTAGAACAATTTTAGCCAGAAAGATCTCAGTGATACAAGTGTAGGGTCTTCGACAACAGCCTATTCCGTCCAACACATATGGAACTCGATTACAGGGCTAGCTTCTGGGGATAAAAATGCTCTTACCATCTAACACATATGAAACTCGATTACAGGGCTAGCTTTGTTTGACAGCGGTTGTTAGTGTTGGAAAATTTCACGGCGAGATGTTGCCTGCATATACATGCAAGCGTGCAGTAGTTTCACATTTGATACATGAGATGTACTCTCTTGTAATTAATATATGTATGCACTAGCGCCAAATTAATACATGAGTTGGTCAACAGTAGAACGTACGAGTGGTGACTTTGCACATACGACCGTTTTGTAATTTGTATCTACTACGCCAGTGCAAGGGTAGCCATCAAATTCACTAAGATGATTCAAAAATAGTACGACATGCACGATTTTTCCCCCTTAACGACAGGGAGAAGTCACGTTCGACCTTGGAACATTTATTTTCATGGGAAACAACCTAGTAACTTAATTTGTCCCACGCATGCAAGATAGTTTGACAATGATCTCATCTGATAGTTTTTTTTCTACTAAGGATTCAGATTTTAGAACAATCTAGGTTTGCTATCAACCTAAGATACTATATATTACCTTCAAGAATAATAAAAGGCCACGTATGATTAAGTTTTGTGACATGTGAGCAGTAGAATTATGGATGTACGACTCTATCTACAAGTATTTTAAATTCTGGTAGTTATCTGCAATTTTATAGAAACTGTGTGATGTCATATATTTATCTTTGGCTTTTATCATACTGGACTAGCGTGCGTTCATACTGTTGTTTATGTTTATGCGCTTTTTTGTTGTAGTCAAAGAAAAAAAGTTTGCTGACAGACAAGTACACCAGGCGCCGGGGAAAATCCTGACGTACGGGCGCCTATAAATACCCATGCTGAGAGCAGCCGGGCTTACACACGCTCGGATTAGCAAAGTTAACCAGATCTTATAGTTTCTTCATTTACCAACATGATGAACTACGTCCTAGCGCTAGCCATGCCACAGTTGGTGCTGTGGTTTCTCCTCACTCCCGCCGCCCTAGTACTTTCCCAGCCGGTACCGACGGTCTCCGACATGGCGCCGTCACTGATGCTGACTCCACCGCCGGACTGCCCTACCATGTGCGGCAACGTACACATTCCCTTCCCATTCGGCATCGGTGGCGATTGTGCATGGCCGGGTTTGGATAACTTCACCCTCACTTGCGACTACAGCTTGAACCCTCCGAGACCATACTTAGGCAACATCGAGATCATAAATATCTCGCTGGAGGCTGGCGAGATGCGCGTCGTCACTCCCGTGTCACACATCTGCTACAACTCGTCCAACACCATCGAATCCAATGAAACTTACTGGCAACTCAACTTCACCAGCTGGCGATCGTACCTGATCTCGCCGAAGAGGAACGAGTTCATGGCCATCGGGTGCAACACCAAGGCGCTCCTCGGGGGCAGGGACGACTGGAGCTTCTTAACCGGCTGCATCACGACGTGCGTGAGCTTGGATGGAGCCGCCCATGACGGTGACCCCTGCGCGGGGCTCGGTTGTTGCCATGCGCCCATCACGAGCAACCTTAGCACCATAGCTGTCAGCTTGAGTGACATCCTCAACACCACCTTTTTTGACAACAGCCCCTGCAGCTATGCCTTCGTGGCTGAGAAAGACTGGTACGTACCTACAACTGAAGCGCGCGCCGTCGTGCCCTCCTTAACTCCTTTCCACTCCCATCTGAATAGATGGATTCTGTATCTAATGTCACCAATTAATGTAATACCTTCTTCAATATATTTAGAATATCACTCACATCGAAATAATATAAGATTTTCTATTGATGATGTTGTATTTGACATATTGTTTTTTCTGATGGTATACCGGAACATTTGTGATAAAAAAAATACTTTTGACCATGACAAGTAAAAAAGCTATAAAGAATCCCCCCTCCAAACGAGAGGGAGTAACTGTGAACTTATTTGTATCTAGGTACAATTTTAGCCGGGAAGATCTCAACGGTATAGGTGAGATGGCCTACGACAGACGGGTTGAGGAGAGAAGTCTTCCTCCGCTGGTGCTTGACTGGGCCATCACGAGTAATGGCACATGCCCACCACCCCTGGCTGCAAACCCAGTAGCTCCCGCTTGTGTCGACGCCCACAGTTACTGCATCAACGCCACAGGAAGGCATGGGTACCTTTGCAATTGCTCCGATGGATACATGGGCAATCCCTATGTCCGCAGCGGATGCACAAGTTAGTTAATTTGTCTGCTAGCATTACCTGCCTTTGAATTTATCCCATCCACTACCGAACAGTTGTTGTTTTGGAATTCATTGTCAAACTTAGTTTTCGAATATTCAATATACAGATATTAACGAGTGCGAGCTTCGAAAATCAGATCCTGAGAGGTACGAAAAGCAATATCCTTGTCAACGTGGTAGCACATGCCATGATACGGAGGGTGGTTACGAGTGCAAATGCAATTTCTGGCTGAGAGGGGACGGTAAAACCGACAAGGGATGCCAGCCCATATTTCCCACGCTTGCAGTTGCGATAGCAGGTGAGCATTCTTACTATACTACTTTCTCCATTACAAACTTTGATCATTAATATACATAAAACTACCTATATTTATCACATAAATATGATATTAGTATATTTATCATCAGAAGTGCTTTCATATCATTTTTTTAATTTTTACTGACATATAATTACAAAAAAGGTACTTGTCAAATATAATGTGTATATTGGAGACCATGTCAGTGTCCAAAATGACTAGTAAAAAATAATGAAAGAATAGCTTCTACTCATACTAAATAATTTATGGACATGAATACATGCATGCATATTGGCAAGGAAATGTCATGGTTAATTAATATCGATCCACGCTATCTGTGTTTGCAGCGACAGTCTGTGCCGTCATTCTTTTGGGACTCCTATTGTGGTTCATTCGCAGGGAGCATAAGAGACGACAGCTAAGAGGGTTTTTTGATAGAAACGGTGGCCAAATACTGAAGAGCATGAACATCAACATCTTCACGAAAGAGCAGCTAGACAAGATCACACAGAACTACAAAACCAACATTGGAAATGGTTCCTTCGGCATGGTCTACATGGGAACTACTGATGACAATCAACAGGTCGCAGTCAAACGCTCCATTGTAGAAGGCGAGATGCGCCGACAAGATGAATTTGTGAACGAGCTCACCATCCAATTTCGGATCAGCCACACGAACCTGGTCCGTCTCATCGGATGTTGCTTGGAGACAGAAGTTCCCATGTTGGTCTTCGAGTTCATCGCCAATGGAAGCCTCTACCATGTGCTTCATGGAGCCGAAAATCGTACTTTGTCGTTCCTGGTACGCTTGGATATTGCCATTGGCTCTGCAGAAGCACTCGCCTACATGCACTCACATGGTGGCTACAACATTGTTCATGGGGATGTCAAGTCCAGCAACATTCTCCTCGATGACAACTTCATGCCAAAGGTCTCGGACTTTGGGTCATCTAAGCTCGTGTTAGTAGCCAGGTATGCCAACTGGTCCGTGATGGGGGATATGAATTACATAGACCCTGTGTACATCAAGACAGGGCATTTCACGGAGAAGAGCGATGTCTACAGCTTCGGAGTTGTGCTCTTGGAGCTCATAACCCGGAAGAAGGCCAAGTATGAAGGGAGCAACAGCCTTCCAATAAACTTTGTCAAGTGTTACAATGATGAGGGTATAAGAAGGGAGATGTATGATAAAGAGATCTTGTCTACTGCTCAACCTCACTACATGGAGTGCCTTGACAGGATCGGTGGCATCGCGGTCCAGTGTCTCAAAGAAGAAGTGGACGAGAGACCGACCATGACACAAGTGGTGGAAGAACTCAAGCTGGTGCAATTAAGAGCCCACGAGACTGAAATTGTGGGCGAGAACACGTAGATGAAATTAACGATGCAAAGCTTGGTCAGTTAGTATCCTCTGATTTGCCATCCCAGGGTACTTCATTATAAGCTATGGCTTTCTTCTAGTTAGATTGTATTAGTTATGCTTGTAATGTACTATTTAATTTCCTTCACTGTGAGATTGTATTAGTTATGCTTGTAATGTACTATTTAATTTCCTTCGCAGTGAGGTTGTATTAGTTATGCTTGTAATGTACTATTTAATTTCCTTCGCTGTGAGATTTATCGATCTGCTTGTAGTATCAGGCATATAATGCCACCTTATGCTGGAGAGAGTTTGCTAGACTTCTATTTCCTCAAATATGCCTACTATATCATGTGGCCCCAATTATATCGAGAGAGTTTTATAAGATTTACACTTGGAAGTAATGCTATTACTATAAAATTCCTGTGAGATTCCTCAAGGAGGTTTTTGTGAAATTTCTGAATTGCAACATATGCACACGTCGGCTAGAATGTGCTAAGGTGACAGTGTAGCTAGCCGGTAGCGGTCACCATTCGCAGCGTGGTTTTTTTTATATCGGACAGTACCAACAGCTAGAAGCCACCTCAAAGCTCTCTCTCATGGCGGAGCAGCCACCATCGTCCTCGCGGTCGCGGCACAGGCTCCGTCTAGGTACAGCCGACGCTGCCGTATGCTGCGGCAATCCGGGAGGAGATGATGGAATCGTCCATGTTTGCCCCTGCAAGTGCCTTGCCACGCCGCTCAGCGCGCGGCTTGCCGCTGCTCATGCGCTCAGCTCCTCGTCGCCTCCAAGTATTCATCCCTCCTCCAACTCTCATATACATAATCTCAGGTTGTTCGCTCTCTCGATAGTTAGCCTTTCCGGTTTTTTGGCTACAAGAAAAACCCGACATTGAAGGGAGATCTGAATAAAAAAACACAAATGTTTTCTCATTTAGATGTTTTCTCATTTAGATCTTTTTCGAGGATGCACGCAAAGCAGGACCACAATGTTGTCTTCTTCTTATAGTGAAGCACCGAAAACTTTTGGAACTCCACACCTAAACAAGCCATAATGATAGGGCGTTGCTACAAATCGGACGTCCGATCCGGGCGTCCGTTTCCGGACTCTCAGCTGTAATACTTTTTGCTATGTTTATAATATTTTTCACTCATATTTATAATATTTTTTGCAATATTTTTTATTTCGTGTATGCAACATCGATTTTTGTATCATATATTTTTGTTGCATATGTACAATAAAATTATTACACATATTATCTAAGAATTTTGTATTGGAGCGTATGATACGAATACTCATATCGTTCTTTCTTTTTATTTTTGTTACATACATGACCAATAAATATTGCATACATAGATAACAAATATTTCCCATGGGAAAATACTCATATTATTCTTTGTTTTTATGTTACAAACATAGATTAAAAAATATTACGGCAAACAATGTTGCAGCCGAGTATACGAGGAAATGCCAGTAGTCGGACATGGCCAGCCACTCACTAACAGATGAAAAGTGTGAGGCCGCCTCAAAGGTACTGTACTGAAAATAACTCTAAAATGAGAAAATGCCTGCCTGCCACAACTTTAATCATTACCATATAAACCTCCGTTCTTTTTTTTTGTCGCTTTGGACTTCAACGCACGCTCCGATATATACAATTTGATCACTACTTTTTATAATTATGTGTTAGTAAAAATTAATAAAATATAATAATATAGAAATACTTTTGATCATAAATCTATTAATATCATTTCTGTATGATAAATCTAAATAGTTCTGTGTATATTAGTGGTCGAAGTTTTAAATATTTGGCTGCAAGCATTCTAAAATAGCATGTATTTGAGAACCGATGGAATACACAGAAAAAGGGTATAAATCTCCCAGTATATCTTTCACCATCGTACAACTTTGATTCTCACAGTATGCAGTGCATGCTACAATCTTTAAGTTGATTTGTTTCATTATCAAACGTGGAACTTATTTCTTAACCTGCAAGTAACCATCTCACCGGCCCAGTTACTCCAGCCATCTTCAACATGTCTACACTGCAAGTTATCAAGCTCACCACCAACTACAAGTTAACTGGCCCTATCCCTGGCAACGAAAGTTTCCATCTCCCAGTGCTACAATGGATCGCCATCGGACAGAACAGTTTCACTGGTCAAATTCCACTGGGGCTCGCAGCTTGTCGGTATCTCAGAATTCTTTCCCTGGCGAGTAATTTATTTGAGGGTGTTGTGCCAACATGGCTGGGCAAGTTGAAGCTTCTCACTTTCCTTTCCTTGGGTGATAATCACCTTGTCGGTCCAATCCCTTCTGCACTTAGCAACCTCACATGGCTAGGTCACCTAGACCTGTCAATCTGCAAGCTAACAGGAGCTATTCCGGCAGAATTGGGACAGATGAGCCAACTCTCAAGATTGCATCTCTCAGATAATCAACTAAGCGGATCCGTTCCTTCTTCTATCGGTAACCTGTCTGAATTAGCATTCCTAGCATTGGACACAAACCTATTGTCTGGATCAGTACCAGCAACGGTTGGTAACATGAACTCTCTGTTGATTCTTGATATTTCAGCAAACCGCCTACAGGGGGATCTCAGCCTCCTGTCCATTCTTTCTAACTGTAGACAACTCATGTACCTTGACTTCTCGATGAATTATTTCACTGGGAGCCTCCCTGGCTATGTTGGGAATCTGTCAAGTCAGCTGCAAACTTTCGCTGCACGTGGAAACATGTTATCTGGTGAATTTCCAGCTATGTTATCGAATTTAACTGGTCTCAGTTGGCTAGATATTTCAGTAAACCAAGTGCATAGTGCACTTCCAGAATCAATCATGATGATGGAGAATCTCCAATTGCTTGACCTCTCCAGAAATAATATGTTTGGCCCCATCCCATTGCAGATTTCAATGCTAAAGAATCTAGAAAAATTACACCTTGACCGCAACAAATTCTCTGGCTCCATACCAGAGGACCTCAGCAACCTCACCAAGTTAGACTACCTGATATTATCTGATAATCAGTTATCGTCTACTATACCGCCAAGTTTATTTCGTCTTGATAGCCTGCTCAAGTTAGATCTGTCTCAAAACTTCTTGAATGGTACGTTATCGGATGATTTAAGTTATTTGAAACAAATTAACAGCATGGATATCTCAACCAACCGCTTGATTGGTACCCTCCCAGATCGATAGGATGACTCCAAATGATAGCCTACTTAAACCTGTCACACAATTCATTCTATGACCTAATTCCTGACTCTTTTCATGAGCTAGCCAGCTTGCAAACTTTGGACCTGTCCCATAATGATCTCTCCGGCACCATCCCAAAGTACTTGGCCAATTTTACCACCCTCACTAGCTTGAACCTGTCTTTCAATAAGCTACAAGGTCAGATACCAGAAGGAGGTGTCTTCTCAAACATCAGCCTGCAATCCTTGGTGGGGAACTCAGGGCTTTGTGGTGCGTCACGTTTGGGCTTTTCACCATGTCGAAGCAAGCCTCGCAGAAACAATAGTCACATGCTGAAAATTTTGCTCCCTGCTATCATCATAGCAGTTGGAGCTGTAGCTTCCTGCATATATGCGTTGATTAGAAATAAAGTTAAAAAGCAGCAAGAGATGCCAATGTCTGCAGGTATGGTTGGCATGATCAGCCATCAGTTAGTCTCCTACCATGAGCTCGCTCGCGCCACTGATAATTTCAGTGATAATAACATGTTGGGGTCTGGAAGCTTTGGAAAAGTTTTCAAGGGCCAACTGAGCAGCGGTTTGTTGGTTGCCATAAAAGTTCTAGACATGCAGCTGGAACAGGCCATGAGAAGCTTCGATGCCGAGTGTCGTGTGCTTCGCATGGCACGGCACCGCAACCTGATAAGGATTCTGAACACCTGTTCTAACCTGGACTTCAGAGCACTGGTGCTTCAGTACATGCCTAATGGAAGCTTGGAGACGCTCCTACACCACTCTGAAGGCAGAAGGCACTTGGGGTTCCTCAAGAGGCTGGACATCATGCTAGACGTGTCGATGGCAATAGAGTATCTGCACCATGAGCACTGCGAGGTTGTCCTGCACTGCGACTTGAAGCCTGGCAACGTGCTATTTGACGAGGATATGACGGCGCATGTGGCGGACTTTGGCATCGCTAGGTTGCTGCTAGGTGATGACAGCTCCATGATCTCTGCGAGCATGAACACTTGGGTACATGGCACCAGGTACTAGCACTAAGCACGTGCACTCTTGCCCAATCCAGTTCCTTTAAAACCCTTGATTAGTTATGGTTGATCACTCCAATGATGCTATAAATTTTGTTCCTGCATTTTTTGAGCAGAGTATGGGTTTCTCGGAAAAGTATCGCGAAAGAGCGACGTGTTCAGCTACGGGATCATGCTCCTCGAAGTCTTCACCGGAAGGAGACCCACAGATCCGATGTTCGTCGGAGATCTAAGCCTTAGGCAGTGGGTGCATCAGGCGTTTCCTGGAGAGCTTGTCCATGTCGTGGACGACCATCTACTGCTGTATTCTTCTTCTAGCTGCAGCTTGGATGGCTTTCTTGTTCCAGTATTCGAGCTGGGCTTGCTCTGCTCGAGCGACTCTCCTGACCAAAGGACGACGATGAGCGATGTCGTTGTGAAACTGAAGAAGATCAAAAAGGAGTACACCAAATCGACAGCAGCGACGCAGAGTGCAGCCCAGTGACGATGAGCGATCTGATCTTGCTGCACTTTCCTGCTGCATCAGCTGCAGCAAACTTCTACCTGCTCTTTCCATGATTCTACATCGGTCTCGTTGGTCTGCGCACATTCAAGTGTGATTTTTTGTTTTCAAAAAGTGTGAAATAAGTATTTTTGCTGTGAAGCGGTGAGAGTTGATCTGCTGCACTGCTGCCGATGGATTACTAACTTGATATGCCTGAAAACTAGTAACAAAGTGCAAAATGCTAGAAAATGCCCCGGGGGATGCAGTAGCAGTGATCGCGCCCTTCGTCCTCCAGTCCACGCTCTGCGGGCTCGGGATCCTCTCCTCCCCATCGACAGCAGCCGGCCTAGCACCGGAGTAATGCTCCACCAACTTCTCGTGCGTGAGGTCGGTGAACGGGCCCTCGCCGCCGAGCACGTACGTGAGCCCCATGGTGGGGGCCTTGCTGTTCAAGTCCTCTATGTACCTCATGTTGCTCGCGTACACCTCGAACCTGCGCAGCTTCTCCTCCACGGAGGAGTACGTAGGACTGCTTCTGCGCTGCCATCCACCGGATGAACCTCTCCAACACACACATACTCATCGTTGGCGGCGGCGCTGCTGCTGACTCACCGGGGGGTCGCACCGGCCAACATCAGGCAGCTGCTCGTGTCGATGACAAGAAGCGGGCTGCAGCATGCCATTGCTAGCGGCCCTGCTCGGTTGGGCTGAAAAGTTATGGCTTATGATTGAAATTATACTGTAGTGGCTGAAATTTTACTCTAGCTGAAGGTGGCTAATTGAGCATAATTAAATTTTAAAAAATTAAAAATAGAAAAAATATATTAGCTCATTACGGACAACGCGAACTAATATGGGAAAAAAGAACCAGCAAAAAAATAAAAAAGCTAAACTTTCAGAAAAAAGACGAAATTTATAAATAGTAAAAAATAAGCTAGAAGTCAGAAGCTAAAACTGAAATGAGTGGGATATAAGAGGAAGCAATCATCGTGTGAATTAGTCAGCTTACCGAGCAAATTAGATGATACATACGTGATGGCAACTCTTGATGTTAGCTACCTGCTGCTTGTTTGTGTTCATACATGTAGCCATCAGCTAGCGCGGCTGTTAATAGTACGCGAAGGATGCACTCCAAGTAAGTATCGTGAAGTCATAAAGTAGCTTTCCCCCTAGTAAAAAACGATCGTTTTTTACTTTTGAAAGTCGACAGGATGCAGCTTTGAAACACTAAATTCTACTTCATCTATTTTCGAGAAAAGTTATAAAAATATAGTGTTATAAAAGTATTTTAATGACAAATTTACTTGTATTTTCATATACCCAAAACTACATATTTGGATAATATCTTAGTCAAAATTAATACAGTCAACAGTTTGACTGTATGTATTCTAGGACAATCTCTTTTCTGAGTACGTGAAGTAATCCATACTATGAGTATAAAAATACACAACTTGCACGCTGTATGTTTAATTATATTGTTTTATACATCGAGGAGGCGAGGGTCACGTGTGTAATGTGGCATATGCAATGGCGAGTTAACCGAGATACTGGGAGGATACCGTGCTTTACTCGTTTAAGCTTCAGCTTTTAAACTTTTGGTTTCTAACTTTTAGTTTCTTAAATTTATACTTTTATGACTTTTTGGCTTTTCTAGAGTTTTTTTGCTTTTTTCTGCATTTCTTTGTATTATCCGTGATGGACTAATCTTTTTTTCTATTTTTAATTTTTTAAAATTTAATTACGCTGAAAAACTACCAGCAGCTAAAAGAAAGAGTGAAAAACTACCAGCAGTAAATTTAATTTTTAGATCCACCATGGGCTGCACCGGCAAGAGTGAAATTCACAATTACACATCAAATGAGAAAACAACTAAAAGAAAGAGAAGGGCTAACCTCTCCTCGACTCATCGTGGCAATTCTCAAGAAAAAACACAATGACCCTCTGCTCGGCGGCTCCAACGGCCATGGCCCCTATTCAGCTATTCTCTCGTCGTGTGACGCGATAGGTTACGTTAATTACGTTATTCCTCTCTTAATTATCGTGGATACGTACGTACCATTCATGCTTTTTGCCAGTACTCGTGTGCATGCATTAGGCGCATATACCCTTTTCTAATAGGCGCGAATACCCTTTTTTCAATACGACGTGATTGAAATTTTTTTATTGAAATCCTTTATATTTATTATATACCTATTCATATTTAAAATAAGTATATACATAAATTATACTATAAAAAGTAGATTGTGATAAAAATTTTTATGGATCTCATTTTAGAGATCTTATAATCATTATTAATAAATAGATAAAGAGGTATAACAACACTATTTAAAAGGTATATAAGAAGTGGTAGAAAGCCTTTTTCGTATTTCAGAAGTACATATTCTCATTTCTAATATACTATTTAAACGAATATTTTATACCTCTTTATCGCACTCGCTATACTTAACTGGCCTGCTGCAACAGGTTATGCGCTACGAGAATCTCGATGGATGCAAAGCCAAGGAGTGCATGGAAACTTTTTTTTTTCAAAATTCTAATGTTTCATCGAAATTCAAATTTAAATTACCAAAATTTGACAGAAATTCAAACCGAAATGACTAAGGGTGCCTTTGGTTGAGCTTTTGGGAGCTGCTTTTGCTTCCAAAAAGCCAAAAGCCAACCAAAGGGGTGGAAATCAGAAGCTGCTTTTTCAGAAGCAGCTACTTTTGGATAGTACAGTTTTGAAAGCACCTTGGACCCTGCTTTTGGCTTTTGGCTTTCTGCTTTTTGAAATGGTGAAAATAGAGAGCTGTTTCACAATTGTTTCAAGGAAAATAGAGATAGGAGGTAAGTTTTATACTTGTTTGAACCAAACAGCTTACAGCTTTTCCACAGCCCACAGCTCACAGCAGCTTTTCCACAGCCCACAGCTCACAGCAGCTTTTTCAGAAGCCACAGCTCAACCAAACACACCCTAAAATTTCGGTGATTTCGCTAACCTTCAAAAAATTTCTCCAAACGAAATTGTTAACCCTGATAACGGCCGCTTCCGAGCAGCAGGGAAGCAAGACCGTGGGTTACCGTACTATGTAGCAGTGGCTCATCTGACCTCGCGCTCATCGCCGTTGCCAGCGCCGGAGGAGAGCGACCACCTCATTGCGCAGCTTCGCCGACGCCGACAAGCAGGAGGGGGCAAGGGCTGGGGTTTGATGAGTTTTGGTGGTTGCGTCAGTGAGAAATCTGACATCTGGATGTGGATGAGGCTGTCGGGCGATTGGCTGGATTCCACAAGTGGTATGCAGGCCTGCGATTCTATGTTCTTGTAGTTTTTTAGGAGGCAGCGGTGGGCAGATGAGATGAGCAGCTGCGTGTGGTGAGCACAAAGAGAACTATTTAAGATGGATGTTGCTATTGCAGCTAATTATATGCGAACATTTTTAAGCAAACATGTCTGACGCTGTCTCCCTCAACGTTCCTATTTGAAAACTCTAGTAGTCTTATTACAGGACACTGAATTAATAAACCGATCAGATCAGCTCGCTGCATGCAGTGGCGGACCCGCCCTTCGGGCCAGGTAGGGCGGCTGCCCTAGCTCCGTCGCCGGCGGAAACCCCCCCCCCCCCCAAAGAGCCAGCGCCACCATGGATCCATCCGTCCATGGCTGCTGGCGTCACCGCGTCAGGCGATGAGGCGACCAGTGCGTCCTGCGGTCGTGCAGTGCGCGCGTGCCGCCAAGGAGCGAGTGGAGGCGTCCGGCCCACTGGGAAGCACTGAAGTGAAGCCTAACCCTCCTCTGATCCTCTCGCAAGGCGGCTAGTCCGAAGCCTGAAGCCCCCAAGTGGCCATGTCGGCAGTCCCGTCTGTCCCCGAGAGGCCGAGAGGCGACTGGCCAGAGGAGAGCAGCCGACCCTAACCCTAGCCTTGCAAGGCGGCGCGGCACGGCGGCCAGCGGGCGGTCGCGGCGAGGTGGCCTGGTGGTGCTGGTGGCGCGGCGCGGCGTTCGGACATTCGTTGCATGTGGTGCTGTTTGGGTTTGGCGGCTGGAGTGTTATGAATGGAGCGGTGATGTGGTGCTGATGGATGTGGTGAATTTTTTTTCGGGCGCTTGATCTGGATTGTTGCCAAGTGCCGAGCTGCGCTGAAGTGGGATTTGGCGCCTATCATTCCATGGCCTATTGGTATTCCATAGCCATGAAGCCATCGGCATTTATTTGCATGCAAAGAGCCATTGGATGATTGGATCGTTCGCTTTAGGCCCTGTTTGTTTCCACTTAAGATTATTATAATCTAGCTTATAGGTGGGGATTATATAAGCTAGCTTATAATAAGCTGGTGGGAAATAAGCTGTCAGGTGTTTGGCAGCCTGGATTATCAGAGTTATGGATTGTTGTATTCGAATGCTTAAAGACTACAATGCCCTGGGAGAGAGAGGCACGGGATTTGGGGTTGGATGAATGGCAAAGGTGGGTAATATTCCTAAAGTTTTATGGTCATTAAGATAAAAGGTGGGAAATAAGCTGAAATAAGCTCCTTTTTTGAGCTTATTAGATTACAATAATCTGGGCTATTAGATTATAATAAGTTACCTTATAATCTGGGCTGTTTGTTTCCACTTATGATTTATAAGCTAGATTATAATAATCTTAAGTGGAAACAAACAGGGCCTTAGTCGCAACTTACAAGTAGCTAACTTGCAGTATGCCCGTGTGTGTAATGTTTAATTGTATAGTTTTATTTGTGATAATAAATTATCATAGATGGTTCATAGTTAGGCCTCGTTTGGCACAGCTCAACTTCACTAGTGAAGCTGTTTTTTTAGATTCAGCTTCACGAGCAGCTTCACCGGTGAAGCTAAAGCTGTTTTAGAAAATTGTTTGGCAAAACAGCTTCACCAACAGCTTCATGCATGGCTGAGAGAGGTCAATTGTCCAAGATGCCCCTGTCTACCTGACTTGTTCTAACATTTGGAGTTGTATATTTGTATATGGTCATATGAATTAAAAAATAATATATTTGAATGAGTATGAATTAAAAAATTAAAATAATAAAATAATAAAAATTTTAAAATACGTGAACGGGAGAGAGCGGTGCGTACGCGAAAGAAAAAAGTGAACGGGATTTTTGTGAACTGAGCGGTGCGTACGCCTGAGGGAGAGAGTGGCAAATACGTGTAAATTTTTGTGAACTAGAGGGGCATTCGCTTCCTTGGAATATGGGCCTGAGGGAGAGAGCTGTGAAAAGCTACTTTTTTTAGCTTCACCTCTCTCTATTCCTTTGTGAGAGCACAAAAAAAGGAGCTTCATGGGTGAAGCTATTTGCAAAAAGGGTGTTTGGCAAAAAACAGCTCACAACAGCTCATGAAGCTGTTGGTGAAGTTGTGCCAAACAGGGCCTAAGAACTGTCTGTAATTATAGTTATCACAGACGGTTCTATTTTAGAAACCGTCTGTGATAACGGCTATCGCAGACGGTTTAAAAACCGTTTATAATGTACTTAATTATTATTGAGCACAAACAGTTCAGAAAATTGTCTACGATGATATTTTCGAACCATCTATAATGAGTTTTTTTGTAGTAGTGTGTTACCGCTAATGAACTTCCAGAAATTGTAGTTGAAGCTACAAAGGTACAAGTGAATGGAAATTTGTGCTTTTTGACCATAAAGTTATTCGTAAGCAAGCAATTCATTTTTTTGTCATACTATTTTGCAGTTCAAAAAAGAACAATCAAACTGAGCAGGATTTAATCATAGGCCCATAACCCCGGTTCAAGGTATTTTTCCACGTCCTACTTTTATCTTCATATGTTGGTATGCGGATTATGGTTGTTGATTCTATTAGTGTCATATGCTCTTGTTAGCGTGATTGTATTATAATTTAGGTATGGATTATTTTGCTTTTAGATAATATTCTTTATTCCACGCTTGCTACTCCGGTCCGCTACTGACTGCATGCTTGTGAGCATTCCGTCGATCTCCAAGGCATTCAAACTACTTAAACCGACATGCTGAACAATGCTCCACTTGAACAAGGGAATAAATGAAACAAAGAGTAGCGGTCCAAGTAACACCACAAGGGCAAAGGGTTTTTGTGGTGAAAATTTTCATCACAAAAGCTTATTTTTTCGCCACAAATCAACCTTTGTGGCGACTTTTTAAATCGCCACTAGTCGCCACAAATACTAGCCTCACAAATACTCTAGTGATGATTTTTTGTTCCCCACAGATTGCCATACTCATTAGTGACGAATTGTGGTGCCACTAGTAAAGTGGACATTTGTGGCCCCATGCGTTGTCACAAAAACATATGTATTAGTGGCAAAAAAAGATGCCACTTATAATGTTTTTCGTGGCAAGAATAATCGACACGACTATAGAGTATTTATGGCAATTTTGTCATCACAGTTACCATTGTAAAAGTGACGAATTATATGGTCACGAAAGACTATATATTAGTGACCAATGTTTCGCCATTATAGAAGTTTACTATGTCGATATTTGTTCTCACTATTTTAGTTACAATTGTGACTAGTTGATCGCCACAGTTTATATGGGAAAATGTGGCACCTTATCAACACAAATACATTTTATTTGTGACATAACTCATCCTCACATATATATTACAGAGGCAAAACTTTTCCTCACAATATGATTTTTTTGTGAGAATTGATAAGACATGTTGTGTCGATAATTTCATCTCCAAAAAACATATCATTTGTGTGAAAATATTAGTTATGACAAGTTTTGTCACAAGATAAAGTCTCAATTGTGTGGAACAATAGATGTTGTGGCAAACGATTTATCATCATCACCCATGTTGTATTGACAAAAATGGCTCGACAAATATACATTGTAGCAATACAATTCTCACAACTATAGACCAATAACATTTATTTCAATAATTCTTTATCCATGATAATGTTGCAATCAAGCAATACACAAAAATTAATAACACTTGGAACTCTCAAAATAACGCACACACTACTTTCAAATCTCAAATAATTTATTCAACTATAGGTATTAAACTCTAAGATGGAGGCGGCGAAGCACCAGAATGAATGCGCGCAAAGAAATCAGCCATTTGTTGATCAAGTTGCTCTCTCACTAGACGTGCAACTTCTCCACTCTGTGTTCGACGCAAGGAACTAAGCTCATCACGTTGGGACTGCTGCTCTTCTTGTAACTGTGCATTTGTTTCGACCACAGTCGAGACCTGGCCTTCCAAAGCTTGTGCTCGTTGCTCAGCAGCCTCAGCACGTTGCTCTGCAGCTTCTGCACGTGCTCGAGCTGCAGCTTCACGCTGTTCAGAAGCCTCGATTTGTGCCTGCAATCTGATCCTTTCCTCGGCCACTCGGTTTACAGCACGAATGCCAACACCGCGTGAATGGTTTGGCTTTCGACCAAGTACTAGTGCGAAGTGCTCCACTATTGGCACGGGCGCAGAAGAAATTTTTTCTTGATGTGTCCCAGCAACTTCATGTAGTTTGGTCTGCAAAGCATGTAACAACAAATTAATTAAGAACTTATATACTACACAGTGTGGAGCATAAACTGATAAACATATCAAGTGAGATTATGTGTTTAATTTATCTGTATCCTGTTAAAAAGACGATGTGTTCTACACTCAGTTGCTAGTAGCTGAAATGTTGAATCACTTCCCCATTGCTATGTAAATCCAGTACGAGCATGTAATCTATGTGTTATTAGTAGATGGATTCCCTGCCTTCTCAGTTTGACACTGATAAATCAGTAAGATTATAGTACTATGATCTGTTCTCAATTAGTGGTTGGATCCCCTGCAGTGCTTTTTTTCAGTCAGTAACCACGTAGATTCAGTTCAGTAGGATCATATGATATACACAATATCAGCAGCCGCAGTTTGCTGTTAGGCTGCACGAATAAATCTTTTTTTCAGAGCAAACTGTTTATGAACCTTTGCAATATAGAAGAATCTACAAATCTGTTCATGCAAATCCCACACAACGTTTACTACTTGAAAACAAATCAAAGTTGAGGGAACAGAGGAACCAGCCATACTGGAACTAATCCACCCATGGATTAGACACCCGGGACAATACAACAACTGGAGCACCTAGTGATCATTACAAGAACTAGGAAAAAAAAACCTAGGTCTCGCACTTGCAAACGCTGCACCATGCAGAGACCCCTCATGAGGAAGGACACGCTTCCGATGCTTTCAGAAAAGCTCAGACCACGGATCATAACCATGATAACCATGAAGTTGTAGAGATAATAACCATGAAGTTGTGATACAGAATTTTACTACCATATTTTTTCATACAAAAACACACCACTTCCACCTAATCCTAGTTCAAAAGGTAGGATACAAATTGACATAAATGTGAAACCCAAAGCTGCCATCAGAAAGGGAAGTAACATGTTCATACCATTATTTCTTCACCCGTTGGAATAGACCATGTCCCATCAGCCTTTTGATATGTAGCCCTCCAAACTTGCATAGCAGTAGGCCATTCACCAGTTTCTGGGTCTCGCTACATTGGAATAAAAAAGCATATATTCACTAATTCAGAACAATGTGTAGCAGATACAAAATTCTGCCTGGTATTTTTTTTACTCACCAGATCATAAGCAATTTGAGCAATTGATCTAGTTCCTACTTTGGACCCCATCTCTTGCTTTCCTCTGTTGATAGAGTTTTGGTTGCTCCTTTTCTGGTTTACAAATTGCATGAGTGTTTCATTAACAATTATGTAGCACCATAATTTAGGATGAGTTGTATGTACCTGAAAATCATCATCCGTCCACAAATTCCTTATCAACCATTGCCAACCTTCTGGTGAGACATGTTGTGGCCTTGGCTTGTTGTTTCAGTAAGCTTGAAGCAGACGGTAACGCCGATTATTATATTGACTCTCTACTTGTCTCATGGCACAGTCTTTATCTTCTTCCGAAAGCTCAGGAAACTTTTGCTGTACAGCAAACATATGACGTAATAAGCAACCACTGAATGCAATGATAACCTATGCATGCCAAATATATTTATTTCATATGAAAAGTAGGTCACCTTTAGTTTTCTCCAAACAGCTGCAGTAGTACCAGCATGAAACTTATCCATGTCCCTCCACTTCTTCACTTGGAGTGGTATAGTTCTTACAATAACTGTGATCTCACTTTTAAATAAACTAGCATGTTCTCCACACACTTTTGCAAATTCTTTAGGGAACTTTATATCAATATGCTTTCCTTTTGCTCTTCTCTTGCGAAGTTGATCGTTAATTGTAACTTTTCTTCCATTCTTAGCATGGCCTAGTTAATTTAGGGAAAAGAACAAGGGTAATTAAATGTAATGTTTGTACTCTGTAGTGTCAAGAATAAAATTTTAGATTAGTATAACAGGTTGTGAATGCTAAATGTAGCACTTGGTATTATGTCGTGTAAAGAAATAAATCTAGATCAGCATAACAGAGCCTAGCTAAATCAGCGAAATAAAAAATGGTGTAAAGAAGCATGTTTCAGATTAGCAAAACACCTTCAGTGTTGTGTGCTACAGCATTTATTTGATTATTTTCATCCATGGCCACATCTGAATCCAATCGATCACGTGCATTGTCAGTTCGAGGGGCACTTGAACGTAACCTGGTTGTTATTTCACCTGTAGAAACAAAAGTTTTCTTATACACTAGAAGCATAATAGAAAAGATCATGTAAGTTTTCTTATCCACTAGAAGCATAATAGAAACATTGTATTACAAACATGAGGCTGCAGAAAATTGTAGCTTTCCTAATTTCCTTTGATGCAACATGCTACAATACATCAGATTTTTTACGCAGAGAAATATTTGGTGGTGCTGAATGTATAAAACAAATCTATACCAGAGGTCAATTGGTCCCTTGGATCTTTGGATAAAGCAGAGGCAAGCTCATCAAATTCTCTATCAATTTCAGCAACGGTTCGTCGAGGCACCCGTGGAGCCATTTTCCCTGCGAAACAGCAATGGAATTGAAGGAGAAACATAGCCATCAAATTAATGGATATTTTACCAAAAGAAACAATCTGACAAAAAAATAATTTGAGACATACGAAGGTTGGAAACAATCTGTCAAAAAAAATAATTTGAGAAATATAAATGTTGGACTGGGCTGGAGATGTTGGTGTCCAGCACAAATATGGCATGGATGTGATGCATATTCATAGATCGAAAATCAGATATCAGTATGGAGTTGGACGTATCGCATCTTCTCGCGGTGCAGAGATGGCGACGGCGGCGATAACGGCAGCGGTGGTGGCCGCGGCGGCGATGGCGGCGGTGGCCGCGGCGGCGATGGCGGCGGTGGCCGCGACGATCTGGATCGGAGGCCGCAACGACGGATCAACACGGTGGTGGATTTGCCGCATCGGCATCATGGATCCGTGGGGCAACTAGCCGCCGGATGCATCTGGGCGTGCGCCATGGCGATACATGGCCTTGGCAGCCGCTTTGACCCAGGAGTAATCACGGGTGGCTAATAATAATGATGACCGCCGGATGGAGGAAGACTTGGCAAAAAAAAAGAAAACGAAATACTAGTAGTAGTACGCAGTGCACCTTTGTGGTCGCCTGTTTCTCTCCGTCGGTTGGCTTTGATTGTTTGGTAGATCCGTAGATGATGGAAGGGACTCCATGTGTATATATATATATATATATATATATATATATATATATATATATATATATATATATATATATATATATATATATATATATATATATATATATATATATATATATATATATATATATAAGGTGAATGGATATTTGGAGGGAACAATTTTTCACCAATTATATTTATTAGGAGGAAAAGGGTGCGCTCGGTGTGAAAAAAACGATAAACAAGGCCCATAATATTTGTACTAAAAATTATAATGTGAAAAAATATAAACAAGGTCCATAATATTTCTACAAGAAATTATAATTTTTAATACCAATGTTATTTTAATGTGTGTTTTTTGGAAAAATATTTTTGTTATTTTTTACATAATGAATAAAATTCGACTTCACATCTCTTCGAATAAGACGTATCACTTGACAATTAGTTCTATATCTCTAAATGGTCCTTCGATGGTATTCTCCAAAAATAAGGTTCTTCGAATGCCATATAACTAATTTTCAACAAATAAAAAGACATATGTGGGAGGCGAAGAACGCCATGGACCTTGGCTGCAAAAGCTGGCAAGACTAAAGGGTCCTTGAGCTCCTCATAGCGTTATAACATATCCAAGAATCGTAGCCAGTGTATCCTCCAAACCCTCGGGAGAGCCAGAAATTATACATAGATATTCAATATGGGTGTGTTTGGTTAGCCAATTAAGCCTGGGTAGCTCAAGCCTGGCTTCAGCAATACAAGATGCATCCTCTCCAGCGCCGTCTCCCCTCCCTACCTCTCCCCTTCGCCTTGCCGCCGCTGGAGCACGCCGCCGGAGGCTTGTGCGGGTGCTAGGAAGGCGGCGGCGGGGCTCTCTCATCTGGATCTGGGCGGCGGCTTCTGGATCTGGGCGATGGGTTTACGGCGGCCGGGCCGCCGTGGTGGTCGCCGGCGGAGGCAGCGCGGGTAAGCGGCGGTCGGGCCGGAGACGAGTGGGCGACTCTTTCTCTCCTCAGCGTTACAGTGCTGTCTCCCCCCCCCTTACCTCTCCCCTTCGCCTCGCCGCTGCTGGAGCGTGCCGCCGGAGGCGTCCGGGCCCCTGTGGAGGTCGCCGGCGGAGGAAGCGCCCTAATGGCTCCGGCGTGCTGGCACACAGCCTAAAGAAAGAAACTGAAAAACAAAGACGGGCACCCTAATGACTATCAATCCGTAGACTAGATCGCTACCTATGTTTCTAATAAGTGTAATGCATAAAAAACATTATTATCAAACAAGTTATACATCTTACCTTAAAAATTTCTTGTAACATTTAAATCCCAAATCTAAAGAATAAATATTGGGGACAAAAGCAAACTAAATATTGATTAAACATATATACTTGACATACCGCATACACAAACCTCCGTACGTACCGACGAGTGCACGCGACGCACGGGCGCACCGCGCACAGCCGATCGGCGATGGCAGCACGACGGTCGACGCGCAGTCTCGCAGAGTCGCAGGTCGTAGCAGGGAAGAAGGCAGTCGCGGCCGCGCGGTGGTTGGCGGAAGGGCGGAAGGGCGGAACGCGGAGTCGCGAAGTCGCGGAAGCCGACTCGACGCGACGGAACTCGGAAGGCAAATCGCGCAGGCGCATCACGTACATGCCTTTCAGCCTTCCTGCTTCCTGGCCTCCTATACCTACTTACGTATATCTGGGATTGGGCCCCTTGGCGTCGAGGGCCCAGTGCGGCGGCACAGGGGGCCGGCCCTGCTCCTGGGAAGTATGCTTAATAAATATATAAAGTGTTAAACTAATAATTAAATATATAAAAATCATAAGCAAATGATTATTTAAATCATAGATTAAATATTTATAAAAAATAATATAGAATATCATAATTTTCTACTCATAAGATCAAGACAAATATCAACATTCGAACCATGTTAGTTTTGTTTTGGCAAATATTTTTTTTGCAAATAACTCACTCATATTCGATGACTAATAAAGCAAATTATGGTGCTTTAAATCTTTGTCAAATACAAAATCGGGTCCTTAACAAGTAACCAGGCTGCCTGCCATATTCATCGGCATTAATGTTCACCACAAAAATAGAAAGAAAAATAAAATAGAGCAAAAACCTCCTACATAGCCCACGAATCTGAACTCAATACTCAATGGCTACCGCTTAAACCCTAAATAGCCCCCACACTGCTACGGCCGCCGCCCGCCGATCCATTTGCTTCTTGCCGCCGATCCACTGGTGCAGAGCTGAGACGCTGGTGTCCAACACCTCTGCGGCCAGGTAATACTTTTGGTCAAAATACAAGTTGTCGACACTATCGATCATTCCTGTTTCCATCAAAAGCCTTCTCCCCTTTCAAGACCGTACACGTGTTTGTTCTTGAAGCAGCCAGATGCAGGACCTCTATGTAGCTCGATTGTTCCATCCTGATTGTCATTGCCATATCCATAGCACACCCATATGCCTGTACCTGTTATGCATACCAAATACCAATTGCCCATTGAATATTTCCTGGGTCTTCTGTTCTGCATACCCTCCTTGAAGATTATACAGATAAAAAAACAAAGTGAGCTCTTTGAATATGAATCAAACATCAGCCAATAAATATTTTAGAAACTAGGAGGAAACACTTCATATAGAAAGTAAACAAAAATATATGGTCATAGGTCCAGGACAGGAACACCCCATAGTAAAAGATAAACAAAATGAATGATCAGTGGTCAGAATAGTCCATACACAACCTATATTTATCTGTCATTTGTATAAGTTCTTCAATAACTTGACAAACTGTAGTTTTGTAAACAATTCATTCCTCAATGACAGGATGGTTGTGGACAAAAGTTGGATGGACATATCCAATAGGAGGCTTCCCCGATACGAAGAAGGAGCTAAAAAATTTATTGAGTTTGCTTTTTCTGGCTGTAGTGCGGACAAGCTCCTTCGATGTCCTTGTAGAATCTGCAAAAACAATTACTTTGCTGATGAGATATCTATAATGGAGCATCTCATGCTGAATGGAATATGGAAAGAGTACAGAGTATGGGATCATCATGGAGAGTGTGTGTCAGATTCAGAAGACAGTGACGATAATATGGAAGATCATGATGACTTTGGTCTGCGTGAGATGGTGAATGATTTTGGAAATGCTGTGAATGCCAACTTGGGATCATTTGATGGTTCATCACCTGGCTTGCAGGATGACATGACCACATCTACAGGTCCTACTGAAGAAGTTAGCAAATTTTATAGACTTCTTGAAGAGGCAGACCATGAGCTGTACCCAGAATGCAGTACCTTCTCTACGCTATCGTTCATTGTGCAAATGATGAACATCAAGTGCCTATATGATTTGAGTGGAAATGCAATGGATGCTTTATTTACTCTGTTTTCGAAGGTACTTCCTACCAAGAATAAAGCTCCAAAGTCATTCAATGATGCTAAGAAAGTCATGTCAGATTTGGGATTGGATTACAAGCGCATAGACGCATGCCCAAATGATTGCATTCTGTATAGAGGTGATTATGCTAAAGCTGAGTCATGTCCAGTGTGCAAGCTTTCTAGGTGGAAAAGTGATGACCAGAACAATGCATCCAAATCACGAAGGCGAAGAGTTCGAAAGGTTGCACAGAAGGTGCTGCGCTATTTCCCATTGATACCAAGATTGAAAAGGATGTATATGTGTTCCAAAACTGCAACTAATATGCGTTGGCACAAAGAGGAGCTAGTTGATGATGGATATATGAGACACCCATCAGATTCAAAGGAATGGAAGGATTTTGACAAAAATTTCCCATCATTTGCATCAGATGCACGCAGTGTTAGGCTTGGGCTTGCTAGTGACGGATTCAATCCGTTTGGACATATGAGCACATCATACAGCATATGGCCCGTTGTTATTGTGATGTATAATCTACCTCCTTGGATGTGCATGAAAGATCCTTATATGATAACTTCAATGCTCATTCCTGGCCCTAAAGCACCTGGCAACGACATTGATGTATATCTACAGCCTTTAATTGATGAGTTGATTGAGTTGTGGGGTGGGGTGGAGGCCTATGATGCTTCGACGAAGCGTAAATTCACACTAAAAGCTGCATTGCTCTGGACAATTAATGATTTTCCTGCTTTAGGGAATTTACCAGGAATGTCCACAAAGGGAAAATATGCATGTCCATCCTGTCATACTGAGACTTGCTACCAATGGCTAGCCAATGGAAGAAAAGGTTGCTACATGGGACACAGGAGATTCCTACCAACAAGACATAGTTGGAGGAACAATACTACTTCTTTTAATGGCCAAAGGGAAAGGAGATGTGCTCCAAAACCATTATCAGGCACTGAAGTTCTTTCACAATATGAAAAGTTTACTCAGGTGCACATACAAAAAAGATTTAAGTCTATGATACGCGTTATGATATTTTGATGTAATTTCAAAGGTGTAACATTGCTATCATTATGCTGCCATTCAGGTTATATTTGGGAAATCTGACAAGAAAAGGAAACGCTCCAGCACAGTGTATGGTGTTTGGAAGAAAAAGAGTATATTTTTTCAACTCCCTTATTGGAGGACATTGACACTAAGACATAACCTAGATGTCATGCACATTGAAAAGAATGTTGGTGAAAGTTTGGCGGGTACCTTGCTTGGACAGGAGGGGAAGACAAAGGATAACATTAATTCTCGATTTGATATGGAAATCATGGGAATACAACCAAAACTTCATGCGACTCCCACAGATGACAGAAAATATTTATTTCACAATGCACCTTATACACTTTTTGGACCTAAAAGGAAGGCATTTTGTGAGTTCTTGACAAAAATCAAAGTCCCAGATGGTTATTCTGCAAAGGTATCTAATTATGTAGATGCAATAAATGTTAAAATATCAGGGATGAAGTGCCATGATTACCATGTGTTTCTGCATAGATACCTTCCACTATCTATTCGCGGCATGCTTCCAGCTGATATTTGTCTTCCAATAATTGAGCTATGCAACTTTTTTCGAGAAATTTGCTCAAAGGTGTTAGATGTTGAGATCCTTAAAAGGCTTGATTCTTCAATTGCTATTACTCTTTGCAAATTAGAAAAGATATTTCCTCCATCCATGTTTGATGTAATGATGCATCTACCAATCCATTTAGCTCAACAAGCAATGGTAGGTGGTCCTGTGCAATATCGATGGATGTATCCCATCGAGAGATTCTTGCGCAGACTAAAGTCATTTGTAAAAAACAAAGCTCGTCCAGAGGGAGCAATTGCTGAGGCTGTAGTGTTACAGGAATGTGTGACTCTTTGTTCTATGTACTTGCATGGAATTGAGACAAGAATCAACAGGGCAAGCCGTAATGATGACAGTGATGATAACAATAGCAACACACAGCTCCAGATTTTTGCTAAAATTGGAAGACAACTTATTGGGAATAGATATTGTGAGATGGAGATGAATGAATTGAATAAAGCACAAGCGTACGTTCTAAAGAACTGTGAAGAGGCTTCTCCATATATAGGGTAAGCCACTCTTAAGATGTTCATTGAACTGTGGACCTCCAATTTTGTAACATCTATTCTCCTATGTCACAGCATTCACAAGGAATATTTAAGGACACAGAGCACCAGAAATGTAGATAAGCGGCATGACAAAGAGTTCTTTGAGTGGTTCAAGAACCATGTAAGTATAAGGATGTATTTATTACATTATTTCTTTAGGGTAGCTTAATTAACTACTGTGTTTCATGTAGATAACAGCTCTGTATTCCAAAGGAGATCCTTCTGTTTCTGATGAATTATATGATCTAGCAAGAGGACTCGATACTAGAGTGACACATTTCTCAAGTTATATGGTCAATGGATGGAGATTTAACAAAAGGGACAGAGACGCTCTATTTCAAGCACAAAACAGTGGAGTATTTGTCAAGGGCGATGAAGGAACTGGTAACAAAGATTACTTTGGTGTCTTGACAGATATTGTGGAGCTTTTATATGGGACTCATAAAGTTGTTCTTTTTAAATGTGAATGGTGGGATGTACATACAACAAGGGGAGTTAAAGAAGATAAGTATGGGTTCATAATGATAAATACTACTCGCAGGCTGTCAACAGATGAGCCATATGTTTTGGCTTCGCAAGCAGAGCAAGTATATTATGTGAATGATACTCAAGATCCAAAATGGTATGTCGTGGTAAAGACTAAACCTCGTTACTATTTTGACACTCCTCCCAGTGATGAAGAAGATGCCACTACTAAATCAAGTAAATCCAATCCTGAAGCTTGCCAAGAAAATGAAGTAATAACTGTGCCGAATCCAAATACAATAGAAGATGATGACACAAGTATATTGGACACACCTCAAGTTGAAGCGGAAGCTGAAGGTATGGTTGTGGTTGTGGAAGGTAATCCGATACTCCATTATGAGGGTGACGTTGAAGATGAAGAGCAAGAATCTGAAACTGATGACAGCGAAGGTGGTGAGTACATGGATTCAGGTGACGAAGACACTGAAGCGGAAGAAGATATAGATGACGACTAGCAAATAACTGATAATCAAGCTGAAATTTCTATAGGGAATATATATATGAGATGCAGCTTCATCTCCTTGGTCACTTGCTTTACAAACACTACACAGTAGTGTCAAACAAATAAGCATTTAGGATATCATAGTCACTCTGGCATTTTCAGCTATGTTTTATTTCCTAATACTTATCAGTTTTGCATGCCCTGGTAATATGATATATATTCATTATAAACAAGCTATTCATCCACAAATTGTCAATTCACGGATTTGCGCTTGCTTTTGTTCGTTCTCACTAATTTTACTTCTGTTCTGGATCCCTACAAGACAAACTTGTGTTTTTTTGTTCCCACAACCAAATTAACTGGTACATACACTCAAAGTCACCAAAACCTAAGATAATAGAGGTCTAATTTGTACTTCAATTACAGAATTACACCATAATATACTAGTATTATGTAACTAAAGATAGAGATAGGGGGTCCATCTGTCCCGTATGCAATGACCAAGGTTCAAGTGCCCAATCAATGCCACTGAATCATCACTAAGGCATTTGGCGATTGAGCTTCTAGCCTACATTCAAACTCCAGAGCATCGAATAGACAAATACGGTGAATTGATCAAATAATCTAAACTAGAGAGCATCGGTGCTTACTATCCAATCCTATGGCCTCGGATGAGCCGCCGTGTTAGGCCCCTGGACGCACGAGCCGCTAGCTGCACAGGCGGCCGTGAAGCTCCACCACGGACACGCCCGAGCTACGACCGCCCGCCACACGCCTGAGCGGCTGCCCGCACGCCTGCCGGTGTTGACGCCCGCAAGATGACCGTACCAGGCTCGCAGTACGGCGCGAGACCGCGGCTCGGCGTCTCATCCTCGCGCGCAGACGACCGCGGCCAGGGGCGCAGCGAATTCGACCGCGGGCAAGCTCGTCGAGATTGGCGGCGGCGACCGTGGGCGAGCTCGTCGAGATTGGCGGCGGCAACCGTGGGCGAGCTCGTCGAGTGCTGCACGGGGCAAGATTCGGTGGAGCCGGGTGGGAGCGGGGATGGCCGGAGACCATGAGTTCGTCGGCGCGGAGCAGAAGCAGCGAGCTAGGGGCGGCCGCCGGCCGGAGACACTCGTCGAGACAGGCGGCTGCGGCCGTGGGCGAGCTCGCTGAGCGCTGCACGTGCGAACTTCGGCGAATCCACCGTGGGTGCTTGTAGGTGCTCGAGCACCCCCTCCTCCCACCGTGGTTGAAGAAGACCCGGCCGGCCCGGAGGTTGAAGCACCGGCCAGCGGAGGTCGGACTGTCGGAGGATGAAGAAGAACCGGAGTGAGTTGGAGCTGAAGATTGAAGAAAACCGAGGCCGAGCCGCCGAGACGCCGGGTCGGAGAGAGACTCACCGTCACGAGTCACGGAGTCAGCACGGCGGAGGGGGAGGGCCGAGAGGCGGTCGGCGACTCGGCGCGGAGGGGGAGGCGGGAGGCCGGAGGCGGTCGGCGCCTCGGCGGCCTGGCACGGAGGGCAGCTTGACGCGGAGCGGAGGCCGGAGGCGGAGGCGGTCGGCCACTCGGTGGCGGCCGAGCGCGGGTGCGGCCGCGCTGGCGAGGCCGAGCCGCCACGCGGCGGAGCGGGGCTAGGCAGCTAGCGCCTGGCGGGCGGCGCGCGGCGACATCGGCGCATCGCCACATCGGACTTTTGAGGCATCGGAGAGGACGAGGCGACGAGCGATTCAGCTATTCCCCGTTCGATTCGCCAGTCGCCACTGCCGGTATTCTATTCCCCATGAGGCGATGACCCCATTCGTTCCCCATTTCCCCAACGAGGCAGAGCGTGACTCCGTGAGGCGTGAGGGTACTAACGAGTTATTGATTTGCGCAATGACTCAGTGAGGCAGTGAGCTGCCTGCCAGTGCCAGCTGCGTCCTGCGTGAGGGCACGACCGCATGACCGCACGAGGTGAATGCCATTTTAAATGATTATTGTTCTTATGATGTAAATTATTGTTTAATCCATACTCAATAGTAGCTATTAAGCATTAACTGATTAGCCAATTTATTTAATCAGTTGTTGACTAGTTATTGTTTAATTTTTCTTAGAGTTACAAAAATGAAGAAACGAACTTTAACTGGTTATTTATTTGCTCACAATTAACTTGGTAACTAGTGACAAAAGAATATTTTGCCACAAAATTTTCTCACTAATCGTGTACCATGTGGCGATGCAAAATTTTGTCACTGATAAATGTACTAGTAGTGGGGGAAATTGTTTGGTCACAATTAATATGGTAAACAATGGCAAAATATAATTTCGCCACAACATTTTCTCACTAACCTTGAACCATGTGGCGATATAATATTTTGTCACTGATAAATGGCATAACTGTGAGGAAAAAATATTTAGTCACAATTAACCTATTTATTAGTGGCAAATTAATGTTTCTCCACTAAATTCGCCACTGAAGGTGCATCCTGTGGCGATATAGCAGTTTGCCACTAATAATCGACGCAATAGTGATGAAAATTAGTTTGGTCACTAATAACATGGGAATCAGTGGCAAAACAAAATTTCGCCACCACATTTTATCGCTAATGCTCGGTCTTCCTGTAGTGTAAAAATGAAACTTCAGAAGATACAGGCTGAATGCGACCTTTAGTATATACTAGCCTCGTAGGCGCGTCGCCACGCCGCGCCAGCCACCGTGTGTACCGAAGCAAAAGAGTCGATAATTCGTGAGGAGTTTTTTTAAAAAAAAATCGAGGGCACATGTGTATTTTCGAAAAAGTTAAAGGTTTTTTTTCGTAAAAATCGAGGGCCTGTACGTAAATAAATGGGCCTGTACGTAAATAAACGAGGACCCGTACGTAATTTACAAAATCGCGGGGCGCTATCCTGCAAAGTGGAGGGGTAAAAAAAACTGACAGGGACCGTTTCGCGAGGAAAAAAGGATCTTTACGTAATTTTCAGAAAGTACAGGGAAATCCCCTCCCCGGCCGTACGAAGATTCCCCGCCACGCGCCGGCCGGAGCGCGCGGGCGGGGCGACGTGGCCGCTCTCTCCTGCGCGGAACCCCGCGGGGTGTAATATGGGCTTGATATGTTGGTTTTGTAGTATTAATTAAAGCGGGCATGCATGCATGGCAACTGGCAAGTGTAGTGCTCGCGTCTTGGCTGTCTTGCTAATGGGAGGCAACAGGGAGCTAGGCTTGCACGATTGAGCCAATCGATGCCGACGAAATTACCATCTGCTCTGCTTGTGTAGCTGTAATGACATGTGGCTTAGTTAGTTTAAACGGAGGTCCCCTTTTTTTAGATTTTCCAGAAATAGAGTTGAATTGTGCCCAGAAACAGTCCATCCAGCTTTAGTTTTGGTCTGACACGCTAGCACTCATTGTCACCACTATTGAACATGAGCGACCGCCTACTAAAATTAAGGAATCAACTGTCCAATTTAGTTGTTAAAGTGGAAAAATATTTGCTTTTAATAGTTTTCTGTATAATTTTGCCACGTGACCAGGTGGAACTAGGTGCATACTATACATACACACATCGAGCTGCACAGTAGGTATCAGCTGTATGGTAGTAAATAAATATGATGGGACCAATAATAATTAGTATTATTATAGCATCTGAGAGATGGAAAGAAATCACCACGTACTCCTCCGGTTAATTAATTTTTTTAGAGTGTATTTTTGACTACGTACATAGATTAAGAAGGCTCTGGATTGAAGAAGGTACAAAATAAAACGACTAAATTACCTATCTGTTGAGTACTTTCGAAAGATGAGAGGTAAAAGTTAAGAGAAAGAACGAAATAAATAAGAGCAAAAGAGACAAAATAGCATTCACACATTATGATTTGCAACGAAATTGTAGAACACACATGCCTTAAAAACAAAAGGAATATACACGAACAGGTAGTGCGGCAGTGATCGGTTGGGCTTAAGCTTTTGGCTTCCAGCTTATTTTTCATTATTCATAAATTTCGTCTTTTTCTGAATTTTTGGCTTTTTGTTGAGCTTTTTTGCCGGTTCTTTTTTTCCCGTATTTGTTTGTACTATACGTAATGGGCTAACATATTTTTTATATTTTTAATTTTTTTAAATTTAATTATGCTAAATAAGCCTCTGTCAGCTACAGTGTTTTTTTCAGCCAGCTACAATGTTTTCAACCATAAGTTATGAGCTTTTAAGCCCAACTGATCACCACAAAGCGGCATTGATGTCATGCAGTGCAGGTGAACAGGCCCAGCATGCAAAATTCAAATGGATCACAAATTGTGCGGACTGTTGGTACCTGCATGCAGGCCGGATTGGATTGGATCGGATTGAATGAATCGATTCGGATTGAGCTTATGGTCTCTTGTTCCGCGGCTGGTATTATTGGGAAAGAAACTAGCAATCAAAACTAGGTAATTAACCAGCATGATGAGTCGTAGTAGTAGTACGATATGTAGTCAGGGATGGGAATGGGGAAGATTAAGAAAGAGAGAGACCTGTTGGTCAGATAGCATCATTTTATCTTCACCGCATCTTGTCATTTCAAGTCATCAAGTGTGAGATGGTTGGGATGGACGCCAACTGCGTGCCTCAGAGCATCCTCACAATTGATGCAAATGCTGAATTTCTCGACGCAAGGACGCCACAACAACACACGGAAGTCGAAATAATGCATTTCATCCTTCTGCTCCCGCACATTGACATCGCAGTGGATCACTTAAATACTGAAGTCGGTAGCCTGAGAATAAGAAAGAAAGAGGAGGACATTCAGTACGTTAACGTCTCTGTTACCCAAGACAGCCGCCCAACCCGTTTAGGCAGCGTCTAGGCATTAGGCGACATCGTTCCATTTTGTGTCTAGCCAATTTTTCTTATCTAGACGGCCACGATGATGACTAAGAGTCGATCTGCTGTCCGACTAACGCGTAGCGTCTTGATAAACACTAATTAACCTGACGTGTGGGAACAAAGAACTAAAAAGGATCGTTTTTCTGCTCGTAAAATATCAAAAGAACGGACTCTAAGAAAACACTAGGATGATTGAATGCCCCTGTTAAGCCTGTGTACCTTGCTACATCGTAAGGTCGCAATACCTCTACTCAAAATCCTATAATATCAAATAAAGAAGTAATTTTTCTACGCAGAGTGCATCAACTAGAAAAAGAAGGGCGCAGCAGTGATTAAAAAATTTGGAGTAACTAAGGATCGATAGAGTAGTAGCACGGAATAATATATTACTAACTCCAACCCGGCCAGTAGCTATGGATTAATCTAAGAAAAATTGAGACCATGGCAAGAAAGAAAATCAAGAAAGAAAATTGAGACCGATCAAGTAGCTAGTTACATTAGCAGCAAACCTAAGAACACACTTTTAGTCTGGCACAGCATTAGCAGCAAACGCCAAGCGCCACAAAAGTACAAAACACGCATCACAAATCCGCTTTCCTTTTTTATTTACTCCCAGGGGCCTATGTATATCCGAGAAACTCCTCAGCCTGATTTCTTAGGTCTGATCTCAATGCCTTGCACAATAAGACCTTTCTTCCAGTTGCCTCCTTTCGTCTCCATCAGGCTGATGCACATGTCGCCATCTTCACCTTCCTCGTTGTAGAACTCACCCATCTCCAACTCCATCCAACCATCAGCCTGATCACCCATCTTCAACTCCATCCAACCATCTGCCTAATCTCACAACTCCATCCAACCACCAGCCTGATGGTTGGATGGAGTTGGAGATGGGTGAGTTCTACAATGAGGAAGGTGAAGATGGCGAGGTGTGCATCAGCCTGATGGAGAAGAAAGGAGGCAACTGGAAGAAAGGTCTTATTGTGCAGGGCATTGAGATCAGACCTAAGAAATCAGGCTGAGGAGCTTCTAGGATACATATAGGCCCCTGGGATTAAATAAATAAGGAAAGCGGATTTGTGATGCGTGTTTTGTACTTTTGTGGCACTTGGCGTTTGCTGCTAATGCTGTGCCAGACTAAAAGTGTGTTCTTAGGTTTTTGAGGGCAAACTAAACCTTTTGTACAAATTATTCTATCCTAGAACAATGCTTGATGATGAATTGATGAGTGACAACATTTGGTCTGTACTAGTGGTAGTAGTTGCCGTTCTTGAGTCTTGGACGACCTCTTGTTTCAATTGGAAATCCATGCGGCTACTTAGCATTTGGTTTCTGCTCCACTCCCCTGTATATCATGAACGGAAGAACAGGCCAAGAGCCAGTCCGCTCCTGGCAATCACCAAGCTTGTCAAAACGAAGTTTGGCATCCTTCATGAACCACACATTGACATGAAGGTTAAGGGCTCCATGGCTTGGCATAATAGGTGCCATGCTGCACTCGCCATGCACAAATCGGATAGACAAAGTGCCCATCGTGAAGAATCTCAACTTGTGGAACAACTGCCCATCCCCACCAATAATGCTTACTACTCGGGTGTAGTCCACAAACAGTTGGAGGCAACAGAGCTGTGACAACCTCCCAAGGGTTTCCATGTCCTTCTCCAAGCACAACCTACATGTTCACGAACAAGAAGTAGAGGTTCGGAAGAAGCGACGAATTAATCCACACCGGCAGTATTTGAGGACTATAATAATTAGAAAATTTCTATGACTTGCATTTTGATCAAAGCATATTTTTATTAAGAAGAGTAAAGAAATGCAATATTAATATCCATGCAGGTTCCATCTATCTGTTACATGGTTCCATCCAACATATGTTAATTTTTGTTACTAGGGCTCCATCCATCCATTATAATCACTGAGTTCTCTCCACTCAGAGGAAATCATTTCATGGTTCTATCCACCCGACAAGTTTTCCATCCCGGCCATGAAAAATCGGTTTTTGTATTGTAAATAGAACTAACTCAAGTAAGTTCCTATACCTACCCATGACTGTGGTCATGGCTATTTGAATAGTTTACACTCTGTAGAGTTCACACACTTTACCTGCAAGAGATTAATCAACTTGCTATCTTTCATATATTATTTGGACATGTGAATCAAGAAGATCATCACAGGCATTTACACTGCACTGCCCATTATAGGTTACACCCGCTAAGGTTTCGTCCTAGTGGGGTTATGTCCACCCCACCAAGACCCCCTCTTGCGTCATACGGTGGCTTACATTCAGCGACACGACCTGCACTCATGACATCTTACATCCAGTGACACAACCCATGAGTCTCACCAAGAGTGTAACCGCATTGATGGGTGT
This sequence comes from Dendrocalamus latiflorus, assembly GCA_017311315.1. Lineage (NCBI taxonomy): Eukaryota > Viridiplantae > Streptophyta > Magnoliopsida > Poales > Poaceae > Dendrocalamus > Dendrocalamus latiflorus. The sequence goes on from CM029641.1 coordinate 52,975,023, forward strand.
AGTTTAGTTAGCCAGGTCGTACCTATTATAGACTATGGTTGTATTGTTTTATATTAGAAGGTCATCACAAAATTCAATTCTTATAGTTATCTGGGCGATTTTTACCATAAACCACACATTCTTGTGCGCCATCCGCACCTATCACTCATACCATCCGCCCAAATATATAAAGCAAGTTTTCAAGGTTTTTGAGAAGCATGAATAATTTTAAGTTATCTCAACATACCAACCATTTCCCTACAATAGTTGCCCAAAACTTGTTTTATGATTAAAAGATGACGTTAGGACAATTTAATGTCCCGGTACGTAAGCAGGGCTAAGCATGACTCTTATATATGACCTATAGCTAGTATAGTTACCATTAGCATTTCTAGGGTGACAAGGAATGAGCGATTTAAGTGTCAAAAGGATGGTTATAATAGTACAATAATTAATAGGCAGATATCTATGACCTTAAGATAAACATAAACTTGCATAACAATATAGAAGCATGCAATTTCGATAATTGAATGAATATACTTTGCATAAAATACAGGTTCAATATGATCAAAGTGTTGACTCACTTGACTCACAAGTCGGTGGATCTTGGTATTATTGACTTGGCTTGACTTGCAAATCTTCCAGATCTTCAAATTCTATTTTAAATGATCATGATGAAATTAGAATAAATAACAGAAGACATAAATAAATTCAAATAAAAATTCACATAAACTCTAAATTTTGTGATTTTACTGCCATTAGATTAAATTTGGAGTTAAAACGAGTGAGAACGAGCTCTCTGAATTTTAAAATCAGAGAAAATCCCAAAATAAACAGAGGAGAGAGGCTACTCTCACTAATAGGTGGGGTCCACAAATTATTTATTATTATTATTATTATTATTATTATTATTATTATTATTATTATTATTATTATTATTATTATTATTATAGCACCTGAAAGATGGAAAAATCATGTATTCCTCCTGTTAATTAATTTTTATAGAGTGTATTTTGACTATGTATATAGACTACGAAAGCTCTAGGATTAAAGGAGCTATTAAAAGAAAATGACTAGATTAAAAGAAAGCTCTAGGATTAAACCTACCTATTGAGTACTTTGGAAAGACGGTAAAAGTAAGAACGAAAGAAATAGGAGCAAAAGAGAGAAAATAGCATTCACACACTATGATTTGCAACGAATTGTAAAACACACAGGCCTTAAAAAACAGAGGGAGTATAAACGAACGTGATGATTGCTGCTAAAGATTGATGAATTAAGCGGCATTGATGTCATGCAGTGCAGGTGAACAGGCCCAGCATGCAAAATTCAAATGGATCGAAATTGAGCCGATTGTTGGTCCCTGCATGTAGGCCGGATTGGATCGGATTGAAACGATTCAGGAGCGAGCAAGCTAGCTAGCACTGGCTCCTCTCTCTTCCGGGGCGACATTAGATACGCTCTTCGATTCCTTTACGAAGAGCTAACCTGTGACCATTGCTTTGTGAAAATATCTGTTGCTCATTGTCTAGGATAGCAACAAAATTTTCTTCACTTGACAAGGAACAGACGAGATCAAGCACCAGATCATGAACGCGGTAACCTATTATGTACCCTTCATGTAGGAGCTCATCTGGCTTGATCATGCTTCTATTTACGAGGTCATTGAAGTATCTCTTTCCAACCTCTAATAATCCTATTCCTTGTTCGTCATGGACGAAACCTTCAGCTATCCATTTCCATATCAAAAGACTCTTGTCGATCCAATGATCATTCGGAAATACGCTTAGATACAATAAGCAAGTCCTTAGATGAGAAGGTAGATCGTAATAGCTAAAAGACAATATCTTTCTAGTATCCTCTACAGCGTCGTTATCTCCATTCCCAAAACTGATAGAGTTGTAGACCCTAGATCAGTCCTCCTCTAGTTTACTAGCCAACAAGCTAGCTATTGTAATGATAGCTAATGGTACACCACTACATTTCTTCAAAATTTTATCATATACCTCGGTGGATTGATTATGGGGACATTTGCCTTCACAATCAACAATTCTTGTATTGAATAATTTTTCAGAGTTATCACGAGAAAGTGGCTGTAGTTCATAGACATCACTGGCATTTGTGGCAACTTTAGAGATACGAGTAGTGGCGACTACTCTACTTCCACAATTACTATCGGGCAAAGCACATCTAATTATTTCCCATGATTTCTTATCCCATATGTCACCAATGATAATGAAATACCTATACATCCGTAGGACAGCGCAAGAGCCATGAGTTAGTAAAACTATCTAAAGAATCTATAAAAGCAAGGAGCTCAAAGCAACACTCAAGGTATAAAGGATTTAATTCGTGCACTAAGAGTGGGATCCCGTTGAAAACTTTTGCTTGCTACACGATATTATACTCTTTTATATATACTCTTAATCAGCTAATTACTAATTGAGAGCTACTAGCCCTCGGTATCCTGTCACGAGCTCTCCTATAGCATGTTCCCGAACTGAAAGTATAATATATATTGGCAAATGGTTGCCACTGGAATTGTGGAAATGATAAAAGATACAAAAAATATTTTAGAGACAATCGGAAGAATATGTATGGTTTGTAAAATACAAATACATAGCACAAAGTAAGCGAGCATAGGTGACACAAAAGAAGGTATTGGTTTTAAATCCTAGAATGTAATGCAATTAACTTATTGTACAACTACCCAAACTAAAAGACACCTGTAATTAAGCCGATGACTAGCATTAGGTGGGCGATGCGTACCTCTTCTTCTGAAGGTATTCTTGGAGTTCGTTGATGAGCTGCCTTTCATCCAATATTGTCATATTGGAATTCATGTACTTTTGCTTGTCAAGATCAATGAGAATGTCCTTGGAAACTTTCTTCATGTCAGGCTTCTGACCGACCGGAATAAAAGCCCAGCAATCGAAAATCGCTTTAAGTTTGTCATACACTGCTTTTGCAAGAGTGGTCTTGCCCAATCCTCCGAATCCGACAACGGAGACAATCTTCATCTTCTTCTTGTTGGATGCATCATCCCCCTCGGACAACATCTTTATGAGCGTGTCCCTTGGCCCATCAATGCCGACAAGCTGCGCCGCATCTTTGTACAGAGCCAAGAGGCGAGGATCGATAGTCGACGTTGCGTCAGGCTTAGCCACAATGTTGTCGGCTGTGTACCTGCCATGCCTATTGGCCACCTCCTAGACTTGGTTGTTGATGTCTTCGATTGCGTTTGCGATCTCATGGCGAGTCTTACCCTTCCTGAACAAATTGCTCATCTTCTTTATGACCTTTTTGAGTTTGCGTGGGTTGGGCGTGGCCTCATGGCCATCCTCCACGCGCACCAAGAAGGTGTCGATGATGTCCTCCATGTCGTAGGACAGCTCCCTGACATCACATGCCCAGAGCTTGACCAGATGGTCGAGCTGCTTACGCGGCACGTCCTCTACTTTGTGGAGAGCGGCGTGCATAGTCTCAAGCTCTAGTGAGAGAGACTGGATTTGCGCCCTCATACCTTTCTGCAGCTTGTACTCCTTGAGCAGCTGCCCATCGCCCCATCGCATACTCCATGGTCTCGGTTGGTGGGTAGCTTACCTTCTCGTGCTTTGCTGCGTGGGGGTCGCGAGGGCAGCTTATAGCTAGCTTAGCAGATCTGACGTGATCTTGTACGGGCCAGGGAGAAAAAAAGGAGGACCGATCGAGTCTGTCTGATGAGAAGTGTCATGTGGTGCATCCTTTAAATAAAGTGTCATGTGGTCCATCAGAGCTCAAAGCGGCTTTGACCAGGGTGATTGTATTCTTCTTTCAAAGCTCGCCCAACATGATTGTACTGGACCGGCCGGGTGATAGTAATTATGGGACGGAGAGCTGCTTAATTAATCATATCATGTGAACAGAATCAGCTACATGTATTACGAACATAAGTATTAAGAAAAAACAGTGCAAAGTTATTCTACTTGAGTGGGAAGACAAACAAGTGATTGAGAGCGACATAACTGTCACCCATATATATTAGTATATGAAGTAAAGCCTTGCTTCTTTCTTTTTTTCTTCAGCGTTCAATGTGTCCGTGTTAATTAACTGTGTTCCTCTTATTTTCCATTTAGATGCCTTCTGATTGATATCTTTAAGGGCAAGATATATGGTGCACAAGACTATATTTACGAACATATACACAAACTCAGGCGTAGAGGTGAAAATTGGATACAAATTATCCATATTATTCGGTTACCGTATTTGATAGGATGTAGATATGATATAGATTTTCTCAGTCAATTAACAATTTCTATCCTATTCGTATTCGTATAAAAAAATATGCATACGAATATGGTATGAACTTTTACCATCCGAAATGTTATTTTATCCGGACTACCCGTAACCGTATTCGTATTCGATGAAGTAATATGAATATTTTTATTACAATAGGACGGGCCGGGGAGAAAAAAAGGAGTCCGTCAAAGTCTTTGTCATTCACTCAAGCCAATTATCGATCGATGTATCAATTAATTTCCATCTGATGAAAAGTGTCATGTGGTGCATCCTTTAAATAAAGTGTCATGTGGTCCGTCCGAGCTCAGAGCGGCTTTGACGAGGAACTTGATTGTATTCTTCTTTCAGACCTCGCCCAACATGATTGTACTGGGCTAAAAATTATATTGTTAAAGCAATAGAAAAGAAAGACACTACGTTCATCTCAAGGGCTAAAAATTTCCCCTATCTCTCAAGTGCAAATATAATAACCAATGTCAAAATTCCATAGTTCTTACGCTCATGCTTTAGTTTCTATTACATTCCAGCCTTGACACTGCAAGAGATTTGGTTAGGGAGTCGGTGAATTCTTGACATAGTACAGTGCCTGCATGCAGAGCATCGAGCCGTGACCCAAATACTCTAAGGTATCTTCTTGGTGCATTCAAAAAGCAATAAGTATGGAACTATGAGAGAACCAAAATTAATTTTATTTATGACCAAACTGGATTATTATTTCCAAGCCTTGAAATGTTTATGAGAACTGACCTTGCACCTGACTTATTCAAGTAGTGTCCGCCTTTCATATTTATGACTCCCTTGACAAGCTAAAAATCTGAAACTAATGGATATGAAGACAATGACGATGACTACTTGAAGGACTTTCAGGCGCAAGCCATTGGAAAAAATGCAGCTAACGGTTGCTAGCCAGTCAATCTTCGGCGCGTGAACAAAAAAGTAAATTAAGAAGCTGGCTAAGACACATATCGGACGACCGGGTGAAGCACACATGCATCATTCCCTGTATTTCTATACGGAAATCTATTTATTATATTGCTAAAGCGATTGAAAAGAAACACATTGTGTTCATCTCAAGGGCTAAAAATTTCCCCTATCTCTCAAGTACAAATGTTGAACAACCATTATCAAAATTCCACAGTGCTTACACTCATGTTTTAGTTTCTGTTTCATTCCAGTCGTGACTCTGCACTAGTTTTGGTTAGGGAGTTGGTCAATTCATGGCAAAGCACAGTGCCTGCATGCAGAGCATGGAGTCGTGACCCAAAATTCTCTGAGGTATCTTCTCGGTACATTCAACAAGCAATAAGCATGGAACTACGAGGGAACCAAAATTAATTTTATTTATGACCAAACTGGATTATTATTTGAAAGCCTTGAAATGTTTATGAGAAGTAACCTTGCACTTGACTTATTCATGTAGTGTCCCCCTTTCATATTTATGACTCCCTTGACAGGCTAAAAGTCTGAAACTGATGGATATGAAGGCAATGATGACGACTACTTGAATGACTTTTAGGCGCAAGCCATTGGGAAAAAAGCAGCTAGCTATGGCTTGCGAGTCAATCTTCGGCGCATGAACAAAAAAGCAAATTAAGAAGCAGACTAAAACACATATAGGACTATCGGGTGAAGCATACGTGCATCATTCCCTGTATATCAATATGGAAATCTATGTATTATGTTATTAAAACGAAAGAAAAGAAAGACAGCATGTTCATGTCAAGGGCTAAAAATTTCACCTCTCCTTTGAGTGCAAATGTTGAACCAGTGTCAAAATTCCATAGTTCTTACGCTCATGCGTTAGTTTCTATTACATTCGAGCCTTGACACTGCAAGAGATTTGGTTAGGGAGTCGGTGAATTCTTGACATAGTACAGTGCCTGCATGCAGAGCATGGAGCCGTGACCCAAATTCTCTGAGGTATCTTCTTGGTGCATTCAAAAAGCAATAAGTATGGAACTACGAAAGAACCAAAATTAATTTTATTTATGACCAAACTGGATTATTATTTGCAAGCCTTGAAATGTTTATGAGAAGTGACCTTGCACCTGACTTATTCAAGTAGTGTCCGCCTTTCATATTTATGACTCCCTTGACAAGCTAAAAATCTGAAACTAATGGATATGAAGACAATGACGATGACTACTTGAAGGACTTTCAGGCGCAAGCCATTGGAAAAAATGCAGCTAACGATTGCTAGCCAGTCAATCTTCGGCGCGTGAACAAAAAAGTAAATTAAGAAGCTGGCTAAGACACATATCGGACGACCGGGTGAAGCACACATGCATCATTCCCTGTATTTCTATACGGAAATCTATTTACTAGTTTTCTAAAGCGATTGAAAAGAAACACATTGTGTTCATCTCAAGGGCTAAAAATTTCCCCTATCTCTCAAGTACAAATGTTGAACAACCATTATCAAAATTCCACAGTGCTTACACTCATGTTTTAGTTTCTGTTTCATTCCAGTCGTGACTCTGCACTAGTTTTGGTTAGGGAGTTGGTCAATTCATGGCAAAGCACAGTGCCTGCATGCAGAGCATGGAGCGTGACCCAAAATTCTCTAAGGTATCTTCTCGGTACATTCAACAAGCAATAAGCATGGAACTACGAGAGAACCAAAATTAATTGTATTTATGACCAAACTGGATTATTATTTGAAAGCCTTGAAATGTTTATGAGAAGTAACCTTGCACTTGACTTATTCATGTAGTGTCCCCCTTTCATATTTATGACTCCCTTGACAGGCTAAAAGTCTGAAACTGATGGATATGAAGGCAATGATGACGACTACTTGAATGACTTTTAGGCGCAAGCCATTGGGAAAAAAGCAGCTAGCGATGGCTTGCGAGTCAATCTTCGGCGCATGAACAAAAAAGCAAATTAAGAAGCAGACTAAGACACATATAGGACAATCAGGTGAAGCATACGTGCATCATTCCCTGTATATCAATATGGAAATCTATGTATTATGTTATTAAAATGAAAGAAAAGAAAGATAGCATGTTCATGTCAAGGGCTAAAAATTTCACGTCTCCTTTGAGTGCAAATGTTGAACCAGTGTCAAAATTCTATAGTTCTTACGCTCATGCTTTAGTTTCTATTACATTCGAGCATTGACACTGCAAGAGATTTGGTTAGGGAGTCGGTGAATTCTTGACATAGTACAGTGCCTGCATGCAGAGCATCGAGCCGTGACCCAAATTCTCTAAGGTATCTTCTTGGTGCATTCAAAAAGCAATAAGTATGGAACTACGAGAGAACCAGAATTAATTTTATTTATGACCAAACTGGATTATTATTTGCAAGCCTTGAAATGTTTATGAGAAGTGACCTTGCACCTGACTTATTCAAGTTGTGTCCGCCTATCATATTTATGACTCCCTTGACAAGCTAAAAATCTGAAACTAATGGATATGAAGACAATGACGATGACTACTTGAAGGACTTTCAGGCGCAAGCCATTGGAAAAAATGCAGCTAACGATTGCTAGCCAGTCAATCTTCGGCGCGTGAACAAAAAAGTAAATTAAGAAGCTGGCTAAGACACATATCGGACGACCGGGTGAAGCACACATGCATCATTCCCTGTATTTCTATACGGAAATCTATGTATTATATTGCTAAAGCGATTGAAAAGAAACACATTGTGTTCATCTCAAGGGCTAAAAATTTCCCCTATCTCTCAAGTACAAATGTTGAACAACCATTATCAAAATTCCACAGTGCTTACACTCATGTTTTAGTTTCTGTTTCATTCCAGTCGTGACTCTGCACTAGTTTTGGTTAGGGAGTTGGTCAATTCATGGCAAAGCACAGTGCCTGCATGCAGAGCATGGAGCATGACCCAAAATTCTCTGAGGTATCTTCTCGGTACATTCAACAAGCAATAAGCATGGAACTACGAGAGAACCAAAATTAATTTTATTTATGACCAAACTGGATTATTATTTGAAAGCCTTCAAATGTTTATGAGAAGTAACCTTGCACTTGACTTATTCATGTAGTGTCCCCCTTTCATATTTATGACTCCCATGACAGGCTAAAAGTCTGAAACTGATGGATATGAAGGCAATGATGACGACTACTTGAATGACTTTTAGGCGCAAGCCATTGGGAAAAAAGCAGCTAGCGATGGCTTGCGAGTCAATCTTCGGCGCAGGAACAAAAAAGCAAATTAAGAAGCAGACTAAGACACATATAGGACTATCGGGTGAAGCATACGTGCATCATTCCCTGTATATCAACATGGAAATCTATGTATTATGTTATTAAAATGAAAGAAAAGAAAGATAGCATGTTCATGTCAAGGGCTAAAAATTTCACGCCTCCTTTGAGTGCAAATGTTGAACCAGTGTCAAAATTCCATAGTTCTTACTCTCATGCTTTAGTTTCTATTACATTCGAGCCTTGACACTGCAAGAGATTTGGTTAGGGAGTCGGTGAATTCTTGACATAGTACAGTGCCTGCATGCAGAGCATCGAGCCGTGACCCAAATTGTCTAAGGTATCTTCTTGGTGCATTCAAAAAGCAATAAGTATGGAACTACGAGAGAACCAAAATTAATTTTATTTATGACCAAACTGGATTATTATTTGCAAGCCTTGAAATGTTTATGAGAAGTGACCTTGCACCTGACTTATTCAAGTAGTGTCCGCCTATCATATTTATGACTCCCTTGACAAGCTAAAAATCTGAATCTAATGGATATGAAGACAATGACGATGACTACTTGAAGGACTCTCAGGTCCCAGCCATTGGAAAAAATGCAGCTAACGATTGCTAGCCAGTCAATCTTCGGCGCGTGAACAAAAAAGTAAATTAAGAAGCTGGCTAAGACACATATCGGACGACCGGGTGAAGCACACATGCATCATTCCCTGTATTTCTATACAGAAATCTATGTATTATATTGATAAAGTGATTGAAAAGAAACACATTGTGTTCATCTCAAGGGCTAAAAATTTCCCCTATCTCTCAAGTACAAATGTTGAACAACCATTATCAAAATTCCACAGTGCTTACACTCATGTTTTAGTTTCTGTTTCATTCCAGTCGTGACTCTGCACTAGTTTTGGTTAGGGAGTTGGTCAATTCATGGCAAAGCACAGTGCCTGCATGCAGAGCATGGAGGGTGACCCAAAATTCTCTGAGGTATCTTCTCGGTACATTCAACAAGCAATAAGCATGGAACTACGAGAGAACCAAAATTAATTTTATTTATGACCAAACTGGATTATTATTTGAAAGCCTTGAAATGTTTATGAGAAGTAACCTTGCACTTGACTTATTCATGTAGTGTCCCCCTTTCATATTTATGACTCCCTTGACAGGCTAAAAGTCTGAAACTGATGGATATGAAGGCAATGATGACGACTACTTGAATGACTTGTAGGCGCAAGCCATTGGGAAAAAAGCAGCTAGCGATGGCTTGCGAGTCAATCTTCTGTGCATGAACAAAAAAGCAAATTAAGAAGCAGACTAAGACACATATAGGACTATCGGGTGAAGCATACGTGCATCATTCCCTGTATATCAATATGGAAATCTATGTATTATGTTATTAAAATGAAAGAAAAGAAAGATGGCATGTTCATGTCAAGGGCTAAAAATTTCACCTCTCCTTTGAGTGCAAATGTTGAACCAGTGTCAAAATTCCATAGTTCTTACGCTCATGCTTTAGTTTCTATTACATTCGAGCCTTGACACTGCAAGAGATTTGGTTAGGGAGTCGGTGAATTCTTGACATAGTACAGTGCCTACATGCAGAGCATCGAGCCGTGACCCAAATTCTCTAAGGTATCTTCTTGGTGCATTCAAAAAGCAATAAGTATGGAACTACGAGAGAACCAAAATTAATTTTATTTATGACCAAACTGGATTATTATTTGCAAGCCTTGAAATGTTTATCAGAAGTGACCTTGCACCTGACTTATTCAAGTAGTGTCCGCCTATCATATTTATGACTCCCTTGACAAGCTAAAAATCTGAATCTAATGGATATGAAGACAATGACGATGACTACTTGAAGGACTTTCAGGTCCCAACCATTGGAAAAATGCAGCTAACGATTGCTAGCCAGTCAGCGCGTGAACAAAAAAGTAAATTAAGAAGCTGGCTAAGACACATATCGGACGACGGGGTGAAGCACACATGCATCATTCCCTGTATTTCTATACGGAAATCTATGTATTATATTGCTAAAGCGATTGAAAAGAAACACATTGTGTTCATCTCAAGGGCTAAAAATTTCCCCTATCTCTCAAGTACAAATGTTGAACAACCATTATCAAAATTCCACAGTGCTTACACTCATGTTTTAGTTTCTGTTTCATTCCAGTCGTGACTCTGCACTAGTTTTGGTTAGGGAGTTGGTCAATTCATGGCAAAGCACAGTGCCTGCATGGAGAGCATGGAGCGTGACCCAAAATTCTCTAAGGTATCTTCTCGGTACATTCAACAAGCAATAAGCATGGAACTACGAGAGAACCAAAATTAATTTTATTTATGACCAAACTGGATTATTATTTGAAAGCCTTCAAATGTTTATGAGAAGTAACCTTGCACTTGACTTATTCATGTAGTGTCCCCCTTTCATATTTATGACTCCCTTGACAGGCTAAAAGTCTGAAACTGATTGATATGAAGGCAATGATGACGACTACTTGAATGACTTTTAGGCGCAAGCCATTGGGAAAAAAGCAGCTAGCGATGGCTTGCGAGTCAATCTTCGGCGCAGGAACAAAAAAGCAAATTAAGAAGCAGACTAAGACACATATAGGACTATCGAGTGAAGCATACGTGCATCATTCCCTGTATATCAATATGGAAATCTATGTATTATGTTATTAAAATGAAAGAAAAGAAAGAAAGCATGTTCATGTCAAGGGCTAAGAATTTCACGTCTCCTTTGAGTGCAAATGTTGAACCAGTGTCAAAATTCCATAGTTCTTACGCTCATGCTTTAGTTTCTATTACATTCGAGCCTTGACACTGCAAGAGATTTGGTTAGGGAGTCGGTGAATTCTTGACATAGTACAGTGCCTGCATGCAGAGCATCGAGCCGTGACCCAAATTGTCTAAGGTATCTTCTTGGTGCATTCAAAAAGCAATAAGTATGGAACTACGAGAGAACCAAAATTAATTTTATTTATGACCAAACTGGATTATTATTTGCAAGCCTTGAAATGTTTATGAGAAGTGACCTTGTACCTGACTTATTCAAGTAGTGTCCGCCTATCATATTTATGACTCCCTTGGCAAGCTAAAAATCTGAATCTAATGGATATGAAGAAAATGACGATGACTACTTGAAGGACTTTCAGGTCCCAACCATTGGAAAAAAATGCAGCTAACGATTGCTAGCCAGTCAGCGCGTGAACAAAAAAGTAAATTAAGAAGCTGGCTAAGACACATATCGGACGACGGGGTGAACCACACATGCATCATTCCCTGTATTTCTATACGGAAATCTATGTATTATATTGCTAAAGCGATTGAAAAGAAACACATTGTGTTCATCTAAATTGCTAAAAATTTCCCCTATCTCTCAAGTACAAATGTTGAACAACCATTATCAAAATTCCACAGTGCTTACACTCATGTTTTAGTTTCTGTTTCATTCCAGTCGTGACTTTGCACTAGTTTTGGTTAGGGAGTTGGTCAATTCATGGCAAAGCACAGTGCCTGCATGCAGAGCATGGAGCGTGACCCAAAATTCTCTAAGGTATCTTCTCGGTACATTCAACAAGCAATAAGCATGGAACTACGAGAGAACCAAAATTAATTTTATTTATGACCAAACTGGATTATTATTTGAAAGCCTTCAAATGTTTATGAGAAGTAACCTTGCACTTGACTTATTCATGTAGTGTCCCCCTTTCATATTTATGACTCCCTTGACAGGCTAAAAGTCTGAAACTGATGGATATGAAGGCAATGATGACGACTACTTGAATGACTTTTAGGCGCAAGCCATTGGGAAAAAAGCAGCTAGCGATGGCTTGCGAGTCAATCTTCGGCGCAGGAACCAAAAAGCAAATTAAGAAGCAGACTAAGACACATATAGGACTATCGGGTGAAGCATACGTGCATCATTCCCTGTATATCAATATGGAAATCTATGTATTATGTTATTAAAATGAAAGAAAAGAAAGATAGCATGTTCATGTCAAGGGCTAAAAATTTCACCTCTCCTTTGAGTGCAAATGTTGAACCAGTGTCAAAATTCCATAGTTCTTACGCTCATGCTTTAGTTTCTATTACATTCGAGCCTGGACACTGCAAGAGATTTGGTTAGGGAGTCGGTGAATTCTTGACATAGTACAGTGCCTGCATGCAGAGCATCGAGCCGTGACCCAAATTCTCTAAGGTATCTTCTTGGTGCATTCAAAAAGCAATAAGTCTGGAACTACGAGAGAACCAAAATTAATTTTATTTATGACCAAACTGGATTATTATTTGCAAGCCTTGAAATGTTTATGAGAAGTGACCTTGCACCTGACTTATTCAAGTAGTGTCCGCCTATCATATTTATGACTCCCTTGACAAGCTAAAAATCTGAATCTAATGGATATGAAGACAATGACGATGACTACTTGAAGGACTTTCAGGTCCCAACCATTGGAAAAAATGCAGCTAACGATTGCTAGCCAGTCAGCGCGTGAACAAAAAAGTAAATTAAGAAGCTGGCTAAGACACATATCGGACGACGGGGTGAAGCACACATGCATCATTCCCTGTATTTCTATACGGAAATCTATGTATTATATTGCTAAAGCGATTGAAAAGAAACACATTGTGTTCATCTCAAGGGCTAAAAATTTCCCCTATCTCTCAAGTACAAATGTTGAACAACCATTATCAAAATTCCACAGTGCTTACACTCATGTTTTAGTTTCTGTTTCATTCCAGTCGTGACTCTGCACTAGTTTTGGTTAGGGAGTTGGTCAATTCATGGCAAAGCACAGTGCCTCCATGCAGAGCATGGAGCGTGACCCAAAATTCTCTAAGGTATCTTCTCGGTACATTCAACAAGCAATAAGCATGGAACTACGAGAGAACCAAAATTAATTTTATTTATGACCAAACTGGATTATTATTTGAAAGCCTTCAAATGTTTATGAGAAGTAACCTTGCACTTGACTTATTCATGTAGTGTCCCCCTTTCATATTTATGACTCCCTTGACAGGCTAAAAGTCTGAAACTGATGGATATGAAGGCAATGATGACGACTACTTGAATGACTTTTAGGCGCAAGCCATTGGGAAAAAAGCAGCTAGCGATGGCTTGCGAGTCAATCTTCGGCGCAGGAACAAAAAAGCAAATTAAGAAGCAGACTAAGACACATATAGGACTATCGGGTGAAGCATACGTGCATCATTCCCTGTATATCAATATGGAAATCTATGTATTATGTTATTAAAATGAAAGAAAAGAAAGATAGCATGTTCATGTCAAGGGCTAAGAATTTCACGTCTCCTTTGAGTGCAAATGTTGAACCAGTGTCAAAATTCCATAGTTCTTACGCTCATGCTTTAGTTTCTATTACATTCGAGCCTTGACACTGCAAGAGATTTGGTTAGGGAGTCAGTGAATTCTTGACATAGTACAGTGCCTGCATGCAGAGCATCGAGCCGTGACCCAAATTCTCTAAGGTATCTTCTTGGTGCATTCAAAAAGCAATAAGTATGGAACTACGAGAGAACCAAAATTAATTTTATTTATGACCAAACTGGATTATTATTTGCAAGCCTTGAAATGTTTAAGAGAAGTGACCTTGCACCTGACTTATTCAAGTAGTGTCCGCCTATCATATTTATGACTCCCTTGACAAGCTAAAAATCTGAATCTAATGGATATGAAGACAATGACGATGACTACTTGAAGGACTTTCAGGTCCCAACCATTGGAAACAAATGCAGCTAACGATTGCTAGCCAGTCAATCTTCGGCGCGTGAACAAAAAAGTAAATTAAGAAGCTGGCTAAGACACATATCGGACGACCGGGTGAAGCACACATGCATCATTCCCTGTATTTCTATACGGAAATCTATGTATTATATTGCTAAAGTGATTGAAAAAAACACATTGTGTTCATCTCAAGGGCTAAAAATTTCCCCTATCTCTCAAGTACAAATGTTGAACAACCATTATCAAAATTCCACAGTGCTTACACTCATGTTTTACTTTCTGTTTCATTCCAGTCGTGACTCTGCACTAGTTTTGGTTAGGGAGTTGGTCAATTCATGGCAAAGCACAGTGCCTGCATGCAGAGCATGGAGCCGTGACCCAAAATTCTCTGAGGTATCTTCTCGGTACATTCAACAAGCAATAAGCATGGAACTACGAGGGAACCAAAATTAATTTTATTTATGACCAAACTGGATTATTATTTGAAAGCCTTGAAATGTTTATGAGAAGTAACCTTGCACTTGACTTATTCATGTAGTGTCCCCCTTTCATATTTATGACTCCCTTGACAGGCTAAAAGTCTGAAACTGATGGATATGAAGGCAATGATGACAACTACTTGAATGACTTTTAGGCGCAAGCCAATGGGAAAAAACAGCAGCTAGAGATGGCTTGCGAGTCAATCTTCGGCGCATGAACAAAAAAGTAAATTAAGAAGCAGACTAATGCATATATAGGACTATTGGGTAAAGCATACGTGCATCATTCCCTGTCTATCAATACGGAAATCTATGTATTATGTTCTTAGAACGAAAGAAAATAAAGACACCATGTTCATGTCAAGGGCTAAAAATTTCACCTCTCCTTTGAGTGCAAATGTTGAACCAGTGTCAAAATTCCATAGATCTTACGCTCATGCTTTAGTTTGTATTACATTCGAGCCTTGACACTGCAAGAGATTTGGTCAGGGAGATGGTGAATTCTTGACATAGTACAGTGCCTGCATGCAGAGCATCGAGCCGTGACCCGAAATTCTCTGAGATTTCTTCTCGGTGCATTCAACAAGCAATAAGCATGGAACTACGAGAGAACCAAAATTAATTTTATTTATGACCAAACTGGATTATTATTTGAAAGCCTCGAAATGTTTATGAGAAGTGACCTTGCACTTGACTTATTCATGTGGTGTCCCCCTTTCATATTTATGACTCCCTTGACAGGCTAAAAGTCTGAAACTAATTGATATGAAGACAATGATGATGACTACTTGAAGGACTTTTAGGCGCAAGCCATTGGAAAAAATGCAGCTAACGATTGTTAGCCAGTCAATCTTTGGCGCGTGAACAAAAAAGTAAATTAAGAAGCTAGATAAGACACATATCGGACGACTAGGTGAAGCACACATGCATCATTCCCTGTATATCTATATGGAAATCTATCTATTATTTTGCTAAAGTGATTGAAAAGAAAGACATTGTGTTCATCTCAAGGGCCAAAAATTTCCCCTATCTCTCAAGTGCAAATGTTGAACAACCATTATCAAAATTCCATAGTGCTTACACTCATGTTTTAGTTTCTGTTTCATTCCAGTTGTGACTCTGCAGCAGTTTTGGTTAGGGAGTTAGTCAATTCGTGGCAAAGTACAGTGCCTGCATGCAAAGCATGGAGCCGGGACCCAAAATTCTCTGAGGTATCTTCTCGGTACATTCAACAAGCAATATGCATGGAACTACGAGAGAACCAAAATTAATTTTATTTATGACCAAACCAGATTATTATTTGAAAGCCTTGAAATGTTTATGAGAAGTAACCTTGCACTTGACTTATTCATGTAGTGTCCCCTTTTTAATATTTATGACTCCCTTGACAGGCTAAAAGTCTGAAACCGATGGATATGGAGGCAATGATGACAACTACTTGAATGACTTTTAGGCCAAGCCATTGGAAAACAAAAGCAGCTAGCAATGCCTTGCAAGGCAATCTTCGGCGCATGAACAAAAAAGTAAATTAAGAAGCAAACTAAGACACATATAGGACTATCGGGTGAAGCATACGTGCATCATTTCCTGTCTATCATTATGGAAATCTATGCATTGTTATTAAAACGAAAGAAAAGAAAGACACCACGTTCATGTCAAGGGCTAAAAATTTCACCTCTCCTTTGAGTGCAAATGTTTAACTAGTGTCAAAATTCCATAGTTCTTACACTCATGCTTTAGTTTCTGTTACATTCCAGCCTTGACACTGCAAGGGATTTGGTTAGGGAGTCGGCGAATTCTTGACATAGTACAGTGCCTGCATATAGAGCATGGAGCCGTGACCCAAAATTCTCTGAGGTATCTTCTCAGTGTGTTCAAAAAGCAAAAAGCATGGAACTACGAGAGAACCAAAATTAATTTTATTTATGACAAAACTGGATTATTATTTGAAAGCCTTGAAATGTTTATGAGAAGTGATCTTGCACTTGACTTATTCAAGTAGTGTCCGCCTTTCATATTTATGACTCCCTTGACAGGCTAAAAGTCTGAAACTAATGGATATGAAGACAATGATGATGACTACTTGAAGGACTTTTAGGCGCAAGCCATTGGAAAAAATGCAGCTAGCGAATGCTAGCCAGTCAATCTTCGGCGCGTGAACAAAAAAGTAAATTAAGAAGCTATCTAAGACACATATCGGACGACCGGGTGAAGCACACATGCATCATTCCCTGTATTTCTATACAGAAATCTATCTATTATATTGCTAAAGCGATTGAAAAGAAAGACACTGTGTTCATCTCAAGGGCTAAAAATTTCCCATATCTCTCAAGTGCAAATGTTGAACAACCATTATCAAGTTTCTGTTTCATTCCAGTTGTGACTCTGCAGTAGTTTTGGTTAGGGAGTTAGTCAATTCGTGGCAAAGTACAGTGCCTGCACGCAGAGCATAGAGCCGGGACCCAAAATTCTCTGACGTATCTTCTCGGTACATTCAACAAGCAATACGCATGGAACTACGAGAGAACCAAAATTAATTTTATTTTTGACCAAACTGGATTATTATTTGAAAGCCTTGAAATGTTTATGAGAAGTAACCTTGCACTTGACTTATTCATGTAGTGTCCCCCTTTCATATTTATGACCCCCTTGACAGGCTAAAATCTGAAACTGATGGATATGAAGACAATGATGACAACTACTTGAATGACTTTTAGGCACAAGCCATTGGAAAAAAAGCAGCTAGCGATGGCTTGCGAGTCAATCTTCGGCGCATGAACAAAAAAGTAAATTAAGAAGCAGACTAAGACACATATAGGACTATCGGGTGAAGCATACGTGCGTCATTCCCTATCTATCAATATGGAAATCTATGTATTGTGTTATTAAAACCAAAGAAAAGTAAGACACCACATTCATGTCAAGGGCTAAAAATTTCACCTCTCCTTTCAATGCAAATGTTGAACCAGTGTGAAAATTCCATAGTTCTTACGCTCACGCTTTAGTTTCTGTTACATTCCAGCCTTGACACTGCAAGAGATTTGGTTAGGGAGTCAGTGAATTCTTGACAAAATACAGTGCCTGCATGCAGAGCACGGAGCCGTGAGCCAAAATTCTCTGAGGTATCTTCTCGATGCATTCAAAGAGCAATAAGCATGGAACTATGAGAGAACCAAAATTAATTTTATTTATGGTCAAACTGGATTATTATTTGAAAGCCTTGAAATGTTTATCAGAAGTAACCTTGCACTTGACTTATTCAAGTAGTGTCCCCCTTTCATATTTATGACTCCCTTGAGAGGCTAAAAGTTTGAAACTAATGGATATGAAGACAATGATGACGACTACTTGAAGGACTTTTAGGCACAAGCCATTGGAAAAAATGCAGCTAGCGATTGCTAGCCAGTTAATCTTCGGCGCGTGAATGAAACATTAAATTAAGAAGCTGGCTAAGACACATATTGGACAACCAGGTGAAGCTCACATGCATCATTCCCTGTATATCTATATGGAAATCTATATATTATATTGCTAAAGCGATTGAAAAGAAAGACACGGTGTTCATCTCAAGGGCTAAAAATTTCCCCTATCTCTCAAGTGCAAATGTTGAACAACCATTGTCAAAATTCCACAGTGCTTACACTCATGTTTTAGTTTCTGTTTCATTCCAGTTGTGACTCGCAGTACTTTTGCTTAGGGAGTTGGTCAATTCATGCAAAGTACAGTGCCTGCGTGCAGAGCATGGAGCAGTGACCCAAAATTCTCTAAGGTATCTTCTCGGTACATTCAACAAGCAATAAGCATGGAACTACGAGAAAACCAAAATTAACTTTATTTATGACCAAATTGGATTATTATTTGAAAGCCTTGAAATGTTTATGAGAAGTAACCTTGCACTTGATTTATTCATGTAGTGTCCCCCTTTCATATTTATGACTCCCTTGAAAGGTAAAAGTCTGAAACTGATGGATATGAAGACAATGATGACAACTACTTGAATGACTTTTAGGCGCAAGCCATTGGAAAAAAAAGCAGCTAGCGATGGCTTGCGAGTCAATCTTCGGCGCATGAACAAAAAAGTAAATTAAAAGGCAGACTAACACACATATAGGACTATCGGGTGAAGCATACGTGCATCATTCCCTGTCTATCAATATGGAAATCTATGTATTATGTTATTAAAACGAAAGAAAAGAAAGACACCACGTTCATGTCAATGGCTAAAAATTTCACCTCTCCTTTGAGTGCAAATGTTGAACTAGTGTCAAAATTCCATAGTTGTTACGCTGACGCTTTAGTTTCTATTCCATTCCAGCCTTGACACTACAAGAGATTTGGTTAGGGAGTCGGTGAATTCTTGACATAGTACAGTGTCTGCATGCAGAGCTTGGAGCCGTGACCCAAAATTCCTTGAGGTATCTTCTCGGTGCATTCAAAAAGCAATAAGCATGGAACTACGAGAGAACCAAAATTAATTTTATATATGAACAAACTGGATTATTATTTAAAAGCCTTGAAATGTTTATGAGAAGTGACCTTGCACTTGACTTATTCAAGTAGTGTCCCCCTTTCATATTTATGACTCCCTTGACAGGCTAAAAGTCTGAAACTAATGGATATGAAGACAATGATGATGACTACTTGAAAGACTTTTAGGCGCAAGCCATTGGAAAAAAAATGTAGCTAACGATTGCTAGCCAGTCAATCTTCGGTGCGTGAAGAAAAAAGTAAATTAAGAAGCTGGCTAAGACACATATCGGATGACCGGGTGAAGCACACATGCATCATTCCCTGTATATCTATATGGAAATCTATCTATTATATTGCTAAAGTGGTTGAAAAGAAAGACACTGTTCATCTCAAGGCCTAAAAATTTCCCCTATCTCTCAAGTGCAAATGTTGAACAAGCATTATCAAAATTCCATAGTGCTTGCACTCATATTTTAGTTTCTGTTTCATTCCAGTCGTGACTCTGCAGTAGTTTTGGTTAGGGAGTTGGTCAATTCATGGCAAAGTACAATGCCTGCAAGTAGAGCATGGAGCCGTGACCCTAAATTCTCTGAGGTATCTTCTCGGTACATTCAACAAGCAATAAACATGGAACTACGCGGTAACCAAAATTAATTTTATTTATGACCAAACTGGATTATTATTTGAAAGTGTTGAAATGTCTGTGAGAAGTGACCTTGCACTTGACTTATTCAAGTAGTGTCCCCCTTTCATATTTATGACTCCCTTGACAAGCTAAAGGTGTGAAACTGATGGATATGAAGACAATGATGACGATTACTTGAAGGACTTTTAGGCGCAAGCTATTGGAAAAAAATTAGCTAGCGATGGCTTGCGAGTCGATCTTCGGGGGCATGAACAAAAAAGTAAATAACAAGCTGACTATGACACATATCGGACTACCGGGTGAAGCATACATGCATCATTCCCTGTCTATCTATATGGAAATCTATGTATTATATTATTAAAGTGATACAAACGAAAGACACCTTGTTCATGTCATGGGCTAAAAATTTCCCATCTCCTTCGAGTGTAAATGTTGAACCAGTGTCAAAATTCCATAGTTCTTGCGCTCGTGCTTTAGTTTCTATTACATTCCAGCCTTGACACCACAAGAGGTTTGGTTAGGGTGTCAATGAATTCATGGTAAAGTACAGTGCTTGCATGCAGAGCATGGAGCTATGACCCAAAATTCTTCCAGGTATCTTAACAAAAGCAAAAAGCATGGAACTGCGAGATAACTAAAATTAGTTTTGTTTATGACCAAACTTATCATAAATATTTGTGAACTTGAAATGTTTCTTAGAAAGTGACCTTGCACTTGACTTTTTCATGTAGTGTCCCCCTTTCGTATTTAGCTGAAAGTCTAAAACTGATGGATATGAATACAACAATGATGACTACTTGGAAGTCTTTCGGGCGCAAACGAACAAAAAGGAAGCATCTTGTGTTGATTTGCAAGTCCATTTGTGGCGTGCAAATAAAAAGAAAATTAAGAAGCAGACTAATACATGTATCAGACTACCGGTGGAAGCAAATATGCATTATTCCACGTCTGTCTATCTATTTGTCTATCTATATAGAAATATATCTATTATATCGTTAAAACAATAGAAAACAAAGCCACCATGTTCGCTCTTAAGGGCTAAAAATTTCCCCTCTCTCGAGGGTAAACGTTGAACAACCAACGTCAAAATTCCATAGTGCTTATGCTCATGCTTTAGTTTTTGTTACATTCCAGTCATGACACTGCAGGAGATCAATTCATGACAAAGTACAGTGCCTGCATCCAAATCATGGAGTCGAGACCCAAAATTCTTCTAAGATATCTTAACGACGCATTAACAAGAAATAAGGATGGAACTGCGAGATAAGAAAGATTAATTCTGTATATGGCCAAACTGGTTATTATTATTTGTGAACTTTGAAATGTTTCTAAAAAAGTGACCTTGCACATGACTTATTCAAGTAGTGTCCCCTTTCATATTTATGACTCCCTCGACAGACTGAAAGTCTGAAACTGATGGATATGAAGATGACAAGGACTACATGGAAGTCTTTTGGGCGCAAACAAATGAAAAAGTAGCAGCTAACCATGAGTTGCATGTTGATCTTTGGCATGCGAACAAAAAGAAAATTAAGAAGTAGACTAGGACACGAATCGGACTATCGGGTGGAGCATACATGTACCATTCCCAGTCTTTCTATCTATTTGTCTATATATAAAGAAATCTATCTATTATATTATTAAAGTGATAGAAAAAGTAGCCACCATATTCGCTCTCAAGGGCTAAAAATTTCCCCTACCTCTCGAGTGCAAATGTTGAACAACCAGCGTCAAAATTCTGTAGTGCTTACACTCATGATTTGGTTTCTTTTACATTCCAGTCATGACTGTGTAGGTGGTTTGGTTAGGGAGTCAATCAATTCATGACAAAGTGCAGTGCCTACATGTAGAGCATGGAGTTGTGACCTGAAATTCTTCGAGGTATCTTAACGACGCATTCAACAAGCAGTAAGCATGGAACTATGAGATAACCAAAATTAATTTTATTTATGACCAAACTGGTTATTATTATTATTTGAGAACTTTGAAATGTTTATGAGAAAGTGACCTTGCACTTGACTTATTCAAGTAGTGTCCTCCTTTAATATTTATGACTCTCTTGACAGGCTGAAAGTCTAAAACTGATGGATATGAAGATGACAACAACGACTACTTCTAAGTCTTTCAGGCACAAGCAAATGGAAAAGAAACAGCTAGCGATGACTTGCAAGTCGATCTTTGGTGCGTGAACAAAAAGAAAATTAAGAAGTAGACTAAGACAGGTATCTGACTACCCGGGGAAGCATACATGCATCACTCCCTTTCTAACTATCTATTTGTCTATCTATATAGAAATCTAACTGTTATATTATTAAAGCAATAGAAAACAAAGCCACCATGTTCATCTCAAGGGCTAAAAATATCCCCTCTCTCTAGAGTGCAAATGTTGAACAACCAACATCAAAATTCCATAGTGGTGTGTGGACGCTTGTGCATGTGCCGCTGGGATGGGTTGTGGTCTCCATGGTTGATGTGATGCCCAAAAACAAAAGGGGAAGGGCGGGGGACCTACTTGTCAGCTTGCTAATCGGGCCGAAAAAAGGAGTTGGGCATTGATGGTAGAGTCGATGGCTGCAATGACATCGTTCTCACACTGTTGCGGTTCGTCCAACCATTTTCTTAGCACTGTTGGAGATGTTGTTGCTTGTTGTTGGCTTGTCCTTGTCTGACTCCCTGGGGTTGTCTTCCTCAACTCCCAAAGTTTCTCTCCTCCGATTCTCTCTCATCCTCACTTCTCTTTGTGGTTCGATTTGGCAATGGTAAAGGTGTTCAGCCTCCTCTTTGTGGTTGGCCGAGTTAGGCAATGGTGAAGGGGCTTGGCTTTCTCTGGTTTGTGCTCTTAGTGGTGGAATGAAATGGGAGGGAGCGTGTGCCTGGCTTTGCTTCGCCTACTCTCGGCTGTGAATTGAATGAGTTGTGAGTGAAAAGATTATGTTGGTTTAACAATGAGGGGCTCTCGACTATCTCTCTCTCATCCTGTGCATGCTAATTTTGCCCTCACCTTATCCTTTCTACTCTCATAGCTAACTATTGGCTCAAGGACCTTTGGTCCAAAGGGGGTCACTGATACTATGCTTTGGATTTTCTACAATGGAAGGTAAGTCAGTAAAACATGGGTGTTGGCTTTTCTCTCTGCCGAATGATGTAACCCACCTAAGTGAGGGGAAGCCGACCAGCCCCGAATGCTCTAGGAACCTCGATGAGCTCTACCATACGCTCGGCATTCTATGGCCGATAGGTTTTGACGGTAATTTTCTTTATTTATTTTATTCTCCCTTGGATTGTTCTTTTTTATTCACTATCTATTTGCAAAAGAAAAGGGTGGCTGTAGTTTGGGTTAGCTTTGGAGGGTTCTACTCGCCGAGTAGTACAAGGAAAGACAATACAATGCAAGAATGCCATGAAAATTTAATTTTAATCTTGTTTTGATGTAATTTCCAATGTAATTATTCATGTTTTCATGCTTGTAACAATTATTGTAACTAACCATGTGTTGTAATAAAGTTTTATTTTGCTTAGGATAGCCCAATGAAAATTCTTGTAATAGATTCTTGTAATCCAATGTGTTGTAATTATTTAATAAATCTTAATTTACTATTTGCTTAAGTTAATTGCACTGTTTGGAGGTAACTAAGATTTAGGGTTCTTTCAATTGGTCAGACCCAATCAAACCATTGGATGCTAGCAATGTGAATACTAACCATTCAATAATTCTTGTTCAATGAACCATGCAAAGGTCCTCAAAGATAGTCAATTAGGGGAACCATGTGAAGGACCTCAGATATAGTCAATTAGAGGATGCTGGATAGACATCTCAAATGGCACTATTAAGGGGTTAGGTATAAGGGGGCAAGCAGTCCAGTAGTTCAGGTTGATTGGAGCCATCAATTGCTCTAATCTGATGGGTTTAGGGGCCTTATCATGGATTTGAGGATTGAGCTTCATATACAGCACTAATTGGCCTCGTCAATCCTTTTAACATAATGAGCTGTCCGTCACATGAAACAAAATAAGTTCGGCACAACCTAAAATTATCAAATCCACGAATCTACTTATCAAAAACCAAATCACAAAGATATATTCCACAAAAATCACAATAAACCAAGTTCAGAAAATATAGAGTTAAATTTGTTAGCTCTTCGGCTTCTTCTCCAGTCTCACCGTCTGCGACGCTCCCGTTGTGACTGCGGGGGATGTTAGAGTACAATATATGGTAGGATAGAGTGCATTGGGATTACAATCTCCTGTACCATCTTGCCCCCCAAGTCTTGTACCTCTATATATACCGCCCGAGAGGCTCAATGCAATACATCATATTCCACCCAATTATATCTTCCTTCATGGTATCAGACGTCTAGATTTAGCTCCTAACCCTAGCCGCCGCTCGCTTCCGCACCGCGCGCCCCTGGGGAGATCTATCTCCGCCGGGGGCAGCGCCACCATTTAGGCGACGGATCCTATTGATCCGGCCGCCATCATAATTGTCGTCGTCAAGCAGCAGATCGGACTTACCTCCTTGCCTCCCTCCTCGTCGCAGTCGGGCCGCCGCCGCCCCGTTCCCCAGGCTCGTCGCTGGGCCGTGGCCATCACCCCCTTTCGGATCTTCGCCGCCCCGTCCTGCACCGCCGTGGTGACGGCCAGGCTTGGCTGCGCTCCGTCCCTGAGCCGCCATGGTGGCGGCCGGGCCAGGACGCGAACCCCAGCCAGTCGGAGCGTCGGATCTGGCCGTCTCCATCATGCTACTCCTCCTCCTGCACCACTCCTCCGCCGGGTCCCTACTCGCCGACCGCCGCCTGTAGCTCCTCCGCTTGGACGCCGCCACCTCTGCACCGACATCGCCCCGGCCTCCCCGCACCAGATCGGGCCTCCCCGCCACCGGATCCGTCCAGATCCGGCCGGCCGCCACCGACCACCGCGCGCCGCTGCCCTGATCTGACCGTCAAGTCCAGATCCGGCGGCCTCCGGCCCGGATCTGTACCAGTGCGCCTTGGCGAAGAAGAGGACGCGCGCCCGGTCTCCACCACGCCCCGCCTCGACCCTGCCAACCTCCGTGCCGCCGCCCCGCTGGACCGCGCCGCCACCGTCGCCACAGCTCGGCTCCGAGTCGTGCCCCGCCCCGACCCCGCCAGCCTCCGCGCTGCCGCTGGGGGTGGTGCCGGGCCACGCCGGACCGCGCTGCCGCCGGAGGTGGTGCCTGGCCGGGCCGTGCCAGACCCACCTCGCTGCCGCTCGGCCTTCCCGCGAGGCTCCTGCCTCTCCTCCATCTCTCTTTTCCCAGTCTCTTCTCTCTCTATGTGCCTTTTGACCACGGGAGAGGCCGAGATAGGACAAAAAAAGATAAGAGGATCTGGCTAGGTGTACCCGGTGAGTTGCACATGGAGGATCCCGTTACTGCTGTTGTATCTTGTTTTTCTCCCGATCACTAATCGGGGTTGAGTCGCCCACTGCCCGTCGACCTCGCACGTATCTACTCCAACATCGGCGTCGACTACACCGGCCTCTACCTCTTCGACTGTGCGGCCAGGCCGGGCACGCGATGTCGAGGGGACGCCTTCGCGCGTCGCGTCTCGGTCATCCCGTCCGCACGTCTTCATCGCCGGTTCGTCATCGCCACCATAGATCGGGACGCCTCCACCGATTTCTTCCATCGTCGTCCCGCCTCGCGCGTACTCAGTCTGATCAGCCGATTGTGCGCGATCCACTCGGCTCCCGTGACGTCCGTCGTCAAGTACTACGCGCATCTTCTCCGAGCAACAGGGCTGCTGCTGTGTCGCCTCCTCGGGCCGCAGCACCGCCGCGCGTGTGTCCCCTCGCCGTTGCATCTACATCGCCGTCCCCTGTGCATCGACGACTGTGCTGCGCAACCTCTTGTGCGCCATCTGTCTACACATGGTCTTCGTCATACTGATCGGGCCTTCATCGCCGACATCGAGCGCTACCGCCGCCGCCGTACCTTGCGTCAGGCTCGCCTTCGCTTAGTAGCGTCTGCCCCTGCACTGCTTCTTCTTCTTCCAGCACAACCACGCTTGGTTGGGGCCCTCTCCCTTGTACGTCCGGTACTAGCAACACCGGTGCGTGCTTTCATCCCCAACGCGTTGCCGGGTCCGGCAAACCTGGCACACGCCTCGGCTCTAGCGGCTTGACTGCATCGACTTCGGCATCGACCCTCCCGTTCCCGTCTCGTCTGCCTCGATTGCATCGCCGTTTTTCGCCTACATCCTCGACGGCCCTGACTGCGCCGACCTCGACATCGCCCCCCTTCCACGACGACTGCCTCGACGCGTCTCCATCATCACCATGGCGCCTCTTTTTCGCCTGCGGCTTCATGCACGACCGTCTCGACATCGGTAACCCGACCACGACTACGTCGACAACGGTCATCTCCAGCACGGCATCCTCGACCACGACTACTCCGCCCTCGCGCTCGGCTACCTCGACATCGGCACAAAGGGCTACCGCCTTGCTTGAGCTACTCGTCGGTTCCTGCTCCAGTCACAGCATACGCACCGCTTCGACGGTTATGACTGCGGGGGGATGTTAGCTCTTCGGCTTCTTCTCCAGTCTCACCATCTGCGACGCTCCCGTTGTGACTGCGGGGGATGTTAGAGTACAATATATGGTAGGATAGAGTCCATTGGGATTACAATCTCTTGTACCATCTTGCCCCCCAAGTCTTGTACCTCTATATATACCGCCCGAGAGGCTCAATGCAATACATCATATTCCACCCAATTATATCTTCCTTCAAAATTAGTACAATACACAGATACCGAAATCCACAAGATGAATCCCAAACCCACCTTCCCCCTAAAGATACTCTATATGTCCAGACCAGACGCCAAACTGTTTTAAAAGCCAAGCAAATATTGCCATCAAACCATCTTTGATTGATCAGTAATACTAATACCTATGGGCAGGGTTATTGGTGCCAAATCTCACAAAGCCAAATGTGATTGCAACCAAAGAGTGCAAAACCGCACAACATACACCTCATGAACCATTAGAAGCTTTTTGCCCCACCTCCCTAAAAAATTCTCCGTCCAACACGGGCTACATTATCCCTTGCTACATAATTAGCTATCAGTAGCATTAAACTAAGCTAAGGGCAGTAAGACCAGATTAAGATCATAGCTTGCACCCATCAAAATAGTGGAAGAAATTACACACCATCAAACCAACCAGCAAACTACAGTATGATACCACAAGACGAATCAATAACTCCATGAATTCCACTAATAAGGGAATCCCAAAATCCATAATTCCCCTAGACACGACCATGGGCTCCCTGTATCGCAAATTACACAATTAAAGAAGGAATGTAGCACTGAAACACCTAATTATGTAATGGACACGAGCACGGGCATGGACATCACGCCATCACACCATGGCAGTCACAGAGTTGCAAACACGTATAGGGGCACGATATACATACCTAGGGTTAGGATTAGGCATGCCAAATCTCATAGGACGCAACTCCAATCCACCCAAATTCCAATCGTGACATGCAAGTTAAAAAGAAGAGCAAAGCTACACGAATCCCACCACGGGAACCTCAAATTCAACTTTACTCTAGCACCAGCCTAGATTTGTAGCACCTAGGGTTCGGGTTCGTAGGGACCCAAATATCCATGTCCCACAAATTCCAAACGAATAAGAAAAAACTATCAAATGTGAATCATGTCGATTTGTAGTACCTAGGTTTCAGGTTCAAAGCACCAAATCTCATCGAAGAACCCAACTTCAATTGCAAAGTACGCGAATTCCGCTTCGGGGATCCCAAATCCGTGATTCAGCTAACGCCAGCCTCACAAATTCCAGACGAACGGACAACAAACAAAGAAGAAAAATGAAGAACCGCAGAATTATCAGCGCGCGGAACGCCCAAAAACCGACCAGATCATCACCAGCGCGGAGACGACGCAGATCACAGGAACCCGAAAGGCGAGAAGAGAATTGGCTGGCTGTTACATGATACCTAGGGTTAGGGTTGCCGAGGTACGGTCCGGGGAGGACGCGGTCGGTCGCGTCGTCACCCCCTCCGCATCGCCGGCGATCCGGGGGGCGGCGTGGCTCGCCGTGCGGCGCGATCGGGATCCGGTAGCCGCGTGGAAGGAGTGCACCCTACCGACACCGACGAAGTGTTTTTTGTTTTTTTGAGAAGGACGATGGAGTGGTTTATGACATGTGGACCCTACCCAAGTAGCATGTGACGCCTTGTCCTAGATGGGCCTACGGCCTCTTTGTGAAGGCCCAGTAAACATCCAGCCTGAGCAGGTGAAGTTTGCTGGGCCCAGTACACCAAACCTTACTTAATTATTAGCCGTCAATAAAATTAAATTAGATTCTAAAAAAGGCAGCCAATAAATGACATCCAAAGATAAGGTAAGGAATGAATAAAACCATGATTTTTTTTAATTTGATTCGTTTGCAAAAAAAAGGACAATCAAGCAAATAAAGCAATCATTAAATGTTGTAGATTTGCTCCTCCCCTGTGCCTATAAATAAGCTGAGCAAAATATAGGTCTTGTTCAAAAATGTTGTGCTTTTTGATGTAGTTTTTAGCTGATTGCGAGAGAGATTTAGGAAGTAAGTGATACTCGTGTTAAGAAGTTATTCTATTCAAAGCGTCTCCTACAATGATTCCTATAAACGACTTAAAAAATACCTTAAAATGTCACTCTGTTTAAAAGCTAGCTTCCAAAAGTAAAAAATCAGAAACTATTTAAAACAAGACCAGAAAGGAATAGCAGCCAGCCAGTGGTGTGCTCCCTCATGGCATTCCTCAACAAGGATACGATTACTAGGGTTGGCTTCTTCCTGGTGGCTCTTGTGGCCATGGATATTACTTGTTGCGTTCCCAACCTTGCAACGCAGCAAGTAAGAGCTTGCCTAGGCATCCATGGATCGATATACACTCTACACTAGTACTACCTTGCTCCTTATGAAACTGTGTGCATTTTTTTTGCAATTTAGAAGTAAAAGCCAAAAAAAGACTCCAGATCTGTGTGCATTTTTTTGCAATTTCCAAATGAAACTGTATTATTAATTAATTCATTCATTCATTAATTAATTCATTATTGTATAATAGATAGCCAACAAATGATGATTTATTTAATCTGTGTATACTAATTAACTGGGGTGAGGTACGCCGATGTACTATGTGTGCGCTTAGTTGGAGAGATGCTGGATTTGGCCCGAAAGACTGCCAAGATCCGGATGTGCAAGGGCTACTGTTACGACGGACACGACGACGATGGGCCTGGAGGCTATGCCTGCTGCAAGCCTGCAAAGTCGTCCCTGGTGATAATAATACCTGTTGCTGCCGCCGCTACACACCTGATGCGTGTATGTATATGTCAGTGCTAGCTCTTGCGTCGTGTAATGATGAATGTGATCTAATTGATCATGCAACAGATCTTCAATAAACATGCATGTTAATTACTCTGAATTAAGCGCCAAATACTGCAAGTCGTAACGAAATGCTATACAACTTAAAAAGGCCTCTCTCTGGCATTAGTTGCGCTTGAAGTCATTCCGGCTTCAACGAGTACGTAACGAAATGCTATACAACTTAAAAAGGTCTCTCCCTGCCATTAGTTGCGCTTGAAATCATTTCGGCCTCAAGGAGTACGTAGTGGCATTGATGCATGTGTGCCTCTCGATCGATAGATCATTGCTTGTCTTTCATTGCTACTCTATTAAGACGCACGCAAGTGAATGGATCATCACACGGATATACATGCATTCCCAGGCCCACCATGCTACGTAGTGGCATACATGCATTCCCAGGCCCACCATGCTGGCTGCAAGATCCTCCATGGGGACGTCAAATCCGGCAATATTCTCCTCGATGACAACTTCCAACCAAAGGTCTCAGACTTTGGGCTGTCCAAGTTCCTATCATCGACGGACAAGCAGTACGCCGAGTTCGTGGCAGGGGACAAAGGTTACATGGATCCTGTGCACAAGCAGACGGGCCTTCTCACAGAGAAGAGCGATGTTTACAGCTTTGGAATTGTGCTCTTGGAGCTCATAACGGGGAAGGAGGTGAGGTACAATGGGAACAACAGCCTGCCGTTAGACTTTAAAAAGTCTTACGAGACAGGGACGGACAGGGCAAGAGAGATGCTTGATGAGACATTTACATCTGCCGCGGACATAGATTGTCTCGAGAAAGTTGGTACGATTGCGGTTCAATGTCTCAAGGAATATGTGGATGAGAGGCCCACCATGGCACAAGTCGTGGAATATCTCGAGGAAGTGAAAATGCAAAAGCTTGCAGCTTAAATTAAACATGGATGATCGAACACTCCTACGAATAATCTCAAGCTTTATCCAACGTAGTTAACTATTAGGTCCGGTTGTTGTCCTTATTATTATGTATTTTCGTGCTGTGCTGCCCAGTACGTGATTGATTACCCTTAATTTCTTGTATCTGTGGAATTTGTTTGGGAGATGTTTTGTTTGCTCTGTTTTCTGTTCTGGTTTGGTTTAGTCTCATGATGAAAGGTGGAATAGTATTTACCAACATGCATGCAGCAACATGTGTTTTCCAGTAACTGGTACCGCCCGCCGGCTGGGAAACCCTCCGGAACCAGTTTTTTGATCCCTGCTACGACCCTGAGAACTTGCACATGCCTTATGCTTCTGAAGTAACAAGACAAGTTACCACATAATGCTAACCATAGAAATTGAGAAGTCCATCTACAACGTAATCAATCGTTTCCAAACGACGATGAGGGATGTGGTCGTGAGAGTGTGACACTGAAAAGGATTGAAAGGGATTAGAATATATATCTACATGGCAAAATTTGTGGGGCAATGTACAATAGCACATCCCAAAAAAGTTTGAAATAAGTCTTTCTTACTGTGAAACGGAGAGTTAATCTGCTGCTGATGGATTACTGATTTACTGGTATGCCTTAAAATATTTAAATGTAAGACTTAGCATCTAGAGATCACACAACCAAAATCCAAAAGTCTACAAATAAATCCATCTAACGTGTATAGAGCCCTGCATGTCCCCAAATAGTGTTGTAATTGTCGGAGCTCTAATCGTTAATGTCCTTAGTAATCGATCAGAGGAAAAAAAAGATTGTATGCTTCTTATAAACTAACTTCGTACCAGATGATTTGCAAGCTCTACGCTGAGTTCCAATCATATTTCAATCCTTATCTCACTCAAGATAATTAGTCCATAGGATTTTTTTAAAAACAAAATAATCGGTATGAAGCTACTTGTAAGATACGAAAACAGTTATATATGAATTGAAATTTGGAGTGCATATAAATTCCAATTCAAACAAAAAAATTAAAGAAATTCATGATTTTATATAAGTTTAAATTCGGAATAAAATTATATTGGATTTTAATTTGGAATATGTATACATATATATAATTGAAATTCCGAATTGTTGAAACTTAAAATCATAATTAAATTATTATAGCATTAAAATGTAGTCCCAATCATGTTAAAGTTTGATATGTGCAAGCTAAACAAGTTGATAGCCTCTAAATCTAATTAAAATTGGTACAAGTTTTCTATGGAAGTAATAATATTTAAATTATGACTAGTGCACTAATTAGCATCTTTTCCGGGATGAGGTCACGAAAGTAGGGCCCACGAGGTGCGTTGCTGACCTCTTATTGATCTCTTAAATTTAGTGCAACGAATTTCCAATGTTTTATGCTCATGTCCTGATGATCCGGAGACATAAGATGTCACGCTCACGCATGGCACCACGCAGCGTTCGTTTCTCGCTAGTATCCGATCCGGCGAATGCTTTCTTTATTAGCTGTTGGATGTGACAAGACGGTCGATCGAGGTTCATCTTTTTTTCACGCAAATGACCCGACTGAGTGAGCATCACAAACGAGGCGAGCGGAAGCGGGCCTTTGCAGAAAGCTTGTTGTTTCCCAATCCGGAATGCGCCGCGGCACGCCTTCGATTCGGTCGCACGTCAGGACGCGAGCGAGATGGGCCTTGATGTGGCCAATACGGGACGGCAGGTAGTGTAAACGAACGGCAGGGTGCAGACGCTGCTGCACTGTGTGCATACTGCATACTCACTCGTAGACAGCACCACGACGAGAGAGGTGTATTTTTTTTTTTTTTGAACTTACGACGAGCGAGGTGTTGGCGAACGGTTTTCACACCGTGTGTTTTACCTAGTCACAAAACAAAAAAAAAAAACCGTGCGTTTTACCTTTTGACTGCGCGAATCGGCGAATGCATGGTGACACGGTGTGTACAGTAACGTGTATAGATCGCCGGTCTCTGCTGCCTGCTCTGGCTCGGCAGAGAAAAAGCCTAGAATGACGCATGCAGCAGTAACCGACCCAGCAGATCTGCACACTGCGATGCTCGTGTTGCCTGCCTCAAAATTTGCAGCGCCCTCGGAGCTCGTGAACATACGTCGTCTCCATGTCCTGAATTGGAATAGCTCGCACGCTCGGGTGAAGTATTGTAGTGGCAACGTCGAAAACTGGGGCAGAGGTACCAGCGTTTTTCCGTTTGGAACGTGAAGGTATGCTTAAAGCATCTCTAAGAGAGCCAAATCGTTTTCTAAAGATAAATTTTAGCTATTATCGAAGAAAAAACGTCTCTAAACAAACTCTTTAAACGGCTCTCCAATTTAGTAGCTCTCGATCCCACCTCATTCGTTTTCTACTTTTGGATAACCTATCTCACTAGCTATCTAGCCGTTTGGTTTTACATAAGCTCAATTTGGTTGAGCTTTTGGGAGCTGCTTTTGCTTCCAAAAATCCAAAAGCCAACCAAAGGGGTGGAAACCAGAAGCTGTTTTTTCAGAAGCAGCTACTTTTGGGTAGTACAGTTTTGAAAGCACCTTGGACCCTGCTTTTGGCTTTTGGCTTTCTGCCTTTTGAAATGGTGAAAATAGAGAGCTGTTTCACAGTTGTTTCAAGGAAAATAGAGATAGGAGGTAGTTTTATACTTGTTTGAACCAAACAGCTTACAGATTTTCCACAGTCCACAACCTACAGCAGTTTTTCCACAGGCCACAGCTCAACCAAACACACCCATAATCTGTCAGAGTGCTCTAGTATTTTCTTGTCAAATCTATTTTTGAGTAGCTAAATCATTAAAGTTAGCTAGTATTTTTGGCTAATCGTCTCCGAGAGTACCTAAAGATTTCTTTCCAAAGCCATTGAATTTTTCAAGTGGCAAAAGAATATTGGGAGCAACAAATAAAGGTTTCTCCAAAAGTTTCTAGAAAATCAATCAAGGTAATTTTACATCAAGAATCCCAAACTATTTCAAAATCATCCCAACCACTTTTATACTTTCTTTCTGTTTTACACATTTGCATCGGGAACCCTGTCCTACTCGTATTCTTTCACACATGCTTTCACCTTACATTGGCGCGATGGGTACGCGCGCCCAACTATCCACGCGACAGGGCCGATTTTTCCAAGTTCCAAAAGACTAGGAGTTGAGATTGGGAGTTGTTGGAGATGTTTTTTTTTTCAATCTCGCTAAAAATCATGGATTGAGAGATTGTTTTGGAAAATCTTGGAGATGCTCTTAGGGTGTGCGGCTCCAGCGTTTTTTCGTTTGAAATGCGAAGGTACACTTAGGCCTTGTGGCTCCAGCTTTGGCTCCGGTTTCCGTATTAGAGTCGATGGAGCAACATTAAACACAAACAAGAGGTACCTGGAGTCATTTTCGTCGACAGCATAAGGAGCCGGAGCCATTTTCGTGCTACGGAAACGAAGCCACAAAATGGGGCTTCGTCGGGGGGCTTTGGCTCTAGCACGTGGGGTTCACACGTAAAGGGATAATAAAGTTTTCTTAAATTGTTGAAGCACATATCCTCTATGCTTTGCAACTTAACCTTAATCCCTTACAAAATTTTAAAGGAGAAGTGACGAGGATGCTCCAGTGTTCGGTCGGAGGCTTGTGGCTTCCAAAGCGGAGACAGAGAAGCAACGAAGAACCTAACCACCCACAAGTCGATCTCGTGGCCAATTCCATTTCTGCGGCGCGGTCCCTGTGCGGAGCGTATCCAACACAAGCGGCGGCAGTTCAGCTTTCCCGGCGAAAAAGGCGTTCGGACTCAAGGACTCAGGAGCAGCGCGCGCGCGCGGCAACGACCGTGTCGTGTGCCGTGCCAGCCCAGCCGACGAGAGCTCGGCGTCACGGCTGGATCGTGCGTGCGTCCGTCTATGTCCATCCATCCGTTCCCACAGGCGAACAGTTGGGCGAGGTCGACAGCCAGTCAGCCATGGAGCCGAACACGAAAGCAACGGCGAGAAGGTGATCAGTAGGTGATGTGAGGGTGAGCTGGGGCAGCGCACGCGCGAGGTGCACGCAACGCGGGGGGCATCCCGCCGAAGCAGCAGCAACACGAGGAAGCGGTACAAGGCGCGTGCATCGAAACAGCAAGTCGCCAAGCGGGCGCGGACAACAAGCCCCAAAGGCCCAAACGAGCCTATAATATGTATTTGTAAAGCAATGAATGAAAGAAAGAAAGAATGAATGAATGAATGATAATTATTGGAATTTAATATGCCTCTCCGGTAGTACAGCTTGAATGAATTGATTGAACACCTCTTGCTTATTGTTCGTCCGTGCTAATCAACGAAACCAAACTAATCAATGATTATGTTAAGCGGCGGCGTCGGCCGTCGTCGGGCACTCAATCGAGCATTGCAGTTGCAGCTAGCAGCAAAGGCCAGGCAGCGTACGCCAAGGACGACGCGACGACGTGGAAAGGACGAGTAGAGGAGCGACGAGTCCGACGACAGCTAGCTGAATGCCATCACGACACGTCGACGGGCTTGCAGAGGAACAGCAGCGACCACGGCTGCTGTCTCCCGGGCTTGCCCTTGCCGGCGGCGCCGGGTCCCCCGCCGCCGCCGAGGCGCTCGTAGCAGTCGATGGAGAAGAGCGAGAGCGAGAGGGAGAGCGACAGGTGGTGCGCCCGCGCCGCCTGCACCTGCGCCTGCGCCAGCCGGTCCAGCGCCGGGCCGAGGCAGAGGCGGTAGAGGCGGCGGTACCCGCCGAGCGCGGCGACGACGGCGCGGGTGGCCGGGCCCGCGGCCGCCGGCGGGGCCGGGGGCCCGACGTGGCGGAGGCACAGCGCCTCCCACACGGCGTCGCGGCGCGCCACGGCGGCCCAGAGGCGGCACACGCTGGCGGCCGCCGCCAGCGACCGCCCGTCCAGGCGCGACAGGATCTCCGCCAGGATGTCGGCGTTGTCGTTGATGTTGTAGCTGCCGCTGCCTCCGCCGCCAACGCCGCCGCCGCCCAGCAGCTGGATGCGCAGCTCCAGCTCCGTCACCTCGACCGCCTCGCCCGGCCGCCGCGGCGCGCCTGTGGCTGCACCTCCCATCTCTGCCCGCTGTATCGTTGGCATAATACGTGTACGTGCAGAGGCAGAGGCGGGGGACTCAGGGGAGTGGAGGTGACTAACTGAGGAACCGACCGTGCACGGCACAGCCAGGGAAAAAAAATTCGTCCGAAATTTCGCTATTTCGGCGAAATTTCGTTCCTTTCGCTGCAGACTGAAAAAAACCGGTCTCGGTCAAAAAATTCGCGCGTATTTGAACCGGCCGGTCGGACTCGGCCCTCGGCAACGACGCAGCGAGCCGCACCGCACGCATCGCGCAGCCAGCTTTCACCCGAGCCCACTCCTCCCACGCCGCACTCCCCAGGCCCTCGTAACCCTAACCCAGCGGCGGGCGGCGGGCGGCGGCCATCCCCATCCCCATCCTCCACGGAGAAGAGCGGCGGGCGGCGGCCAAGGAGGGGAAGAAGAGCGGCGAGCGGCGGCCATCCCCATCCCCAATCTCCACGGAGCGGCGGGCGGCCAACCCCCGGCCCCATCCTCCACCGAGCGACGGCCAGGGGGGATTCGACGGCGGCGCAGCTCCCTCCCCGGTCGATTTGACGGCGACGCAGCACCCTCCCTGGTCGATTCGACGGCGGCACGCTCGACCTCCCCCTTTTCCTGTCGGACCTCAGGTTGGCAAACCCAGATCCTCTGTGATTCCACCGCACTATTCCCTGGATCAGTAGATAGTGCTCACAGATACATTACTGTATATCAAACACATATCATGCGAAAGCGTAATTAATACAGTAATACTTACTCATGGGCCGATTAGGCCGAAAACGATAAAATGCAGCAGCGGAAACTCCACACAGGTGGGACCTTTAGGACTTGCCCACAGGCAGCCAACTGGGGTTCGTGACCTAGTCCATGGCCTCTTCGTCTTCCAGCCCTGTCGACCCCTTTTTAGCGTCGCAGGGCTTGACATTCCTGTTCTTTCTGACTGAATGTAGCAATTAAGCAAGAATGAGTACGATGATACTCAGCAAGCCACCACACAGGATGCAGTAATAATAGATGCAAGCTATCATGGGAGGCTTGAGTTTCTTTTATTTGCTAAAAGCATTGTTTTGGAATTACAGTAAGTAAGAAAATCTCCTGAGACGTAGCAATTTTAACCGAAACATATTTTTACGAAATTGATAGTGAGAATGCGATTATAATTGTAGTGTAGGTTACATCCACCTTTTAAAGTGCATGGCTACCTCCACCAATGCTAGTTTTCGCCGCTGGAGTACATCTCTCCAGGAAAAGTTCCAAATCAGAGTACATCTCTCTGATAGGTTTTTATCCCACCCGCAAATGTTTTTGGAAATAGAACTAACTCGAGGAGAATCCCATGTCCGCCCTTGACCGTGGGCACGGCTATCCGAATAGTTTTGACTCTGCAGAGTTTGTACACTTTCACCACAAGAGACGATCCGCTCGTTGCTCCACACGATTCCTTAGTCATGTGGTTGAGCAGATCCTCACAATAACTGTTCAAAATATCGAGCCCCTTTTGTCATCTCACTTTATGGGCTGCTCCCACTTGCGGTGGGTCCCATACTTTGCACGGGATGTAACCACGGAAACTAGCGCATTCGGACTGCAACTCTCCACAACGCTAGCACGGCTGGAAACTTCACCCTGCACTCGGTGTCCCTTTAGGCCTTCTCTTGCCCTTATAGCATCCTCCTTTCCCCTACCAGTGAGATGAGTTCCGGGGGTCCGATAGATTTAGTTAGCCAAGTTGCATTTTGCAGACTTGTGGCTGTACTGTTTTACACGAAGAAGTCATCACAGGATTAAGTCCTTAATGCGTCCGGGCGGTTCAATCCACAATCCAATGTGCTACTTCCACACCCACCACTCTTACCACCCGCCCAGACAGGTATAGCATACTTTGAGGGTTTTGAGAAGCATAAAATAAGTAGTCACAAAGTATTCAGCCACGTACATCCTGTGACTGCCCAAAACAAGTTCTCATGTTTTTGAAGATTGATGATCAGGGCAACTAGCGCCCTGGACTTTGACAAGACTAGCATGGCATTTAATAAGACTTATAACTAGTAAAGTCATCAATAATATCTATGGTGACAAGGATCAGGTGATTCAAGTTCCAAAGGATGGCATAATAAATTTAATACAACAACAAGTGGGCATGTAGCTACCTTAAGCTTTGACATATATTTGCATAACAAATTAGGCATGCAAGTTGATAGGTTAAAAGAACATAGTTTTGCATAAAATGTAGGATCAATATGATCAAAGTGATGACTTGCCTTGCTTGTCTTACCACGGCCTTGTTTGACCTAAGTCAAAGCCTGCTCAGTTAGCGATCTTAACTTCCTAGTCGTCGCTTTTACCCGAGTCTTGATCTTGTTCGAATCTGTCGCCTCGTTGAGTCTTCAGATTCTAATATGCGGCAAAGAAAAGAAAGACCAAATAAATCCAAACATTTTAAATGCCCAATTTACTTTAAATTATACATTTGTTACGATTTGAGAATAGAAGGATGATTCGGATTAATGGACTATAGACACAGCGGTAGCTGGATTTGAGTAAGAGAATAAGTTGTCTGAATAGCTTTACCGTGAGGGAAAATTTTAGGATAACAAGGATCAAAATGAATAAGTATCTACAGGAATATACCCCCTTTTGAAAAGACAGAGGTCAAAACATAGCTGATCGGGGCAATGCGAGGTTCGACCATTTATTTGATAACTTTCTCATTACTAATTTTATATTTATCAAGGAAGTCCCGTGAGTCAGGCAGGACTTACAGACAGATAAAAGGGGTTAGCGAAGATAGCAAGGAGGGACATAACTTGTGATTTTAGGATGCGGG
Organism: Dendrocalamus latiflorus; assembly: GCA_017311315.1. Lineage (NCBI taxonomy): Eukaryota > Viridiplantae > Streptophyta > Magnoliopsida > Poales > Poaceae > Dendrocalamus > Dendrocalamus latiflorus. The sequence continues at coordinate 53,012,974 of CM029641.1, forward strand.
AGCTTTACAGGAGATGAGTAAATTTTAATTATTTGATGAAATTTGATATTTCATGAGGCGATATTTATCTGAGATTGCAGTAGCCAGCTTAACAAATCATTATGTTAATGGCTGAATCAAATGATGGGGTTAGCCATTTCAGTCTAGTCGTTACTAGGAGCAAAGTTAATCAGCCGGCTTAACAATTCATATTAGATATGGCCAACGATTATGTTTTACTAGAAGAGATGCTATTACTTTATAGGGATCTTCTTAATAAAGCTATTCCTTTTATTATTATTTAATTTCGATCATTAGAGTTAAATCCCGAGATAATGATTAGAGATTTGGGCGTGAGACGAAGATTAACGATTGCTCGTTCTTGCTCGAAAATATTTGACATCTTAGCATTTTAAGAGAAATGTTAAAGTCTTTACCACAAATATTTTAAGCACTTTGCGAAAAGATAGCTTCCATGATTTTGGAGACGAGTAAACTACACTTGATATTTTATGTGGCTTGCCAATGATTATTATAAGCGCTACTAAGAGAGATGGCATGATTTTAAAGATGAACAATTTATGGTCAACATTTTATGTGGCAAAAATCTTGTTAAATCGATTTACTTAGTTGGCAACAATAGATTTAGATCGGCGGATGAAGGGTAGCACTAGACCACTCGAGTTTTCGATAGGAGGTGATATTAATATTTGATTTGCTTGAACGTCAAATTTGAGAGTATTGACATTATCTTTACAAAGCCTCAGATATGCAACTTTAATTATTTAGGATCAGCTTTTGTTATCCTTAATTCATAAAAGATGATCTTCCAATTAGTTTCATATTTGTGATTTCTAACATTAATATCCATGGGGGCCATGTCAATTACTCGCCATAAGAACATAGACCATGCATAACTTGTTTTAAATTTTACATGAGTATTTATATATTAATCTCAATTGGAATATAAATAACTCATGTTAAGTTTTTAAATTTAATGGCATCGGTATTTTCATTATGAATTCACTGGTACATTTCTTATCCTTACTAATTATTTTGATACAAGCATGGACATTTTTCTCACACCGAGATTGATTGCTTAACCACAAGGGTGAAAGGGAGATGCAATTTCCATTGGGGGGGGGTTGAACTTTCCTTGACAGAAGAGAGGGAGACAAGAAAGAAGCTGTCGGCTGAGCTGAGGATAGAGCAGGGAGCAGCTACAGGAGAAACAGGGGAGGGGGCCGAGGCATGGCAGCGGTGGCGACGCCGACGAAGCGCAGTCGGGGAGGCGACGACGGCCACCAAAATGGGGCCCCCAAGCGACGAGGAGTCTCCGGGAGATAGTGGCGCCGGCCGGGAAGGTGCCAACGCGAGCGGGCGGTGGCGCTAGGCGGCCGGCGGTGAGGAGGGAATGGGGCGCCGGTGGCCGGGAAGGGGAGGGGAGAAGATGACACGCGCACGAGCTTGAGTACCATACCAGTAACTCACCTGGGTAGTCGAGCTAGCCGGAGGGTGGTGGGGGCGGGCCGGCGACGTGCACGGGCGGCGGCGCAGGGAGGCGACCGTGGCGGGAGGGCTCGGGCGGCGGAGGGAGTCGACCGACGGTGGGGAAGGCCTCGGGGCGTCGAGGCGCTGCTCTTGCCGCGCGGAATCGGCCCAGGACCGCGGGAGGAGGAAGCGGCGGCGGTAATGGTGGCGGCCGGCGTGAGCTCAGAGGAAGGCAGAAGAAAGGGGAGCAAGGAATGAGGAGGAGGCGAGCTCGGCTACTTATAGCGGAGGAAGGGGAGCAGTCAATCCACTGGCGCGCACGCTCGGGGGAGTACCGCCGGCATGGGTAGCGGCATGGGCGGCGGCATGGCAAGAGTACCCCAGGCATGGCGCGACGTGCGCGTAGGGGAATGGTGCGGGGCTAGGCCGGCGGTAGGGTACTGGCGCGGAGGTGACGGGGGGGGGGGGATCCGGGGGCGGCGCGAGCTGGGGGCGGGGCGGGAGGCGCGGGCCGGGCCGGCTTGGCGCGACGGAAGGAGAGGGAGGAGGATGGGGGAAGAAGAAGGATGAAGGAAGAGAGGAACGGGGAGAGGGCCGGAGGCCAGAGAAAAAAAAAAGAGGCCGTGCGGTCGGATAAGAAAATAAAATGGGCCAGGGGAAAGAAAAGAAAAGGGCCGGCCCAAGAGGGGTTTTGGGGATTTATGAATTTCCGAATTTTGGGAATTCAGATTTAGTTTTTTTTTTTGGGAGTAGATTTTGAATTTGAAGACTAGGTTTAGATCTTTGAAATCAACAATTAAATTTTTAGGGAGATTTGATGGTCTTTGGAGAAATAAATCTGAATTTTTCGAATTTGAATTTTCAGGTATACAAATTGGGTGAAAGGATTATATATTAGTTTCAATTTCCGTTCTTGGTTTTGGTGGTTCAGATTTTCAAATTTTAAATTTGAAATCAATACTTCCAAGGGAATTTGGATTTTTATCAATCTGATTTTCAAACTGGGTTCTTTATCCCAAGATTTCGAATTTTATTACTTGGGCTTTTGGCAAGAAAAACCAATTTAAGAAATTCGAGCAACGACAAAGATTTTTTTGAAATACCCAAGCAAACGATTAAAAGATTTTACATTTTTCGCAATTACAGTAATTCCCTAATTGGGGTGTTACAGATCCTACCCCCCTTAACATGAATCTCGTCCCCGAGATTCGAGCGGAGTAGAAAGAAGGTGGGAGCAAGCTGGCTAGCAATAGGTTCTAGGGTACTGCTTGGTACTACGCCCTTCCCTTGGAGCCATCCGGTGAGAGTATATCCAAAGAAAAGCGGGTCAATACTCGGAGAAAACACCATACACGAGACCTTGTTCTTATGGATAGCTTGCAGCTAGCTTCACTTCATCGCTTGATATTTCAAGGGTTTGTTGTTTCCTTAGTGCTGATTGCTAACCTCTCTTTATACTGAAGTGGCAGTGGAGCTTGACATCAAGGTGTGCTGATACTTCTTGTTTATTCAGGCTACCCCCCTTAACATGACGGGTGACCGATACTAATTGCTCTTGTCAGCTTTAGTCATGATAATTCTGGTGGCAGCTTGGAGGCTCAGTCTTTGTATCTCAGCAGCCTTGGTCAGCAGCGGGCTCATGGAGCAATCCTTGGGGCAGTGGTCTTGTCCCTCACAGAGAAAACAGGTGATCTTGCTCGTTGGACATTCTCCTGGTGGGTGGTCTTCTTCACAGTTGGGGCAATCTGTTGTGCATTGACTTTTCTCATGTCCCTTTTCTCCACAACGTGTACATGCCACTAGGTTCTTGAGACAACCTTCTGGTAGATGGTGTTTCTTGCAGTAAGGACAATACGGAGCTGAGCAATTGTAGCTGTAGTGTCCTGTTTGTCCGCAGGTAAAGCATGTAACCTGCTGCAGTGGAGGGCATGATTGGGCGTCAAGTCCTGTCTTGCCACATTCAGCGCATGCAGTAGCTGGCAGTCCTTCTGGACCTGATAGTGGGGCTTCGTTAGGTCCAGTTGGTTCCTGGATGGCACACTTGGAACTAACACACTTTCCTTTGTCAAGACCGAGGTTGATGGCGACGACATCCTTTTCTTGCTTGTTCGATTTCCGTTGAGGGCAATCTCTCACATAATGTCCTGGACGGCCGGCGGTGGCGAGTGGTGGCACACGAAGATGCGGCGACGAAGGAGAGGAGAAAGGGCGGCATGGGAAGGTATTTATCTCAATTCTCAAATTTTGGTTAAATTTCATCAAAAAATTGATTTTTTTTCGTCCGAAATTCGAACGAAATGAACGAAATTTCGTTCTTTCGTTCCTTTCGCCGGCAGCCGAAATTTTTTTGCATCTGAAAGATTAAACCCTGGGCACAGCACGCTTGGGAGTGGAGTGAGAGGGCAGCGGGCGGAGAGCGTATATATAGGGAGGCGGCGGCGGGGTTTTGACTCTGTTTCTACGCGTGTGTGGGGGCGCCCTAAAAGGCGATTATTAAAGCGAAAGCTACCGGTGTTCCAATGGCAGTCGCCGTGGAAGCTGAGAGCGAGCGAGTCGTCTGGCTAATTAATCGCCCATGTCAGACACAGACAGTCGCGCTCACACCACCACAGACACCGTCCGTCGTCCGTAGGAGTAGCAGCAAAGGAAAAAGGGATCCGAAGGGCGAGATGGGGCCAAGCGGGACGGGCCAAGGGGCGTGGAGATGCGAGACGACGAAGGCTGGACAAAAAAACTCGTAACTCGCTCGACTCGCTCGTTATTGGCTCGGCTCGAGCTCGACTCGTTTTATAATGAGCCAGCTCGTTTGGTAATAAGCCAGCTCGTTTTATAATGAGCCAGCTCGAGCTGGCTCGCGAGCTGCTCGCGAGCCATAACGAGCCAAGATAAATGACAAATATTGTATGGATCAATGGAATTGTTCAACGGATGATGATGGATTATGGTTATGGATGATAGCATACTTATATTTTTCAATGCAAAGTTTATATGTATTTTCTTTATTTCATTTTTTATATACAAGTGATGTGTTTCTTGGTGATTTGCGGTTATAATCTTTGTGCAAATATTTTTTTGCTTTGGCTCGCGAGCCAAACGAGCTAGCTCGAGCTCGCTAACGAGCCGAGCCGAGCTAGCCTTCTCGCTCGTTACACTAACGAGCCATAACGAGCCGAGCTATAACGAGCCGAGCCACTAACAAGCCAAGCTGGCTCGATATCCAGCCCTACCAACGTACAGTACGTTAGTACGTTACGTTACGTAGGCGCTGCGACCTGCCATGAATCGGCAGCCGATCGAGCAGGTGAGCGGCGAGGGAGGAGGGAGCGAGGCACGAGCACCACCAGCCCCTGTTGGCTGTTGCAGCGTTACTTTTTCTTTTTTAGAAAGGGTTGGATTTTATTAATATAGGAAAAGGATTACATCCCGCCTCCACAAAGGGCACTCCTTGACAAAAGAAAAATTACAGCTAAGTCCTCGGAAGGAGCACCTCGTGGCCTTCGCCGTCGTCGACCGATGTTGCCGCAAGCTAGTCCTTCTCCATCTCCCGTAATGAAGAAGACACAAGATGAGGCTCATGGCCGATTTTCGGACCGACAAAGAAACTTCAAAGTTTAATGAGCCCATGAAAAACACACCCAAGGTGTGTTGTAGATTCGTTGAATGCACCGGCTAAAGGCAAGCTGGCATCTCCTCGTCGTCGCCGGAATCTGACGCCAGTTGACTCACCGGCCAACTCCAGACGACGAACAGCAAACCCACCAGGGGGATTTGAAAACACCAACCTGAACACACAGGAAGGTGGATATCCACCAAATTTTTTCACATACCCGTCGACAAACCATGGCTAGCAAGATCAGCATCACCGGGTACAGCATGGGCAACGCCGGCACAGAGAGGAACACAGAGGGAACGAACACCGACGCAAATGAAAACAGCAAGGGCAAACCCGTCACTGTCGATTCCTCCGCAAAAGATGTCGTCGACGAGCACCATGCACATACCAGGCAGCACCGAGACTCACTCACCATGGACAAAGACGACAGTAGAGAAGCTTTGGAAGAAAAAAACTTCCCAGCGAAGAACTCACTAGAAAGGAATCCAACCCTACCTTACCTAAAACTACTATAATAGTAGGCACTGGCGGAGCTAGCCTTGAAGTGAAGGGGGGGGCCAATTCAATGGTAATGAACAGCTGCATGCTGCTGCTGGCCGCGCCGTCTGAGGGAGTGCCGCCGCCGAGCGCCGCGACGACCGAGACGGCAGGTGGTCACGTACTCGCGTCGCGTGCGTGGTTGCCTGTTGCTTCTGCTGGCCGGCTGCCCCTAAGGGCCGAAGCCAAGAGGCCTAACAGGCTAGAAAATGGGCCATTGGGGTGGGCCTTGATGGCTAGACGGTATATTCAAAACAATGTTGGTCCAAAATTCAGCAAATCAGCCCAATGGAGAGGGAGCAGTGGTTCGCGCACGGCGGCGACAATGCAGAATCGGGGATTTGGAGAGCTACCGTGGATGCCCCGCTTGGGTTGGGGGGCTCTGCCGCTTGGGCTTCCACTTGGGCTGCTCTACAGATGGGCTATTGGGCCTTAGCCTTCGTTAAGGCCCTATTTTTCTTTCCTCTTCCAGAGAACGTGTTTCTGGCTCCTAAGTTCAATCGCGCGCCACCGGACACCGCCGCTCGGAGATGTTGGAGAAGAGGAAGAACAGACAGGTACTAGCGCCTCCCTATCGGCGAGTGGGGCAGCTGCCCCCACCCTGCCGTATGGGGAGCTCCGCCTCTGGCTCTAGGGGCCAGGGTGCGGACCCTGTCCGCCACGAACTTCAGAGCAGAGGGGAATACGGACCAAAGGGGGACCGACGGATATAGGAGGGGCCCAAGGCAGGTGGAGGTGTGCTGGCAGCCGCTCCTGGAGGAAGAGCCGCCGAACAAACGCCGCGCGGCAGTCGCGGAGCCCCCGCTGCTGAAGCGGGCTGCAGAGCGGACCCGTGTTGTAGGCGTCGTCCCCGTCAGGGCCCTGAAGACGTGGGCCGTGGGGGGAGGGGCATCCTCCGGGCAACCTTATTGATGTTTGGTTTGATAGGAAAATGTGTTACAATCCTTCAAACTACCACACCGTGTCCTTTGCATTGGTGGTGTAGTGAAGATCGAACTGATGAAATAAACCGGGTGTCGTACCTTAGACAGTGTCCCTCTTGTCTCTCAACAACAAGAGCTGTACTGACCACGTGCGCCGTGGGCGCTATATAGAGATACAGCGGTTTGTCTTTCTTCGGTGATACCAATATTGAAGGAGTCGTCAGCGACGTCTTCATGTCTTGAAAGGCCTGCTGTGGCTCGAGAAAATTGATGATTTGCCATCTTCAAGAATAGACTTCGCACTTTTGCCACTCTCAACATTGGCTTTGCAAAAATACCATGTAGTACATTAGTTCCTTGATTAGTATGCCATTTCATCCCTTTAATTCATTTTCTTTTTCTTTTTCTAATTTTAGGGACTGGAAATGACCCTTCTACCCCTGGCTAATTTCTCATGTAGATGCATGGAGACAGCTGAAGCGTCGCGCACACGCAGCCGCCCTTCGAGATCTCGCCGCCCTTCCCCTGCGCGGCCGGCCTGCCCTTCCCCCTGCGCGGACGGCTCGCCCTTCCCCTGCGCAAACGCGGCGCGCGTTCCAATCTGCGTCCGTTCTTGCCAGTATCCAGGCTGCAGTTGAGCTGGGCGCCGGAGGAGGCCCTGAACCTACCACTGCCCGCCGCCCCGAAGCGACCCGATCGCCTCGTGTTCGGCCCCGCCGCCGGCAAGGGCCGCCCCGACCGTCTCCAGTGCCAAGGTCTCCCCTTTCGTTTCCGTGTAGTTTCCATCCGTTTCTTGCATTGTGATTTGCGAGTCTTGCTGTTGGGTTGGGGCAGGTTTGTTTCCATTAATTCCCCAGGGTCATGGAATGGAGTCAAATGCAGAGTCCTAAAACTGGTTTGCTTCAATTTTATGCGTGTAGCTGTTAGAAATCATTTGGAACTTACTGATATGGTGGAAGAAAACATGGAACATAAGGAACTTCTTGTGTGTTTGTCTTTTCCTTAGCTGCATCAGGTCTTTGTATTTTGACCAAGTCACGCCAATTTAGCTGACAATTGTCTAGTGTTTTCATAAGAAAAAAAAATAGATCTAGATCTTGACCCTTGTTACTCTTACAATTAGTTGCAAATAGCACGTATCGGTGTTTGAAACAGTATTCGCATAGCATCACGTATTGCTTCATAAAAAGTAGAGCAATTACTTTTGGAGTCATTGTCAAGATGTTTTTGAGTTCTGAATATGAGTTCTGAATGTTACAGTCTAAAGCCAGAAGGGTCATTTCCAGTCCCTGAAATTAGAAAAAGAAAAAGAAAATGAATTAAAGGGATGAAATGGCATACTAATCAAGGGACTAATGTACTACATGGTATTTTTGCGAAGCCAACGTTGAGAGTGGCAAAAGTGCGAAGCCCATTCTTGAAGATGGCAAATCATCAATTTTCTCGCTGTGGCTCCGGGGTCCACTCAAACTTATCCTGCTTCTTGAGCAGTCAGTAGAACTGCAACCCACGCTCACCGAGTCATGAAAAGGACTCCACTGAGCCCTCCCATGCATCCCGTGAGTTTTGGGGCATCTTTCTGGCAAGTCGGCGACACCACCTCGAGAATGGCATTGATCTTCTCCAGGTTCTCCTCGATCGATCCCACGACGACTCTTCATGTAGAAGGTGATTAATTAAAAAAAATCCGTAATCACTTTGGAATCCATATACTCGATGATATCTACTTTCTGATTACAAGAAGGATCAAAAGATGATCATCCGTTCTAAAACTTTATCCGTTTACTGAAACAAAAAAGATAAATTTAAATGAAAAGTAACTGCGATCTTATTCCATGTATTTCAGAGTTTGCTTGTGGTCAGAGTAGTCTCTTTTTTTTTTCTTTTGCATGGATATCTACCAAATAAATAATAGGTAATATGTTAAAAAATATTTACATGGTTACAAGTACAACAGCTGTCAGACAGAAACTTTGAAAATTTTCTGATAAGAAACATGTCCATGTCATAATATCTCCCTGAACCCTGATGCCTCTTGTTCAAGTCACAGGTGTCGCCATGCATATTCTTGCCAACTTGTGATAACTATGAGTGGCCAGCACGTGAGTAATATTAATTTACTGATACTAGATTTTAGTACCGGCAATATTCCTATCCTAATACATAACATTAATAAAAGTATACAAAATTTTTCAACTATGGTGGGAGAATAGAGGATTGTTGTTGAAACAATCACCACAATGACTGCAATACAAGTTATAGCAGCAACTGGGGTAATCATGATATATAAAGCAATTATGAAAGCTACGGCCAAGGATCCGACTGCATTCAAAGCCAACCATATGGATAAATTATAGTGTGTGTAGCGCATCGGCAACTCAACTGTAGGTGTCCCAGCGAACAGAAGACTTACGATGGCTAGTGTTGAGCACAAAAATGCTAAAGCATTTGCCATCACGAACCCTTGAAACTGTTTTGTGCGAGCAAGAGTTGGTGTTCCTCCATCAGCTTTGTAACCCCCAGGTAGGGCAAAAGTAGCACCAAATGCCATCGTTATAATAAGCACTATGCCAAAGCTAAGGAATTGGGTCGAATCTGATACTATTTTAGATCCTTTTTCCTCATTCTCTGCTTGTAATTTGGGATTATATTCTTCTTCCACATCATCATCCCGCCGACGAATATCACAAGTAGCATTGGCTGACATTAATGCTTCTTGTATTAGAATTCGTGAATTCTGCAAACAGGATAAAGCAATATTATTTTCCTATTTTTTTGCTCAAGGTTTATGATAATATATGTTAGAAACAGAGAGAAGGAAATATTACCAGAACACAGTATAGCCCTGTGGGAATAGAGATAATTGAAAGTTCTCGCGGAGTATGCTGCCTGTTGTTTAGTAAATTTAAATCTACGTGTTTGTTCACAAATAGACAAGCAAAAATCCACCAATCCCCGGTCTCCACAGCTAGGTGTAGAGCAGAGTTGCCTTCGTTGTCTTGTGTGTTCAAAATTGACGAGAACATAGGTGTCCGGCAGGCATACACAACTATATCAAATCTCCTCTTCTTGACGGCAATATGAAGAAAAGTTCTTCCGTCAGTGTCGCGCAAACTGGCACAACCCGGATACCTTGTGACTAAAATAATGATGGCTGAAAGTCTACCTGCCGATGCAGCAATATGTATGGGGAACGACCCTTTTTTATCTGGTTCATATGCTGAATATGCATCTGTTTCCAGTATTTGCTTGGTAAGCTCCAATGGCGGTTCTGACATATTCAGAACAGTTCTAATACCTTTCCCTTTTATAATTGGCACGGCATATCGGGGAAGCATTCCATGTGTGTGTCTTTCCAATACTGATAGCGCAAAATGCAGAGGCGTGTTTCCATATTGATCTCGTTGTTTAGTTAGCTGCATGTTCCATCCTATTAGTAATTCTGCCATCTCTGCAAGTTGGCCATGTTGGTGTCAAACAATACCATTGTGAAAATATACAAGTACTATAAAACAACATTCCTTCAATGGACATGTATGGTAAGAGAGGTTTCCATTACTGTGCAATTGATTGGTGATGTTGACTTCGACATTTAATATGTAAAATGCTTATATATGGTGAAACAAAGTGGGATATTACCCGCTAGATCATGCACAACCAGGATGGATCTGGGACAGATCTAGATATATCCTGAGTACTAGAATAGATTCAGATAATTTGATATTTAAACTCAGGAGTCAGGACCATATATTGGGTGAAAATCTTCCTAGATGTCACACAATGTATATAGGCATTATAAAATTCATTTTAGCTTGGAAATGTATGGCAAAAATCTCACAAATTATTGAAAGAAATAAGGGACGATTAAAATTTAAGCATTTGAACTAACCAAAGTATTTTTTTTCTTTTTATCATAACTATGTCGTTTTCAATATTGAAGAATTATTGAAAATCTCTACAAAGTGAAGAGTCCAATAAGCTGAATTTCTTGACCATTTTTATTTTCCATCGAATACTCGGAAAGGACGTTGGTATGCTTGTAGTTTTGAGATATGCTTATGTATGAAAGTGTATCATGTGTCCTATCCATATTATGTAGTGTTAATATATGATGGGTGGAACTTATCTCGCGTACACTCATGTTGAAGCTTGCCAATGCTAATAATATAGTATGTACAGACTTAACTATTCTTGCTATTAATCTATTATGTATGGGCATATGTCATGCATGTACTCATGTACAACAATCATTACTGATATTAATCTGGCCTGTATTTCATATCCAAATGTGATTTTGTATTTGTACTAGCAAAAATGCCCGTGCGTTGCAACGGGAGAAAAAAACTAACATGTTCAAATCTATTGAACAGTTGAAAAATATTTTTCAAGAAATAAACAATGAAACATGGTCTGAGATTTTTTTATAATTGCTCTTTATTGTTGCTCAACTATTTGCATATACGATTTATGTTCACAACATTAATGTGTAGACAGTCAAGTAAAATTTGAACGAGATCATATGTATATTCATAGTTATATATACTTTATAACTTGTGAATTTAGAGGCAGGAGCACATTTAACATAATTTGTGTATGTTTTTTTATCTTATTCTCTTTTTTGAAAATATTTTTTTTGGAAATAATCCTCCCTTAATACTAAAGAGGCAAAATACAAATTAGGGGCGTCATGGCTCAAATATTATATTTCCTCTTTCTCGCGGCGGCGCGCGGCTACGAGAGGAGAGCGGACGAGCAGGTGGCAGTGGCGTGGGACGTGCGTGCCGAGCTAATGGGCGTTGCCGACGAGAGCGCGCATGGCAGGCTGACCCGCGCCACCTCCAGGCCGCTCACCGGAGTTCGCGTGCAGTGGTGGCCGTCCTGAGTCACCTTGCAGGGGCGCTTAGGCATCCCGGTGTTTGAGAGCGGCGAGCCCAGGCAGCCCGGCGGTAGTATTAGGGAGGATATACATTGGAAACGTGTGGACCTCAAGTATGAGATGGGACAGGAGAAAGTGAGGTGTGTTGGGATGAGCTAATGAGTGAAACTTTGGAGCAATAATTTTTTCCTCTCTAATGTATTAGATATGGATATTCAAATGATGTGGTTGTGTGTTTTTTTAATTTATTAAAGGTAGTATGACATAATATTTTTTTAGTTTTTACTTTATTATTTTCAATATTAATAAAATTAAATATGAAAAGATCTGTTGCTAAGCAAATAAAAATATTGAACCCTGGTCTTAATGTGTAGCTAGTGGATTTGAATTCTTTTTTTTACATTGCACGTTACTAATTTCACGTCCACAGGCGATCTGACAGCTCATCTTCTTCACCTCATACTTTCCTTCCCCTGTCTTTGACAGTATCCCAATTAGATTTACTGCCCCGTCCTTCCCCTGTAGATATAGATGTAGATTTTCGGCTTTATGTTACACAAGTTGAGTCTGAATACTGCCCCTGTCTTTGACAGTATCCCAATGTGTATCTATGAACTGTTTGCCAACGATTTGACCCTAGTTTTTGAGTAATGAATTTTAATTTCCATGTTAAAAAGAAAGTAATTTTCCTTTCCAACCCGGAAGCCGTTCTCTTATTTTATCCACAAGCGGTTGAAGTTCGACCCGCCTGAGCTGTCGTGTATGGAGCGGAAGGCCAAGAACCTGGGACACCAGTGACCCTTCCCGGCAAGAAGTGTAGTAAATTATTATCAACTTGGCCATCAATGCATCGGATTGGATAGATTTCGGTCTTTGCCCAGACGGACAGGAACCAGAGGGACATCGAGTCGGGCATGGCGGCGGATAAAAAATTTGACGGACAGAAATTTTGTCTTTTTAGTAGTAGGTATAGATATGATTCCTAGTCCGAGGAAAAAAGTTTTATTTTTTCCGGATGGAGAACTTATCTATTGCATCCCTTCTATGGTTCACCCTATGTACTCCGTTCAGCGTGACTTCCCTTCGCCAACTCACATACCCCTCTAATGATAGATCTAGTTCCCTGGTTTTTAGGTGGTGTGCTATATTTTGATTCCCAAAATTTGAAAGCACGGTAAATTGTATCTATATATATTTTTTGAGCAAGATAATTGTATCTATATTTGATCTCAATTTTATTTCATGTATACCTAAAGATATTGAAGCCACTATTTTCATATAACTAGAAATTCAATTTGAAAGTTTTGCAAAATTATTGGGCCTAGTATTGGTTCATATTTTTTTTATGTACACTCACTTTTCTAGTTCTCTCAACCCCTATATATATTTCTATGTATGAGTATAGAATATATGAAATTGAAGGGAACTCTATTATTATAATAATCATAATTAATGACGGAAATCTCTAATAGACTCAGAGAAAAAGAGATATTTATCTATATCTCTCAATTGACGAGGAGCCATTATGACACGGTAGATTAATTAAATATATAGACACACATATATTATGACTGTTATATGCAACGAAAGACTAGTCCATACTTCCAGGAGGACATACTCTCCTCTCTGATATATATACTGCCACTTTAAGTATGACTATATTCTGATTTATCACTTTGAGTATGTTCATATTCTAAAATACCCCAAAGTTATCCACATAAAAACAATTACAATCTATAAAAACAATTACAATCTAGCCCCTAGTTTTTATAGTATATCTCCAAATATATATATACACACACACAATGAAATATGTCTAAGTATATACTTTAGATGAAGCAAGCAGCTGTGCAATTCGATCCATAATGTACCGTACGTACCTTTGTTCCGAAGAACCGCAGCATGCAACGCATTTTGTTCACCAGGTCCAGAATAGGACAGCTGGTTGTCTCTCTCGTACAGCTTCTGCGCCAAGCCGTACCGACAAAGCGAGACGGCCAGGAATAGCGGCGAGGCGACGCCGACTTGATGGTGACGAGCCAGGCACGGGTCCGCCGACATCAACACGTCCACCGCGGTCGCGTGGTCTGCGCGGATCGCCTCGTGCAATGCCGTCTCCCCGACCCCGTTCTGCATCCTCAGGATCGTCTCCACTCCGGTCCCATTGCCGTCGCCGCCGCTTGTTTCGTCCGTTCTGGCCAGTTCGATGAGGAGGGAGAGCATCTCGACGTTGCCCGCCCTGGCGGCGCGGTGCAGCGGCGTGCTCCCCAATCTGTTGCGGGCGCCCAGGAGGTGCCCAGCCTTGCCGTAGATCACCTTGGCGCTCTCCCGGTACCTGTCGCCGTCCCCGGAGGCTGCTACTACGTGCAGCGCAGAGTCGCCGTCCGGGGTGACGCCTTCCAGGATCACGGAGCTCGTTGTGGCGCCACGGTCGATTTCGACGACGATGGCGGCTGGAGATGCCACTCCCACGACGCTGGTGGGATGCTCCGGCACTGCTGCAACTTGATCTTCCCTGCCAAGAAGGCGCGTCAGGTGCTTGTGGTCGCCGTGGTTTGCCGCCATGAGAAGCTCGGAATCCATGGCGGGGGAGCCAGGCTGCTCTCGTATTGCCCTGTCTTGCTAGACGCCATCGATATCCTGACCGGGTGCATGCATATATATATAGTGACAACTCATCAAGATCTATAGTTATTTTGTATACCTTGGGTTGCTCCAACTTCAAGTAAGGAATGGACGATGGTGCAGCAAATTTACTGTATAGTAAGTACATATATATCGACACCATTCTTATTGATACCTTTTTTGGGGTTGCATCCAACGCAAGCAATACCTTATTTGCATCAGGCAACACGCAAGGAATGGGCAGTGCGCGTAATTTAGTGCAACGAAACTAGTGGAAAAGTAGTTCCACGGCGCGTAATTTAGGCAACACGCAAGGAATTTGCGTAATTTAGGCAACACGCAAAGTAGTTCCACGGCGCGTATAATATAAGGAAACTTACGGGTGGAAAAGTGAGCGCTCCGTTCTTTTCGTTTAGCGTTTTTAATTTTTTAGGTTTTTCACATGCGATTTTGATAGCTATTTTTATAATTTTATTTTAAAACATACTAATAATATTATAAAAGTATTCGAACGATAAATCTAATAATATAATTTTTATATAGCTAATCTAGATAGTTTTAAATCTATTGATATTTTAAAAAATTCGATGATACAGATTTTAAAAAATCAAGTAAACAAAAATATAGAGAGTATATGTTCTAACGCGGCACCATATGCTTCACATAGTCTCTCCATCTATCTTGCATATAAAAAAAACTAGCTGGTGGAGGCGCTTAGTTAAGCGTGAGAGCAACCTGGAACAAGCTAATAAGTGCGCATAGACTGGTAACTTCATTGACCGTGTACTGAAGTGAATTCGAATACTTGACACTTTTAATCAAGTCAAATAAAATGCAGTCTATCTCAAGGAGAAGCAACACGGCAAGGAAATGGAGGGAGATTGGTAAAGTTAATAGGGGTAGTTTTCCACTCGATGGATCAAAATATTTATTCGAAGTGTCAGTATTCGAAACCAGAGGGGTATCATTTTTTCTCGAAATTTTGCTAGCCGGCTAGGTGGATTCACATGTACATAAGGTTGCTTTCCGAAAGTAAATACTCTACAAGTAATATCTTCCGACGTCAGTAACTACTCTACAAATAATAATATCTCAACAGTTATGTCTCCGACTTAATCTATATAAATAAAAACAACTAGTAAAATTCATAATACCTTCTTTGTTTTGAAGACAAGAAAATCCCATAATAATTCTAAAAAAATTCTAGAAATTCTCACATTAATCGAGACAAAAGAGAAGTGTAGATTAATCATATATGAAAATTAGAGTTGTATAGCAAAATACAATTGTATTTCAATTATAGGCATTAGAGTTGTATACTAAAAATAACTATATTATAATATTTAACCGTGAAATTACAGTGGTAAATCCACTAGTTTCTAAGAAATAAGTAAGATAAACCCCGCGCTGCTGTCTTTGATTTGGACTAATAGCCTATCGCAAATTGAATAATGACCTCACTTCGTAATCAGATATTTAGATTGGGCACCTATTTGGCCAGGCTTCAAGCAATTTTCTGCTATTCCTGCCTGAACTTTTGTGGTGGTTACTTCATAGTTTGCTTTTTGTTTTATGTTGTTTAATTTCTCCAGTTTCGTTGCTTTCTTTTCCATGGATGTCTGCTGATAGATGATCTTTATGTATATCTCCTGTTAATTAGTGGCTAGTGCGTTTTGAAGAGTAGTATTACTATCTCCGTGTCTGCGCGCGAAGTGAGTCGCACTTTCTCCCGAATAAGTGCACACATGCATTCGTGAAATGGATGAAGCTCGGGCATGATCATCTATTTCTAGTATTTCTTATTGGCTAAAGGCCGATCGAATAAATAGGAGGTACCGATCGAACAGAGGCTACGGTACCTGGAAAAAGGGTTATGCATTCTGGGAGCCCACTTATGGCGCAAATCCTACAGGAGGGAGTAACCGTGAACTTATTTATAACTTAGATACAATTTTAGCCAGAAAGATCTCTGTGATACAAGTGTAGGGTCTTCGACAACGGCCTATTCCGTCCAACACATATGGAACTCGATTACAGGGCTAGCTTCTGGGGATAAAAATGCCCTTACCATCTAACACATATGAAACTCAATTACAAGGCTAGCTTTGTTTGACAGCGGTTGTTAGTGTTGGAAAATTTCACGGCGAGATGTTGCCTGTATATACATGCAAGTGTGCAGTAGTTTCACATTTGATACATGAGATGTACTCTCTTGTAATTAATATATGTATGCACTAGCGCCAAATTAATACATGAGTTGGTCAACAGTAAAACGAGTGGTGACTTTGCACATACGACCGTTTTGTAATTTGTATCTACTACGCCAGTGACAGGGTAGCCATCAAATTTACTAAGAGGATTCAAAAATAGTATGACATGCACGATTTTTCACACTTAACGACAGGAAGAAGTCACGTTCGACCTTGGAACAATTATTTTCATGGGAAACAACCTAGTAACTTAATTTGTCCCACGCGTGCAAGATAGTTTGACAATGATCTCATCTGATAGTTTTTTTTTCTACTAAGGATTCAGATTTTAGAACAATCTAGGTTTTGCTATCAACCTAAGATACTATATATTACCTTCAAGAATAATAAAAGACAACGGATGATTAAGTTTTGTGACATGTGAGCAGTAGAATTATGGATGTATGACTCTATCTACAAGTTTCTTAAATTCTGGTAGTTATCCTTTATACACATGAGTGCACTTTAGTAGAAACTTTGAAAGGACATATATTTATCTTTGGCTTTTATCTTTCTAAGCGTGTGCTAAGTAGCGGACTCCCATGTGTTCATACGTTGTCGTGATGTTTGTGCGCTTTTTTGTTGTAGTCAAAGAAAAAAAGTTTCCACAGACATGTACACCGGGCGCCGGGGAAAATCCTGACGTACGGGCGCCTATAAATACCCATGCTGAGAGCAGCCGGGCTTACACACGCTCGGATTAGCAAAGTAAACCAGCTCTTAAATTAGTTTCTTTATTTACCAACATGATGAAATGCGTCCTAGCGTTAGCCATGCCACAGTTGGTGCTGTGGTTTCTCCTCACTCCCGCCCTAGTACTTTCCCAGCCGGTCTCCGACATGGCGCCGTCACCGATGCCGACTCCACCGCCAGAGTGCCCTAGCATGTGCGGCGACGTACACATTCCCTTCCCATTCGGCATCGGTGGCGACTGTGCCTGGCCAGGTTTGGATGACTTCATCCTCACTTGCAACAATGGCAACAATGGCGTTTACCCTCCGAGACCATACAAAGGCGACTTCGAGATCATCGACATCACGTTGGAGGCTGGCGAGATGCGCGTCGTCTCTCCCATATCGCTCATCTGCTACAACTCGTCCAAAACCATCGAATCAAATGAAACCACCAGCTGGCAACTCAACTTCGGCTCGCCGTTCTTGATCTCGCCGAAGAGGAACGAGTTCACGGCCATCGGGTGCAACACCCTGGCGTACCTCGAGGGCAGGGACGACTGGAGCTACTCAACCGGCTGCATCACGACGTGCGTGAGCTTGGATGGCGCCGCCCACGACGGTGACCCGTGCACGGGGCTCGGTTGCTGCCAGATGCCGTCCATCCCGAGCAACCTTAGCACCATAACGGTCCAGTGGGGTATCAACGACGGCAACGGTAACATCACTGTCAACCCTGCGTGGAGGTACAGCCGCTGCAGCTATGCCTTCATGGCCGAGAAAAGCTGGTACGTATGTAAAACTGAAGCGCGCGCCGTTATGCTAGTGTCTCAAGTTGCAAGTGCTATATCTACATACATACACTGTCATAAATAGGGAGTTCGATCCGTCGTGCCTCCTTTTGACTCCCATCTGAAAAGTATATATATAATAGTATTATTATAAATAGATGATTTTTTGATTAAATCAATAGATGAATTCCCTAAAAAATAATAGATGAATTTTGTATCTAATAATTTGACCATTGATAATCTTGTGCTTTGTGTGTGTGTGTTTGCGCCATGACAAGTAAACAAGTTAATTATCAAGTTTTTCTATGGAAGCGAGTAACAGTTAGCTTATTTATAATTTAGGTACAAGTTTAGCCGGAAAGATCTGAGCGGTACAGGTGAGATGGCCTACAACAGACGGGTTAGTGAGAGAAGTCTTCCTCCGCTGGTGCTTGACTGGGCCATCAATGGCACATGCCCGCCCCCGCCAGCAATCGCAGTAGCTCCCGCCTGTATCAGCGCCCACAGCTATTGCATCAATGCCACACAAGGGCAGGGGTACCTTTGCAATTGCTATGATGGATACAAGGGCAATCCCTATGTCCGCGGCGGATGCACAAGTTAGTTAATTTGTCCGCTAGCATTACCTGCCTTTGAACTTATCCCATCCACTACCGAACAGTTGTTGTTTTGGAATTTATGCTGTCAAACTTAGTTTTCGAATATTCAATATACAGATATTAACGAGTGCGAGCTTCGAAAATCAGATCCTGAGAGGTACGAAAAGCAATATCCTTGTCAAAGTGGTAGCACATGCCATGATAAGGAGGGTGGTTACGAGTGCAAATGCAATTCCTGGCTGAGAAGGGATGGTAAAACCGACAAGGGATGCCAGCCCATATTTCCCACGTCTGCGGTTGCGATAGCAGGTGAGCATTCTTACTATACTACTTCCTCCATTACAAACTTTGATCATTAATATACACAAAACTACTTATATTTATCACATAAATATGATATTAGTATATTTATCATCAGAAGTGCTTTCATATAATTTTTTTTAATTTTTACTGCCATATAATTACAAAAAAGGTACTTGTCAAACATAATGTGTATATTGGAGACCATGTCAGTGTCCAAAATGACTAGTAAAAAATAATGAAAGAATAGCTTCTACTCATACTAAATAATTTATGGACATGAATACATGCATGCATGCATATTGGCAAGGAAATGCCATGGTTAATTAATATCGATCCACGCTATCTGTGTTTGCAGCGACAGTCTGTGTCGTCGGTCTTTTGGGACTCCTATTGTGGTTCATTGGCAGGGAGCATAAGAGACGACAGCTCAGAGGGTTTTTTTGATAGAAACGGTGGCCAAATACTGAAGAGCATGAACATCAACATCTTCACGAAAGAGCAACTAGACAAGATCACACAGAACTACAAAACCAACATTGGAAATGGTGCCTTCGGCATGGTCTACATGGGAACTACTGACGACAACCAACAGGTCGCAGTCAAACGCTCCATAGTAGAAGGCGAGACACGTCGGCAAGGTGAATTCGTGAACGAGCTCACCATCCAATTTCGGATCAGCCACACGAACCTGGTCCGTCTCATTGGATGTTGCTTGGAGACAGAAGTTCCCATGTTGGTCTTCGAGTTCATCGCCAAGGGAAGCCTCTACCATGTGCTTCATGGAGCCGAAAAGCGTACCCTGTCGTTGCTGGTACGCTTGGACATTGCCATTGGCTCTGCGGAAGCGCTCGCCTACATGCACTCACATGGTGGCCACAACATTGTTCATGGGGATGTCAAGTCCAGCAACATTCTCCTCGATGACAACTTCATGCCAAAGGTTTCGGATTTTGGGTCATCTAAGCTCGTGTCAGTAACCAGGTATGCCAACTGGTCCATGATGGGGGATATGAATTACATAGACCCCGTGTACATCAAGACAGGGCATTTCACGGAGAAGAGCGATGTCTACAGCTTTGGGGTTGTGCTCTTGGAGCTCATAACCCGGAAGAAGGCCAACTACGAAGGGAGCAACAGCCTTGAAATAAACTTTGTCAAGTCTTACAATGACGAGGGTACAAGAAGGGAGATGTATGATAAAGAGATCTTATGTGCTGCTCAGTCTCACTACATGGAGTGCCTTGACAGGATCGGTGGCATCGCGGTCCAGTGTCTCAAAGGAGAAGTGGACGAGAGACCGACCATGATACAAGTGGTGGAACAACTTAAGCTGGCGAAATTAAGAGCATGTGAGGCTGAAATTGTGGGCGAGAACGCGTAGATGAAATTAACGATGCAAAGCATGGTCAGTTAGTATCCTCTGATTTGCCATCCTAGGGTACTTCATTATAAGCTATGGCTTTCTTCTAGTTAGATTGTATTAGTTATGCTTGTAATGTACTATTTAATTTCCTTCGCTGTGAGATTGTATTAGTTATGCTTGTAATGTACTATTTGCTTTCCTTCGCTATGAGATTTATCAATCTGCTTGTAGTATCAGGCATATAATGCCACTTTATATTGGAGATAGTTTGCTAGACTTCAATTTCCTCAAATATGCCCGCTATATCATGTGGCCCCAATTGTATCGAGAGAGTTTTATAAGATTTACACTTGGAAGTAATACTATTACTATAAAATTCCTGTGAGATTCCTCAAGGAGGTTTTTGTGAAATTCCTGAATTGCAACATATGCACACGTCGGCTAGAATGTGCTAAGGTGACAGTGTAGCTAGCCGGTAGCGATCATCATTCGCAGCGCGGTTTTTTTATATCGGACGGTACCAACAGCTAGAAGCCACCTCAAAGCTCTCTCTCATGGCGGAGAAGCCACCGTCGTCCTCGCGGTCGTGGCACAGGCTCTGTCTTGGTACAGCCGACACTGTCGTAGGTCACGGTGATCCGGGAGGAGATGATCGAATAGTCCATGCTTGCCCATGCAAGTGCCTCGCCACGTCGCTCAGCGCGCGGGTTGCTGCTGCTCGTGCGCTCAGCTCCTCGTCGCCTCCAAGTATTCATCCCTCCTCCAACTCTCATATACATAATCTCAGGTTGTTTGCTCTCTCGTTTATTTGTATGTGTGGGTGAGTGATGAGCGGCATCTGCGCCTGCGCACCAACTGTTCGCTGTTTTGCCTACGAGGAGCCCTGGTGATGGTGGCCTTGCGGGGGTGTTCTTTGTCATTTGCCCAAACAAACGCAAACTTGGGCAAATTGATCTATTTCTAGTTCTTGGTCCGTGGGTATAACAAACTACAACTGTTTATTCCTTCCTTTGCACAAATTCACCCAAAAAAACTCATGACTTTATTTTTTGGCTACAAGAGAAACCCGACATTGAAGGGAGTTCTGTATAAAAAAAACACAAATGTTTTCTCATTTCAGGTGAGATCTTTTTCGAGGATGCACGCAAAGCAGGACCACAATGTTGTCTTCTTCTTATAGTGAAGTACCGAAAACTTTTGGAACTCCACACCTAAACAAGCCATAATGATAGGGCGCTGCTACAAATCGGACGTCCGATCCGGGCGTCCGTTTCCGGACGCTAGGGCGCTGCTACAAATCGGACGTCCGATCCGGGCGTCCGTTTCCGGACGCTCGGCTGCAACACTGATCCACCTTGTCCACTGTGGTTGGTGCTTCTTCTTCAGGTCCGAGCAAGAGCAGCGGCAGCGACACTGATCTCGCTGCACTGCTGACTTTCAAAGGCCAGCTCTCCGATCCTCTTGGCATCCTCAGCAGCAACTGAACCAACGTCACATCTTTCTGTGACTGGGTCGGCGTCTCGTGCGGCCGGCACAGGCAGCACGTCACCTACACAAACCTCACCTCGGTAACCTCTCTTTCCTATCCGTCCTCAACCTCACCTACACAAACCTGACGGGCTCAATCCCAGATAATTTAGGAAGACGGAATCGCCTCCAATTCCTAGATTTTGGCCACAATGGCCTGTCAGATAGAATCCCAGCCACCATAGGAAACCTCTCCAGGCTTCAAGTTCTTGTCCTGGAGTGGAACATGTTACAAATATTACCCTGAATTTCTACTTTTTATTTCTCGCATGAATTGCATTGCCTAAAACTGGTTACAAGCATCTCAATATATATGCTAATAACTCCTACTAACACACGTACTAGGACTTCAAATTGAACACCACTTCAACTCAAATTACACACGAAAACGAACTCAACTGTGACTAGGACTCTAAGTCAAGATTACTTTTAACAATCTCCCCTTAATCTTGACTTTCTAACTTCTTCCCACCTTGCTTGAATTGGACAGCGACACATCTCAAACGTCCCTGACTCAACTCATCTTCAGAGCACTTCATCTTCGCTGAGCACTTCGGCAACAAACACTTTCTTCACCTTCGGCTTTTGGCATTCTGAAGCAAAGTGTCCATAATCATTACAGTTATAACACCTCACTTTTGCCTTATCAAACCTCCGACCTTTACGGCCTTGGCCATCACCTCTGGAAGTGTTCTTGCCTTCACGCTTCGATGATTGTGCCTCCCACTCAGCGCGAGTCAACAAGAGCTGTCCTTCACCTTTGTTGCTAGTGTCATGAATGCGTTCCTCATACGGCTTAAGACGACCGATGACCTCCTCCATGGTCATTGCCTTTAGGTCTCCAAATGGCTCTATGACTGAAGCAATCGGGAGAAACTGTGAGGGAATAGCACGAAGGAATTTCTTTACCACATACAACTCTTCCACCTTCTCGCCAAGGGCCCGTATCTTGTTGACGATGACCGTCAACCGGACGGCGAAGTCATTGATCGACTCCGTTTCCTTCATACGCAGCACCTCGAACTCGGTCTTGAGAGTTTGTACCTTTGCTTCCTTCACACAATCTGCGCCAAGATGCATCGCTTTCAACGCCTCCCACGCGGCTTTGGCCGTTTCCTTTTCGGCCAGTAGGAAGAGCGTCTCCTCTGGGATGCCCTGGTAGATGGCCGCCAATGCTATCTGATCTTTGCGCATATCGACGTTGCTGTTTTCGATCGCATCCCACACACCTTGAATCTTCATGTACACCTTCATCTTGATTGCCCATTGTAACATCCTGAAAAATGTAAATTTGAATTGTGAAGCTTTTGATGTATTTTGCAATGAATTTTTTTATTTGCATTTGGAGTTTATGGGATTTTCTTGAAAAATTTGATGAAGGTTCCAAAAGGAAGAAACAAACATGTTTAAATATGAAAAAGTTAGAATTTAATATAAGAATCTGAAAAGATGATCCAGAAAAGGAGGAGAGAAAATTTGGCCTAAAATATAAAAACTCCAATTCTATAAATAATGGTATAAATAACAAGGAAATAAATACATTAAAAGTGCTAGTAAATATGCATATACATGTATATAAATATATACACAGATGTATAAATAAGTATATGTGTATATAATAAAAAAATAAAAAAAATAAAAATAGCATCTATAAAATATATGTTAAAAAGACAGCACAGAAAAATAGAGGAGTAAGAAAGAGAGAGAGCAAACAAATTGAAATTATATATATATATATATATATATATATATATATATATATATATATATATATATA
The DNA here is from genome assembly GCA_017311315.1 of Dendrocalamus latiflorus. NCBI lineage: Eukaryota > Viridiplantae > Streptophyta > Magnoliopsida > Poales > Poaceae > Dendrocalamus > Dendrocalamus latiflorus. Next base: position 53,036,298 of record CM029641.1, read on the forward strand.
TATATACACACACACAAATGCATAAAACAAAAGAAAAAGAAAAATATAGCACACCGGGCCGGCCATCACCCCGGCCCAGTCTCCCTCCCACGCGTGGTCAGCGCGCACGCGCGGCCCAGTCAAACGCGCCCCGCAGCCCACTTCCCGCGCGCGCCCGCTTTCACTGGCGAGTGGACCGCCCCCTCTCCCCGCGCTCTCACTGGCGAGTGGACCTACTCCCCAGGCTTGTCTTCTTCCTCGCTCCCCCTCTGTCTTTTTCCCCGCGCATTCTCCACCGTCCGAGCTCCGGTCAAAAGCCGGGCGACCCGGGGGAGGGCATGGGCGACGTGCGGGCGCAGCCCCGTACCGCGCAACCTCACCCCGCCGCCCGCTGTTGCCGCTGACGCGCCGCCTGCCACGGCCATACCCCGATCGCGCCGCTGTCTCGGACGTGCGCACGATCCTCCGCCTTAATTGCCCAACTTTAGTCGCCTATAAAACCCGGGGAGTTCCTCAACTGGATCACCGCACCTTCCTCTGCATATACCCGAAAGCAATTGGGTTTTAACCCATAAAACCCCGCTGGCGAGCCCCTCCATCCCCGGCTCCGGCGACACCCAATCCACCAAATCACACCATTAGCATTCAATTCCCCGCGCTTACTCCATCTTCGAACCTCCACGAAGATATTCCCGCCCTCATCAAGGATTCCCATCGCCCGTGCATCGCCGTCACTGTAGCTCCTCCCAGCGCCGCCGCCACCGTACGCCGCCAGCCCTCTCCGGTGACCGTCACCCCCGGCCGTCTACACCAGCAGCTTCACCATCACCCGGGGGCTGCATTTTACACAACTCCCGAACCTCTCCGACCACCGTTCACCGGCGACGCCACCGTCTTTCCTCGGCCGAGCTTCCTATGTCGGGCCCTCTCCCAGAGCTAACTCAAAGGGATTTATTCCCCTATAGGGGTAAGCAACACCCTTGAGTCCGAATGGTTAGCGCGCTCTCTCTTCCTCCCTCTTGCTCCCGTGGCGCGCGTTCGAGCCCCCGGCTCCGCGCGTTGCGGTCGAGCATTTCTTTTACTTTTTCTCCGCTGACAGTTGGGCCCCGCCCGTCAGCCACTGTCGGCCAGTGGGCCGACTGCCTTTTGGGCCCCACCTGTCGGAGTTACCAGCTGACAGATGGGCCAGAGAACCAGGGTCCCACCTGTCAGTGGCCCAGTTTCATCCATGGCCACTGACAGAGGGGTCCCACATGTTAGTGAGTGAGTACACTGACAAATGGGCCCCACTGGCCATAGGCACAGCAATAAATAGATAAATAAAAAGGTAAAAATGATAAATATGACATGTAGGACCAACTGTCAGATATTTTATAATTTTTGGATTTAACTGAACTGAGAACTTTAAATGAGCATAACTTATTCATTTTAACTCCAAATTGAGTGAGACAAATTTCTAAATTCATCTAAAATCAAGATCTGTCCAATGGAACTAGAACCATGATTTTGGAAGTTCATTTGAATTTCTGGTGATATTTTGTTGATTTGCTTATTTTCTTTTTGTCCAAATTTTCGCGCACGATTAAAATAGCTTACGAGGCTCAAGAGGAGGAGATCGAGGCAGCAGCCCTAGAAGAGCAAGATAATCAAGTTTCAGACCACTGTGACCCAGGCGAGTTAACACTTTGATCATGTTGAACCTATATTTATGCAAATTTAATTTTCTTTAAATTAATACCATGCATGCTGCTATTTTATGTGGTAAAATATGTTCATCTTTAAAAATGGTAGTTATACACCTGATATAATGCTTGTTAATAATGCTCCGTTGAAATGTTGATTATGTGAACCTTGTCGCCTTAGAAAAATTGTATTATTATAATTCTTACCGTTAAGTCCAAATAAATATTGCGATGCTTAGTATTGCTAGATAAAACGGGGGTACATAGCTGCCCTAAAAACAACACTTGCAAAGTATAATATGTTTCAGGACAGTCATGGATGGAATGACTGTGATATTTCGACACAATATTATATATCTCTGAAGAACCTTAAAATTTCTTAAATACCTGGGTGGATGGTTTAGGGGCTGGTATGTGGTGCAGCGGATGCACAAAATGTGAATGTGGTAGAACCATCCAGGTAATCCTAAGGATTGAATCTTGTCATGTCACCCCGTGTAAAACAGTACATCCACAAGCCTGTAAAATACAACTGGGCTAAGTAAATCTATCGAAATCCCGGACTCATCTCACCGGTAGTGGATGGGGAGTGGTTATGCAAGGGCAAGGGAGGTCTTAAGGGACACCAGTGGAGGGTGAAGTTTCCCAGCTGTTCTAATCGTTGCGGGGAGTTGAGAAGCCCAGCTGCGTTAGTAACTATGGGAAGCATCCCGTGCAATAGATGGGACCCACCGCAAGTGGGAGAAGCCCATAAAGTGGGATGAGAAAAGGGACTAGATACTTTGAAAAATTACTGTGACGATCTGCTCAACCATATGTCTAAGGAATCATATGGGGTAACGAGTTGATTATCTCTTGTGGTGAAAGTGTACCCACTCTGCAGAGTCAAAACTATTCGAATAGCCGTGCCCACGGTCAAGGGCGGATATGGGAACTTAACTAGATATAGTTCTATTTCAAAAATTCTTGGGGGTGAAATGGAAATGTGTAGGGACTGCTGATGGTCCTGGATTGGATTTGTCCTGGGTGTCGTCCCAGTGGTAAAGTAAGCGGCGGTAACGCTGAAATATGCTATATGGTGCAAATACCATGTAAATGGTGGATGGAATCTGTGCCAATTATAAGATCAACTTATTTGTCAAGTATAAGTCCTGAGTTTAAAATTGCTAAGTCATAGAGATTTTTAATTAATTGCATTCAAAAGCACTCTACGCAAAACAAAATAAATCCAAGCCTTCCTTTGATAAGCTGAGCATGATAATTATTTGCATTCTGTGTGTTGGCTCGCTGAGCACGGTGGATTTGTGCTCATACTCGCAATACCCAAAACAGAAACGCAGGATCACTATGCGCATGAAGACAATCCAACAACCGAAGGAAAGAATCATGAAGGAAACTAGGGCGTAGGCTTCGCTTTTCGTAAACCAAGACAAGTCGATAAAAGGCAATGTGTGCTCGTATATTGTTGAAGTATCGATAATATATTATGCACACACTACCCATCAGTCGCTTGCCTGTGGTTATGATTTCACTTTTGCTTTTAATTCCGCTGCTTTGATGTCATGTAAACATTTGGCCTAACTGGCCCTTTTGTAAGACTCTCACCCGACGTGGTGTATTTTAATTCAGTACTGTTATTATCACTATTTGCGCAATGTATGAAATGAATCAGCAATGTACCTGTGTGCACTATCTACTGATCCATGGAGTAGTGCAGTAGACACAGTAGATTCTGGATTGAAAAATCTGGATCTGACACCCATGCTGCATAATTGCTCGTCGTGAGCATCGGATAATGTAGCGAGATAGCGGAACTCTCCTTCGCCATCGCACCGGATGATGCCTCGTCGCCGGCGACACCGCTTCCCGAAGTACGTGATATGATCTTGAGCACGGATCAAAATTTGGGCTACTTTGAAGTCTCTTGGATCGAGAGAAAACGGAGAAAAACTGCTATTTTTCTTTTTCTCTTTTTCTTGAACCTTTGCTCTGTTGCTGCTCTGCGTTTTTTTGGTTTGCTCTACTGCCCACAACGTGCTTTTTATTCCTGGAGCGAGGAAAAAAACTGAGTCGGAGACGCGCTGCTGAGAATCCGTCTCGGAGACAGTTCGGTGGGAAACAAAAAAACGGCTCGGGTTCAGTCCACACAACCCGACTTGACTTCCGTCTTGTATGTCGCACGGAACTAGGAGACTTCGCCTATTGCTGCTGTGCACTCACGCGATCCTCTATTTCTTTTCTCTTGCTTTTCTGTCCTTTTTTCCCTGAGACACGAAGAAAGATTGAGAAGCTCCTAGTAGAATTCCACCTCGTGCCTGCCACCTGCATGCTACAGCATGTGCTCCACCTTGCTTACGTGATGAAACTCTCTCTTGTCTTGTCCTCTTTCTTTTCTGCACAAATCAATAATCTTTGTGTCTTGTCTCCCTTTTCTTGCTTCTCCCGGCTGTCGCTGACGACGTGGATTTTAGGCGCACGCCGGGACGCTATCCGTCGAAAGGCGATTTTTTTTTCGTTGACGGCGGGGGTCGATCGACCCCAGGCTGCGGCGGTGCGCAACGGTGGCTGCCCCCGAGCAAAGATCACCCCCGGGGGCAGCCGCAGAAGAATTCAAGGTTTGGCTCTGATATCAATTGTTACAAATATTACTCTAAATTTTTACTCTTTATTTCTTGCATAAATTGCATTGCCTAAAATTGGTTACAAGCATCTCAATATATATGCTAATAACTCCTACTAACACACGTACTAGGACTTCAAATTGGACACCACTTCAACTCGAATTACACACGAAAACGAACTCAACTGCGACTAGGACTCTAAGTCAAGATTAATTTTAACAGAACCTATTGAGTTTCATGCACCAGCCAGTTCACCCAAAAGCTTAAGTTGATGAGGAAATATGGACAATTCACTTATACTTCAACACTCCCCCTCACGTGTAGGCTCCTTTAGGCCTAATACGTGGAATAGAAGTGGACTGCAATTAATTTCTTTTAATTGCGTCAGCCAGGTCTTGAACTCGAGACCTCTTGGCTCTTATACCATATTAAATTTCATGCACCAGTCAGTTCATCCAAAAGGTTAAGCTGATGAGGAAAGATGGGTAATTCACTTATACTTCAACAGAACGACCTATCTGGTCCAATCCCGGTAGAGCTCCAGGGTCTTCACAATCTTGGCTACATAAATCTCCAAACGAATTACCTCACTGGCTCGATACCAAACAATCTATTCAACGACACACCCTCGTTAACTTATCTGAACATTGGCAACAACAGCCTGTCAGGATGATAGCACATTGTTGGCTCCTTGCCAATGCTCAAGTTCCTTAACCTGCAAGTCAATCATCTCGCCGGCCCAGTTCCTCCAGCCATCTTCAACATGTCTACACTGCAAGTTATCAAGCTCACAACCAACTACAACTTAACTGGCCCTATCCCTGGCAACGAATGTTTCGGTCTCCCAGTGCTACAATAAAAGGAGATCAGGGGAGGGGAGAGACGTCCCCCGGCTTTGCCTTCTAGTTTTGGTGAGGATCGAAGACAGGCTGGCTAAGTGAGATGTCCTCACTCTAGCCAGGCTTCCCGGGAGAGCTTCTCAACCCAGTGCTACAATGGATCGCCATCAGAGAGAACAGTTTCACTGGTCAAATTCCAATGGGGCTCGCAGCTTGTCGGTACCTCAGAATTCTTTCCCTGGCAAGTAATTTATTTGACGTTTTTCTGAGCTGAGGGATTTGCCGAGGTGAAGCGCGGAGGGACCGGGCTACCGTGACAGCTTGACGCATGAATTGTCTAAGGTATTAACTCACTCTTCTCTTTATAATATCACCAGTAATTTGTTGAATGTGGATGCGGACATGTTGTAAGGGCCTTTTTTTTTTGTTGTCACTTGCCTTATGAATTGCTAACCCTGCTAAGTAGAAACTGAAGCTCAATTGGGGCTTTGTATGATGTGGCGTCTGTTTGGGTTTTGTTGCTTAGTTCTGGTGTGACAGTTTATTAGCGTAGAGCTGCTGTTCATGCCAAGATGACCTCAACACAATTTCCCAGTCGCTGCTAGAATGTTTTGATTTAATTTGTTATATAACCTTTCAATCTGTGAGAAAATCATTCCTCAATGTATTGACTTGCTGCTCTTAGCATTTTTAATATGAGAGCTTGGCACTGTGGCCTAGGCTACGCTGTTAGGTACTAATATTAGCTTTGCCAACACTACAAGAAAACGAATCATCCCTCACGGGCTTTAATTTTCCTGACGGGCCCGCATGGAACGTGAGGGATTTCAATTTTTGTGACGGGCCCACGTAGCACCGTCACAAAAATTTATTTTCCTGTCGGGCTCCTTAAACCATCAAGGAAATATATTATTTTTGTGACGGTATTATATGAACCGTGAGGATAATTAGAATAAACCCGTGAGGTTTCTGATCCAGCCCGCTCTTCGAGCAGCACGCCACTGAAAACCCTAAAACATTTTCGCAGCCGCCGCCTCCTCCCCATCCGCTCGCCCGCCTCCTCCGCCCCAAAATTTCGCAGCCGCCGCCTCCTCCCCATCCCCTTGCGCCCGCCTCCTCCGCCCCAAAATTTCGCGCTCGCCGCCTGCTCCCCGTCCCGACGCCCCGCCTCCTCGCGCGCCCGCCGCCTCCTCCCCATCCCCTCGCCCGCCTCCTCCGCCCCAAATCCTCGCGCGCCTGCCGCCTGCTCCCCGTCCCCACGCGCCGCCTCCTCCGCCCCAAACCCTCGCGCCCCCGCCGCCTGCTCCCCGTCCCGACGCCCCGCCTCCTCCGCCCCAAACCCTCGCGCGCCCGCCGCCTCCTCCCCATCCCCTCGCCCGCCTCCTCCGCCCCAAACCCTCGCCCGCCTCCTCCGCCCCATTCCCTCGCTCACCTCCTCCGATCCGCCCCATCCCCTCGGCTCGCCGCCCCAGGCCCGTCCCGACGCCCCGCCTCCCCAGGTCCTCCCCGACAGCCCAGCTCCTCCGCCGCGCCCCCCCCCCATCGATCTGCTCTCCTCCTCCCCATCCCCTCTCGTCTCCTTGTTGCCTTCCCCCTCCCTTATCCTCTAATTTGTTTAGGAATAGTAAGTAGTCATTTCTCGATGGTGTGAAGTCCTCTGGTGCACCCCCTCCCTTATCCTCTAGTTTGTTTTGTTATACTTTCTGGTCTTCGGTGCACTACAAACAATTTCATTCATGATGCAGGCTGTGGTCCGCCAATCTGCTCTCTCAAAAATTGTTGCATCCTGCATCTTTAAGAACACTACCCTAAATCCACAGGTAATTTTCTGCATTGTTGTTTGGACATGTGTATGGTGCTGTGTATGTTCCTTTTTGTATTTGAAGCTTTCTTTGCTCAAGTTACGTTCTGCATGCTTATGTTGTTATTTTTGAGTTACTGCAGAAATTTATCAATATGCAAGATGCAATAATACGCAGTCTGCATGATGATGATTTAAGTGTTGTTCAAGCTGCCTTATCCATAGAAGGACTTGCTGCTGTTGCCAGTCCTGATAACCTTCTAAAAGCGTATGATGATGTGCTTACCAAGTGCATCAACATCATTCACAAAGGTGGGCAATGCTCATTGAATGTCTGATTGTTATTTTGCTGGCCTCTTGGTAAGTTAGTTTTATGATTTGATGTGGAAGGTAGTCTGCAAAAATTTGTTTGTATAGCTTAGCTGCTAAGATTGGACATGTACTCACAAGAGATTGTAGCTAGTGTTCACATGTAAAGCACTGCAAATGACACTGGGCCATCCGATTAAGATATCAAAATAATGGAGGATATCTAGTTGTACACAAAGTGCAGCCAACAATGATTTGTGACCCGGACCAACATAGAAAAGCAAAACATGACATATTAATAGAATGGTGTTACTGTTTTACGCAACTTCTTGCTCAGTACTATATTCAGTACTATGGAGGAAATCTATTGCTATTAAGGCATACTGCTTTTGTTTTTGTTTATTTGATTTATTAAATATATATCATTATGTCATTGCAGAACATGAGTTCAGAGTACATAGCTTCCATTAACATGAAGAACATCCAAGCTTTTGCTGAGAATTTCCTAGCAAACCCAAATAAGCATGTGGAGTGGTTGGCTGACTCTGGAAACAGAAATAGAATTTCTAGAACTTCGTTTCTACTCATAGTATTGCAAGCAATGCTTGTTCCTACTGAAGGTATGCCCATCTTTTCAGCTACCTTTTGCTCTACCATTTCTGGTAGCTTTTGTCATAGTTGCAAACTTGCAATAACAAATCTGTGCTAATTATTTATTTATTTTGTTTTACTGAGAATGTTGATATTTATTGTTTATAATTGAACATCTGAAAAATAAAATGCCGTATTTACTCTTAGGTCCTAACAGGTATGAATATGATGCGATGCCATTGCAGCTAGTTTGTTGCATTCTGACTTTCTTATGAAAATAAATTTGTTGTCAGAATCTCTCTCCCCCTATCTCTTTTCTTTCTCTCACGTGCGAGTGTGCGTGCACTCAAAAGATCACTTAAGTTAGCACTAGTGCAGTTGATAATGCCTTCCAATGAATTCCTATTATCTGGAGATGTGCTAAGATAACCACGTAGACCAATTACTGTGTTTTCTTCTTTTCAGTTTTGGACAAGAAAGTGAACCTGTGCCAAGTTTGTTTGCCAGCTCTGAAGAATGAATGGTGTCACATACAGCCCAAAGATGTTTGTGTTGGTGATGAGGTATTTTCGATTTACTTTACTATTTTGTATTGCAATGTTGGATGGTTTGTCGCTTTGCTAAGTGAGATGTATGCATGCATGGCGCTGGGGAGGGGAGTGAGCTGTAGCAGTTTTTGGGTCTGTAGTTGCGGAGTAGCGGGTTTCGAAATACATAGGCTGGATATATTGGAGATTACTCCGATATTAGGTTGTATATTTAATTCATGTGTTGTGATTATCAAGTAATTTAACCAAATATAATAGGTAACGTATATGTGCCATTTTACATGCACTCACAATACGGACAAAAACTTTCCAACCAAACACTACTTGCCAACTTGATGAATTATTTGATCCGGTCCCATAGATCGTTATCATGTTGTTAGGCTTTGGACGACAAAAGCATGAGAGTTGAAAGGTCATGAAGAAGTAATATGAGCATATATATAACTTCGATCAGGCACGTAGATTAAGAAAACTCTAAGATTGAGAAAATCACCAAAGAGACTGACCATATACCAGTTTTCATGGTTCGTCATGCATAAATTTTTAGGAACAATGAAATAAATAAGGTAAAAGAGAGAAAATAGCTTCTATATTTTGAACAAGCATGCCATGCAATTAATGATTAGCAGATCAGTTAATCTTAACCAAGGGGCCGTGTGTGCATGGATATGTTGAGTACTGCCCACTGTGTGTAGATGTTTGTGTTTTGCATACGTTCACGTATATAATGAGAGCAGCTTCCATGCTCTCCTAAACACTAAGTTGCACAAGACCAAAGCATGAAAAGCTCTGTCTTCCTCGCTCGCTCAAAACTCATGTATTGAGAATTGGATCTAGTCATGCATTTCATGTACTGCAAATCATCAAGGAGGCAAACGTTTCTTTCAAGGAGGTGCCAACATCTTTCAGTCTGTACAAGTACATGGTGCATAAATAAAAAAAAGCGTTTCATTTACAAATTCACTTGGAGCATCGCTGGTAACTGTAATTCACTGAGTGACAAATAGATGTGACAGGGGGATCATACACGTCGGGGGCATGTATCCGTATGTGACATCTTTATCTTTTGCGATTGGCATCCTGTTGTTGTGTTGAAGTGATGCTCCGTGATGTGTTCTCTCATGCAAATGTTGCTTCAACCAACCACCACACATGCAGCACCAACAATCGTGATCTAGTTTGCAGCCAATAGTGCTTTGAGCTTGGGATTGACTAACTATATTATAAAGGTTTAATATAGTATGTCATGTTAGTATAGATTGTGCATGTCTTTGCTTGCATTGCATGGTTAGTATAGATTATATAGTTCAACTTCAAATGGTTAGCATATATGCCTACCTTCTTTGCACAATTTTGTGGGATGTGTATTTAATATAGGACTGTGATAATTCAAACAACATTACAAGCCATTACAGCTTCTTCAACATAAGTTGACATAATGTTTTCACTTTGCAGCAAGGGACTGGGACTGGATTCTCTCATATGGGCTCACAACCGGATGACGGTGCTGTCGATGGTAACGTTGATGGAAACGACAGGGACAACTGCAGTGGCGACATTGATGGCGACAACAACAATGCTGCCATGTGATTTTCACTGATTTCTTATAGTTCTTTTGACTAGCTGAACTTGAATGTAATGGAAATAGAGACTTTTGTATGTGCTACTTGATTTTAGATGTCTTTTGGATGGATAAACCAATCTGGAGGTGAAGTTTATGAATTGGATGCTTGTGTGTATGAATTAATCTATGGATTGTTTATGAAAATCGAATTTTTTATATGTTTGTTCAATTATGTTTCTTGATTGATGCAAGGATGGTGTTGTGATTAATTTGATTATATGATGCACGGATGTGTAATATTTAGATATCAATGCTTACCTTGTAAGTTATTAATGCTTATCTTGTAAATGCTAATTCATTATGGCTGAAAAAATATGTTATAACTAGAATGCAAAATTTTCTGCTATAGGAAATCAATTTTGCTCACGGTTCAAACCGTCAATGAAATACATTTTCCTGACGGTCAAACCGTCAGGAAATTTTTTTTCCCTGGGTCTGATTAATTTTCCTGACGGTGACCGTACCTGTCAGTAAAATGCATTTTTCTCACGGGTAACATTTCGCCCGTGAGTAAAATGCATTTTTCTCACGGGTAACATTTTGCCCGTGAGTAAAATTTATTTTTCCTTACGGGAATTGTACCGTCAGGTTAAATTATTTTCCTCACGGGTAAAACCGTCAGGTTAAATATCCCTGACGGGTTCCCGTCAGCCAAATTTATTTTTCCTGACCAGCTAGCCCTGAGGGGTTTTGCCTGACGGGAACCCGTCATGGATATTTAACCTGACGGTTTTTTGTATTTTTCTGACGGTTTTGAACCGTGAGGGATGATCAGTTTTCTAGTAGTGCAAGGATAAAAACCCTTCCAGAGTTACTTTGGGCTTTGTGAATTGGGAGACCGTTGTTCCTTGTATATTTTTTTTTGCCCAATCCCTGTTCTATTTGTAATATATTCACATAGCACTTATAGTTTCCTTTTTCTTAACCGAAACTGGAAATATCTGTGTGAAGTAGGTACACAGTGAATTACCAGTAGGGCGAAGGCACATATCTGAGGTAAATGCTCTGTATACAAAGTTACCAACAGAAAAGTTAATAGTAAAGTGTAGAATATAATGTAAAATCAGTTGACAATTAGTTCTTTTTTTGGCACCAGTTCTTTTTCTGATTCTAAACTTTTTGTAGCATCCGATGATTGATATATGCAATGAAAAAATCAATCATGAATGGTGTAGGATCGTCGATAGCAATCAGAGGGGGGTGAATGATTGCAGTGCACAACGAAAACTTTTTCTCAAACCTACTGTCTTCTAATTTTCAACCTGCCAATAAAGTAAGAGCACAAAACAAAAAAACAGTAGAAAAGAAAATTTTTGTATTTTCTTTATTGAATTATCTTCTCTTTCTAACTTACTACCATGATGTCTCACACAAAAATTAACATAAGCAAAAGAGATAGAAAATAATAAACAATAATTTCAACTTACTGTTCCAATTGATAGGTGCATGTATAACTCACGAATTGACTAGATAATCTTTGCTTCCTGGCTCTAAGCATCATGCGTGCATATGTATGCATTGGCTGATTCGTCTTGACATGTGCTCGCTCGGGAAAAGCTACCCGTGGCAATAAAACTCACGTACAGAGTACTCGTTGCATGGCGGCAAGGAATTTCACGCGGGAACAGGCGCACACGACTCGCAGGAACTTGCGGTGCCGACAGCCTACAGATCAGTGTTCGCTCGATTGAAAATTGCGTTCGGTTGACGACGTCTCACCGTGCGTGATTGCGATCTCCGAGCCGCCACTCGATACTTCTTTTTCTTCGCTCAATCACGGCGCCGCCGCACGATCGGATTCAATTTCTTCGGAATAAATCTATTCTTTATTTCTGAATTATGGTGGCTACAAAGTGCTCTCCCCTAGCACCCCTAAACCCTAGCACGAAATTAGCCTTTCCAAAAGCCACAGGGTTGCCTCCAACCCCACCTCTATTTATAGTCTAGGGCCCAAAACCTAGGCTTACCCTAAGCCCACGAATTCTAATCCAATTCCAACACATAAGGGACCCGAAACCCTTCCTAACACGGGTTTTCCAAAATTCCAACTTCTCCAACTCATCATATGTCGAAGCCTCCAGGACCGCACCTCCTGTATCTTCTCCACGCATCATCCATCCCTGATCTCCATGCGCCCCAAGCATGAGCCCGACCATCTCGTGACCTCCTTGACAGTCTGAACCTCGGATCTCCCCATCCTAGTCCCGGTCCACCTCGTCACCGACCATGATCGTCTCCATGCTCATCCTGCATATGCAAAGACCAAAAAACATTTCCTCCGGCACAAGTTCATCCTAACATGACCAACATCAGTTCACGCACACACACCAGTCCTCGCATAACATCGATAAACAATATTATCAAATATTCATCATTAATTAACCATTGTCAATTATTCATCACCAAAATAACCTAGACCGAGCCACATGGTCTAACAATATCCCCCTTGATGAATACATCGACAGCATCTCAAGATAGCATGATGAATTAGCTTCAAATGGATATAAGTGAAAAATTAAAGCCGAAAAAGTATTTTAAGTCACAATCTTAAATCTCTTCAAAAACTCTCCCCCTCAACACAAGAGAGTCAATTTTCTCAAAAAGCACACCGAATCTCTCCCCCTTTGGCAATGTAATCATCAAGAAAACTCAAAGAAGTATTAATTCTAAGAAGGAGTAATGAGAGTAAAAATCAAGAAGCTTTATAGATTATACAAGTCATTGTACATTGATTAAATAAAAGAACCAAGCCATATTTTTGAGTAGAGCTATCTAGATCATATAAAGTCATATATTATATAGCAATATCAAAACCAGTCTTGAGCATGATTAAACAATTTATATTAATAACAAGCATCTCAACAATGACCAAATCAATTATAAAGAGCACAATGAGATATCACAACAAAAAGTCAAAGCCTAAAAGTGAAGCACATTTTAAATCCAGACGAGCTAGCAGTCTCATAAAACAACATATTGCTCCACACTCAATTCATAGGCATGTGGCATGCTTGTAGCATACTTCTTTTCATAATAAAATGCTTGTAGCATTCTTGTTTTAGATGGTGGCATGCTTGAAGCATACATCTTTTTATTTGTGCACTTTCTTTTTGTGTACCATGGCATGCTTGAAGCATACATCTTTTCAATTCTCTTGCTCATTTTTTTATAACATGCCAAATTGAGTGATCATAAAAAGATTGCAATATGAAACATGCAAGTCTCATAACCAAGATTTAAAATAAGACTCACAATCAAGCTAATCCTTTTTTGTGAACATCGTAAAGTACTATCTATAATTAATCTAGTCAAAGTGCTCCGCCATGTCATATTTTAATTCATGTATAGCAAATTAATTATAACCAGTCATGATCAAAGCTACACAACATATGAGTAAATATGATAAAGAGAGCTCCACAACTCATTTAAATTTAATGGCTTGGACTTTTGATTTATTTGACAAGTATAATAAACAAAGCTTCTGAAATTTTTAAACAACAAACTCCCCCTCAGAATAATCTCATAAGATGTAATACACCCAACTCACTTCGCACATGAGCAAAACGAGAAATATCAAGCGACTTAGTGAGACTATCAGTCATCTGAAAATCAGACTCAACAAGATGTAAGACTATATCACCTTTTCCACATGGTCTCTCAAAAAGTAAAAACTCTTGGAAGCCATCAAATAGAGTGAAGAACCATCAAGTGTTCCAATCAAGTAATGATGTAAAAGACTGGAAACCCAGTCTAGCTCATGTTCTCCATCCTTTTTAGTTGTTCTTACATCACAAGAAACATCGGTCTCACAGTACTGGGGTTAGTGAAAGCCAAAAGGTAGTAGCTTATGGCTCAAAAGCCAAAAAGCTAAAGCTCCCCTAAACAGAGTCTATTATATCTGTTCACTGCTGCACTAGAACCGAGCAACATCAGCTATAACGAAGTTGTACTACTTTTTACCTAGCTTTTTCTAGGATTAATCAACATGGTTATTTTTTAGCTTGAAAGCCAAAAGGTAGTAGCTTATGGCTCAAAAGCCAGAAGCTACAGCTCCCCTAATCAGAGCCTATATATCTGTTCCCTGCTGCACTAGAACCAAGCAGCATCAGTTGTAGCGAAGTTGTACTACTTTTTACCTAGTTTTTTCTAGGATTAATCAATAAGTGGATTTTTTGACTTGTGACTTATGGATTTTGAATTCTGACTGTTCGCAAGAGAGAGTACGATGAGAGATATTTATGTGTGATTTTGACTTATATAGATGAAATTCGGTACAATATCTATTACAATTGATTTGTAGACCTTGACTTAAAAAGACATATTGTTTAAAAGCTCGTTACTGTAGCATAAGCTAAAAACTACAAGTAACAAACCCAAAAAACCCAGCCGTCTCCCAACTTCCCCTCATGGCTTGCTTTGGTCCTCCAAGTTTCAAAAGGCCAATTTAATCCCTCAGCTTACATATTCGGTTCAAAATAATTCTTTTGCTAAGAGAAAATTGTATTGTAGATCTCTAAACTTGTAAGATTTTGCCACTTTAATCCAACATGTTACATTTTACTCTCTGGGCTCTCTAAATTTGTCTCCGTTCGTACGGTAGGTCATTTCGGCAGTTTGGTTACATAATTGGTTGAGCTGGCACGTGGGGCTGTCTTGGTGGCATCTATGACGCTTCAGTCCACATTTTGGTTTCAAATGCTAACAAGCCTTTCTTGAAAGCATACATGTGAGAACCTTTTTATTTTCCGAGAACATTACATGTAAGAATCTTGCAACCCAATATGTGGACACCACTGTCAGAATACAACCAAATTCTATTCATAGCGTTGCACAGCAAAGACGAAGAACGGAAATTGCATAGTGATCCTGAGAGACAACCGCATAATAATTGTCGGATTACACCATCCGACTAATTAGGGCATCTCCAATGGTCTGAGTCAGCTATCTATATGCATGTACATATCAGCATATATCCTATGTGGAGGAAAGAGAGTATGCAAAAAAAATCGAGCCAGCTCTTCCTTAAGCACTAGTCTATAACGCTAAACGAGGCAGTCTCAATAAATTCTGTGTGTGCATGTAAGCATCAAATAGCTATCCTTATAAATAGTTCTTTAGAATACTAGCTTTAATGTATACTATATAGATGATATGGAAATCTTATAGTTAGTTACTAGCTATAACCATTGGAGATGCCCTTACACATGCACTAGCAACGCCATCATACGGCCTTCCCCGTTACAACAATCTTACCCGGATACTAGAACCAAACAGCTCAATTCTTAAGCTCGATCGGGGGAGGCCCATAAACAATCAACAAACACGTCTTATTACGTGGCAACAACAGCAGCAGCAGCAGCAAAGACAGTCACAAAACTACACACACCCCCGATTAGAAATGCTTAAAAGGTTTTGAATATACATTACTGCTGGGGGACATAGTAGTAGGCGAGCGGGTCGGTGGCGGGCATGCCAGCGACGGGTCAGGGGATCACGGAATTGGCTGATCTGCATGGGAACGCGGCCGGAGGAGGAGGAGACAGATCTGGGCGGTCACGCGGGCGGAAGGAGGCCGACCTACGCGGGGACGCGGCTAGAGGAGGAGGGGGAGCTAGATCTGCGGCGGCCGGAGGAGGCGATCATGGCGCACAGATTTTGGAGAAGGCGCCGCTCGGATTTGGGAGACGGAGGGTGCGAGGTGAGCTCGAGAGAAGACGTCGTGCGTGAGCTGGGGATCGCGGGAAGAATAGCAGCCAGTGGGGAAAGTCGTAGGAATTCATTTCTTTAATCTGGATGGGTCCCACTGATCCAGCCCCACATGTCAGCTCAGCCAATTCTGTGACCAGACGACTCAAACGATCTGTCGTGCAAACGGATATAAGTTAAAGAGTCCAGAAAATAAAATGCAATATATCAAACGGATTGAAGGTTAGTACCGGTGCTTGTGTGTACGTCAGTCACCATTCCAAGGCAAATAGGTGAGAGACAATGTGCAAGGGTATTTCTGTCTTTTCACCACGTGAATCCCCGGCAGCGTCCACGTAATGTGCTATTTGTTGCACCACATCAGCAAAGCGACTAGTGTTCGATGAGATTTTGTCACACTAAGAATGCGTTGAACACCTCCTGCTGCACTGCTTTTGAAAAGTAAAGTCCAAACTTCGTAAAAAAAAAGTGCTTAATTATGGCATACTGTATGAGACATGCACGCATAGTTATCGTACTAATAGGGTGAGGCAACTTATTGGGCTCTACTCACGTGCGCAACTGCTTGTACGCATCGTATTGTATAGAGTAAAGTCCATTACCGGTCCTTAAACTTTTTATACTGTGTCATCTCGGTCCATAAACTTTTAAAGTATATCATCCCGGTCCTTAAACTTTCAAAGTGTGGCAATTTCTTTTGAAAGTCTATGGACCGGGATGACACAGCATAAAAAGTTCACTGCTACAACTACATAGAATATTGCCACACTTTGAAAGTTTAAGGACCGGGATGACATACTTTAAAAGTTTATGGACCGGGATGACACAACATAAAAAGTTTAAGGACCGGTAATGGACTTTACTCTATTGTATATATATACTGCAAGTTATCATCATAGGATCTATTCTTTTCCTTCGAAACTGATGACTTTTGGCTTTGAATTACTCTTATCCGAGCACGGCGACAACAGATAGACCACGCAAGACGGCCAGTGCGGTGCATCTACATTCAGGAGCCATCGATCCGACGCGCAGCCGGCCGGAATCAAGTCAAGTTCACCTGTAGCTGTCTTCTTTTTTAGTTTTTAGAAGTTATTTTTCAGTTTTTATATAGTAATTAATTTTTTTAAAAGCATGCTCTATAAATTAATTGTAATGTATATTATAGTGATTTTATTTATATCGTAAAACTGTATGTGAGTTTTTATTACTTTATTCTTTCTTATAAATAGTTTAAAAGTCATAAACTACCGTTATAAACCATAAATCAAAGCAAAAAAAAAAAAGACTAGGAGAGGCAAGAGGCGCACACGCACCGAGTCGAAGCCTTGGGAGGACCATCTAGAGACGCTGAAGTATAGAAGCACCTAGATGTGAAGGCAACAAACCAGGCAGAAGCCAAGGAGTCAATCACCAAGAACCTCTGGAGGAAAGCGAGGAAAACAAGTCAAGAAGCAAGGAGGGAAGAACGAGAAGCAAGAAGGAATCCAGAAGCAGGCCATGGCGTTTCATGCACTTGGTAAGGACTAATGTCCATCTCTCTCTCTCTCTCTCCTCTAGCATGTATGCCCATGGGGGAGCACGCACATATGCAACAACTCACAACCTTCTCGTCCCCGTAGAAACTATGCCGGACGAGCAAACATCTTCTGTACGCGCACACGCACCTACGGCCTCTTGCTCACGCGCAAAGTGACGCAATAGCGGGAGCCACATCCATAAATAGGGAAGAAACTCCGAGAGAGGAAATCAGGGAAGAAAAAGAAAAGAAAACTAAAAAAGCGTTGCTATCTTCTTGTATCTTCGCCTGTGCAAGTCATCATCAGCATGCAACAACTCACGACGCCCATATTCGATGGTGAGCATATTGGATCATACTTTACTAGTTGACCTCGTCTGATGAAAAGAACATCCCTTATGAAAATACGGCACAGATTCCCCATTGAAGTGATAATTTGCCATAGATCAAAACGATCCTGGTTTAGGTTATCCCAATGTGATGGAACTAGCTACGAGATACACATAAGCGCGCCATAGATTCCCCATGGGAGCGTGAATTGGCCATAGATCTAAACGATCGTGGTTAACGTTCTCCCAATGAGACAGACACAAGCACAGTACGGATTCTTCTAACATAACGGAGCCGGCTACAAATGAATATATATATACATAAGACGCTGAAATGGGATACCATGGTGTCCGGGCACCAAGCCTCCCTGTTTTTGGATTGCTTTTAAATGCGTGCAAGTGCAATGATATATAATATCAGGATGGAAAGTTTTAATTATGAATGGAAAGTCTTAATCATGGATGGAAAGTTTTAATCATAGAGCCTGGGCACCATGGTGCCCCTGTTATTTATACTATGTATGTATGTATGTATGTATGTATGTATGTATGTATGTATGTATGTATGTATGTATGTATGTATGTATATGTATATGTATATGTATATGTATATGTATATGTATATGTATATGTATATGTGTATGTGTGTGTGTGTGTATGTGTGTGTGTGTGAAGCATAGCGCGGCAAGAACCCCAGATGTGATGGATCGATGCAGCAAGTTGTGCCACCATGGCTGTGAATGAATGATCTTGTTGCTCCAATCCATGCTACTCATTGCTGGCTGGCCATGGGAAGTTGACGCATATACTGCTAAGATGCTCAACAACAGGTTAGAAGATCCAGCGCCAAAGAACAAGTGGCATGCGTGGCGGCATCCAACATTGCGGCGTGAGAATTCAGCGATGGGCTTGATTACTTCAGGTTAAACCAAAAAAAGTTGACATTGTCCCATGAAAAAATCTATAGCCAAGACAAAAAAAAAAGTCTAGACATGCTCCGGGGAAAAAAATGTCTACGCTACCCATTGAAAATCAATGGTCAGACTCTTCCTCTGAAAAAGAAGGATGGTCAGACTATAGATCCATTTATATTGATTTTGGCTTCAGAAATTAAAAACCAAAATATCATTCAAAATAGTATGCCACAATTCTAGAGTAATTTTCCCCTCCTGGAATTAAACTGATTCTTCAAAACGAGTTACAAGATCAGGTGGCTGACTCCCCCGACGTTTCAGGAGTCATTGATCAGGATAGATGGGCATACAACTCTACGGAGAAAGAGCAACAACACCACCCCACAACGAAAGGCTTACAGTCTTGCAGAGAACGAAAGGGAAAGGACAAAACAAAAGGAAATTATAAGGCAACAGGCCCATGGCTGCACAACTCACCGCCTTGAGCCCTTGCTGAACGTTCACTGGACTCAACTTGCAGCTGCTCCATATGCAGTTGCCCAATGCCGGAGGTCACCACTCTGTGGCCCTTTGCCACACTGTTATGGGTGACTCACGTCTGCGGCAACGGCGGTGGTGAGGTCAGTGCGCTCTCCTGGGCCGGCGACGACGATGAAACTTGGCGTCCCTTGCGCACGAACATAGAGGGGAAAGGAGGGATTAGGAAGAGGGAAATGTGGCACACCACATGCTCAAGAAAGCCAAGGTCGAAGCTCGATCAGTCTGGTAGAAGCAAGCGTTCGAATCAAGGGGCGCCAACAGCGAGGAAGAGAAAGGGAGTGGGAGCATCAGATTTGTAAAGTCGAGGCGGCCCCAAAGATTGAAGAAAGCGAGGGAGGAGCTCACTCGAGACTACAAATTTGAGTGGCCGAAATGGAGGTGAGGCGGCACGTTCAAATTCCTTTCCCATTCGTGGGGGAGGAGAGGGGAGAGTTGCGAGGGAGGGAGAGAGAGAGAGCTCGGGAGAGAGAAGGGCTTGGGGAAGAAGATGCTGCATTGTCATGGCAAATGCTTGACGACACATGTAATGTCATGATAAATCTAGCAAGTAAGCACAGATCATGGCAAGATGTAAATCATTGTAAACATGTCATATAAGGATAATAGTCAAGGCTCCATGTAGTTATATTACAATGCAGAATACTGAAATGTAAGAAAATCTAGCTCCCCCTCAATATGTGATGCACTTTTAGTTCAATTTGAGTTATGTCAATATTAAGCTCCAGAAACTCCCAAATGTACTCCCCCTAAACCAAAGCTAAAAACTGAGAAGCTGGCAAAGAAATCAGAAACAGGCAGTTCTTAAGGCATAGACAAGATATAGAGGATACTATAGCTCAGACTGACTCTCATCTATCCCATATGACACTAGGACTATCAACTGCTCGTCTAACAAACTAAGGAGCAAACACGTTCCCTGTCTACCCAAGGGTGGCCTAACTCTTGGTAGAACCTATAAGAAGTGAGTGAGCTCAACCTAGTGAGAAGAGTGATAGCTAATAAGCAGCATCCTAGATCACAAGATGAGAGAAAGACATCTAAGCAACTTAGACAAAAGAAACACTCTAATCTATGCTAGGAGGACTAACCCAAATGCACCCAAATGCAATGCAACAAAATGAGCACGGCATGTTTTATCCCTTGGATTGCGAGAGGGATCATTGATTCACATTCTTTTAGGTTTGCTGCCTCATCAATAACAAAGATGTCGTGTTCCGTGTTGTACAACTTAGATGACATAGAAGGAGTGCAAAATATAAGTTTTGTTTCGTCCAAGCAGATGTCCTCTAACTTCTTTTTGGGCTTAGGAAACTGAAGCTTCATCAGGGCATCAATACACCTAGACTTTATCTTCACAGCATGTTTTTAGAGTCACTCAGGCCATCAAGATTATTAGAATGCTCGAAGATTCTAGTAAGAGATTCATCATCATGTAGATACAGTAACTTCTGCAAATCTTCTACCAAACTTTTGGCATACATGATGTCAGCGCGTATTGAAATCTTCGGAAGGTGGTCAATTAATATACCAGTATATGTTGCAATGTATTTTACTGAAGTGCTGAATGCTTTAGTAAAATACTCCTTAAAGGTGTTCTTTTGTTTTTCATGTGGGACAGCTCGGAAACGAGAACTGCAGTTTTTTAGGAAGTCCACCAAATCGTCCACAGAACGCTTCAACTCATCTTTTTGGTCCAAGTACTTTGTAACATCCTGGAAAAATTAAAATTTAAAATATGAGTTTCTCGAATTATTTTTGCAATATATGCTGTTGGAATTTGGATTTTATGGTGTTTTCCTGAAATTGGATGAGATTTCAAATTTTTAAGAATTCATAAAATACAAAGACAAACAATAGTAATTCCAAAAAGGGGAATATGCACATAATAGAAAACTAAAACTTTAAATGCGAATCTGAAAAGATGATCCAGTATAAGAAGAGAGAAACTTGAGTTAAAATATAAAGTCTCATTTTGGAAATAATGATATAAATAGCAATAAGAATTGGATGAATAAAAATACAGACACGTATGCATATATATATATATATATATATATATATATATATATATATATATATATATATATATATATATATATATATATATATATATATATATATATATATATATATCTGCATATACCTATGTATAAACATGCAATACATCAATAATAAATAAAATTATATACCAAAAATGTATACAAAAAGGGGCCTAGCAAAATGAGCAAAAACATAAAACCAGAAAATGTGTGCGTACAAGAAATAGCCCTAAAGGGAATATGTACATGTATACAAAATGATCGTGCAAATGAATAAATAAATATATATAAATACATGTGCAAATAAATACAATAATGAAATAAATAAAAAAAACAATGGAGGCCAGGTCGGCCGATTGGCTCGGCCCGACCCCCACCTCCACTCGTGCTTCCTCCCCTCTTTGCAGTCGCTGGCCAGCGGGCCCCCTCCATCCCGCCTCCTCCCACTGGCCACGCGGGCCCGTGCCCTTCCCACGCCCGCCTCTTCTCTCTCCCCGCGCGGAGCGCCTCCTTCTCCCTTTCTTTTCTCCGTCCCCTCCCTGTTCTTCCGGCGCCCCGCCCGCGCTCTCTTCTTCCCCGGCTCCTCTCTTCTCCACGCGCCAGCATCGCCATTCTCCCCTCGCATTCGCCCCCTCTCGCGCTTGCCGCAGCCAATCTCTCTCTCTCTCTCTCACCTCTGGGGCAAGTTCAAAGAACCTCCCGCCACCGCCCTCGTGCGCAATCTCAGGAAGATTGAGTTCATCCCCCCCCGCCAGCGTGAGCAGGACGGAGGCCGCCACCGCCTCACCGCGCGTCCCCTCTCCCGGCTATAAAAGCCCCGCCTGGGAGTCCTAACAGCGCCACATTACTCCACTCTCCCGTTGCTCTTCTCCCTCGCGCCCATCCAAGCCGTAGTGAAGTTGTGCCGCCGCCGTCCTCCCCGTCCCGGCCATCTCCGGCGAGCACTCCACAAATCGCCCGCGTCACGGCGCGCCCCTTGACTCCCACCGCCGTCCCTCACCGTTAATCGGAAGGCCATCACCTGAGAACGCCCCGCCCGTTCCTCCTCCGTCTCCGGCCGGCCGACGCCATTCCTGCCGCCGCCTCCACCTCGGTCGGCCCTGGGGCGATTCCACGCGGTGAGAGCACCACCCCGGTGCCCCGAGGCCTCCCCAACCTTCGGCCGACGTCCTCCACCACTGGAGCTCTCCCGCCACGGTGAGCCTCCTCGCGCCGCCCACGGCTCCCGATGCCGGCGCTCCTCGTCGCCTCCCCGCCACCATGGACGACATGGTAAGGTTCCCCATGGCTCACTCTTGCTCGTGCTCACATTATTTCGCTCCCTCTCCCTTCCGGCCGCCGGCGCCCCATTTCCCCTCATCACCGGCCGCCTAACGCCGCCGCCAGCTCGCCCTGGCGCCTCCCCGGCCGAAGTGACTACCTCCCGGAGCCTCCTCGTTGCTTTGGGGTTCCGTTTTGCTAGTCGCCGCCGCCTTCCCAGCTGCTCCTCGCCGGCGCCGCCGCACGGCCGTAGCCCACCTCGCCTCCCCTATTTCTTCCTCCTCTCCTCTGCGCTGGCTGAACAGAACACCCCCCAATGTCTTTTCTAGTGTGCATGACATATGGGCCCCACCAAAGTTTAGCACCTAGCTATGGTATATCACTTGCATCTTTTCCATTTATGTCCAGCAGCAATTGTAGAGTATGAGATGTAAAAAAATTGGGCATAAAATTTAAAGGGTGAGGTTAAACTAAAAGTATTATGAAATGAAGTTGAAAATTTAAGATAATTCAATGGTATATAAAGACACATGGTGAATGGAAAGTAAGAATAAGAAATTATTTATAAATTCATGATGAAAAGATGGAGTAAGTTACATGTCCAAAGTTTAATAAAGAGTTCAACTAAAAATACCCTCAAGATTAAGATTAAGGAAATGGATTAAATAGTAACTAAAGTGTAAACAAAATACTAATGGTACCATTAAATTAAATCATGAGGTTAAACTTAATAATAATACTAAGCATGGTTTAACAAGTTAGGACTCATACAAATAAATCCTAATTCCACTTAAATTTAGCTTAGCTATGAATGAAGATACATAAGAGATGATAATGGGATTATTAGAGATTTAAATTCTAACTAATTACCATATATGAATAAATATTGAGCCCTTACTATTTATCTTAATCCAATTAATAAGCAAAAGACTATATCAGAGACTATTCTAAAAACTTAATTAAGATATCCAAGTGTTATAATGCTTTCGACTAAAAGATTTATAGAATAAGTACAGATCTCATCCACCAGTCCAGTTTGCCTTACCATAACCTGAGTTGCAAGGAATGCATACCCTAGAGATAAAATTAGTACATTAAACTCCTGCACCAGTCTATAGGTATAACCCGACTCATGGAACTCCCTTGATAAATGCGAATCTAATAATAATAGAAGTTAGTAATAAAAAGATCGAACCTCGCCTTTCTCCAATCGGCGACGTTTGGCCACTTTTCCAAAGTAGATAATTCCTGTAGATAACTCCTCACTTTTGATCTGTTATTATCCTAAAAATTTTCCCTCACGGTAAAGTTATTCAGATAACTCGTTCTCCCACTCAGGTCCAACTACCACTATGTTTGTAACACACTAATCTGAAACATCCTTCTATTCGCAAATCGTAATAAGTGTATAAATTAAATTAAATCGGCCATTTGAATTAATCGGATTTATTTGGATCTTTTGAGTTATTTGCCTTTAATTGGATTCAGTCGCTTATCGCGTAGCTAGAAATTGGAGTCCCGAAGAATCAATGGATCGAGCAAGATCAAGAACAAAGTGAAGATAAAGATCCGAAACTCAAGAGAAAGCATTGTGTGAGCTCAAGACCACAGCAAACCGCGCCAGGCGAGTCAATACTTTGATCATGTCGAACCTACATTTCATGCAAATTAATTTGTTTTAAATTAACAAATTGCATGCTGTTATTTTTATGCAAATACATGCTAAATTTAATATTCTAGTTATATGCCACTGATACCTTGAATAATATTACACCCTCTGTTGAAATGTTTGAATAAACGAACCTTGTCGCCCTAGCAAAACTATAATAGTAACATTTCGAAATTAAGTCCATAATTGTATGCCATGCTTAGCATTGATTAGGAACCTGGGGCAAGAAATTGCCCCAAGCATCACTTTTATTCATGAGAAATTGATTCGGGCAGTCATGACGGGAATGACTGGTATATATGGATATGATTACTTTATGTCTCGAAAAACCCCAACTTGCTTTAATGTCTGGGCGGATTGGTTCGAGGGTGTGAATGTGTATGTGTATGAGTGGTGCAGTGAATGCACAGTGTGGTGCAGTGGATGCATAAAGTGGGATAGTGGCAGACCGCCCAGATAACCCTAAGGACTGAATCTTGTCATGTCACCCGTGTAAAACAGTACAACCACAAGCTGGCAAAGTGTAGGCAGGATTTACTAATTTGTGTGGCTCTAAGTGGTTACGTGAAGGTATGACCACGAGCAAAGGGATGGATGGTCGCATCCCCGCCTTTGCCCGTGATGGCTCATGAGGGACCCTTCCCGAGGGATGGTCGGATCCTACGGAAGATAGACCTTAGTGGGCGTAACCACAGTAGGACTATGCATTGTAACAATCATGTGATAATCTACTCAACCGCATGGCTAAGGAATCATGTGGGGCAACGGGTGGATTTATCTCTTGTGGGTAAAGTGTGCAAACTCTGCAGAGTCAAAACTATTCGAATAGTCGTGCCCACGGTCAAGGGCAGACATGGGAACTTAACTAGATATAGTTCTGTTTACAAAAATATTGAAAAATGGGAATGGAAGAGTGGAAGGGCAGAGGAAAGCCCTGATTTGAGTTGTCCTGGGTGTCGTCCCAGTGGTAAGTTAAGCGGCTATAACGCTGAAAAATGTCATACGGTGTGATGCCGTATGTATGGAGAAATTATGGTGATATTAGGCATATGGTGTGATGCCATATGTATGGAAATTCATATTAATATTCCTTGAACATTATGTTTCTGCTCAAAACTGCTAGGTCTCAGGAAATTTTATGTATTATATTTCAAATAGTGGCATTCCTATTCCTACAAAATAAAATATGGGTGGAATAAACAGGGTCGCGAGTGAAAGAGAGGAATGTTTGTAGAGTACACACAAGGTATTGGTGGATTCATGTCGATCTTGAATAGGAAATGATAGTGTGGGTTCTAAGAGAGATAAATGGGTGAAGTCTAGCTAAATAGATAGGCTATATAGATGATTTAAATGATAAATGATCCAATCGGATTTTCAGGAATTAGGAGAAATAATACAAGTATTGGAGTATAATTCTTGGTTAGTGATATTCTTGATGGATATATAGTAATGAATCAATTTTGGAGAATTATGGGATGCAAAGGTAAATCGCCGGATTACTACACTAATGATTAATATAAATTCTTGGAAGATATTGGCAATAATGAGAATTAATAGGAGTAATCAAGTACTAGAGGGACGAATTGAATTTATGAGAAGATTGGAGGATGCATAACTATTAATGGATTATAATCTTGGTAAATTGAATTTACGGTGGAGGTATAATTGAGGATTAGCTAGTGATAGATAGAAGAAAATGAGATGAATTATGGGTTGGAATCAATGACAAAAGAATTGAATACAAATGACATCGGTGGATTGAAAGTAATTATGTTAGAGAATTATTAGAGTTCAGAGGTAAGGGGCTGATGAATAGTAATTCAAAATACAAAGTATGATCGGTGGATTAAATAAATGACGATACTTGCTGTTTGGAGTTTTAGACAGCAGTCAATAAATAGAGTGCATTTTCAGTGGATTAAGTCGATGTTGGTAATTGTAGTGTGGAGTTAGGTAGTAATAATAAAACTTTGATTAAATAAGAATAATAATGCTGCTAAAAGCAATTTTTGGCAAATAAAATAACCCGAGCCTTTCCTTTGTTATGCCATGCATACTATTTATTTGCATTCTGTGTATTGGCTCGCGGAGCACGGGGTCGGAGTGCTCACGCTCGCTTTTGCGGCAAATTCAGAAGCAGGAATCGGATCACTACGCTTCAATAATACCTTTGGATCACGATGGCGAAGAAGATGAAGATGTCAAGAACTAGGTCGCGAACCTCCAGTTGGCTGCCTGTGGGCATGTCCTGAAGGTCCCACCTGTGTGCTTCGTTCTTCCGCTGCTGCAATTGATTGATTTCGGCCTAATCGGCCCATGAGTAAGTTTATTATTTTAATTACGTTTCCGCATGATATGTACTTTGATACTCAGAACTGTAACTGTGTGCACTATCTACTGATCCAGGGAATAGTGCAATTAAACACAGTAGATTCCGGATTGAAAAATATGGGTCTGACATACTTAGACAGCTCAGCGTCACAGTTCTTCAAAAGTATTTTTGACAGCTCCTTATCAACCTTCATACGGTCCTTATTACCAAACAAAACGATGTCACCAAGTGAATAACAATTGTTTTGAGAGGACTTCTCAAAAAGCCCAACAAGATGAGAAGCCAATTGCAAGATAGCCGTGTTGGTTGGAGCACGTCACCAAGATTCTCGGCCTCTCCATAGACGGGTTGCCGGTAACTGGGGACATTAACAACATGGGTTGGAGAGACCAGGTGGGAGTGTGGCTTGGAGTTCGATCGGATGACCCGCCTGCGGACTCAAAGGACAACCGGCCATCCGCGGTGCTTGGGTCCTGGCTGCGCGTGCACTTCAATGTGTGCCCACCGAACGCAAATGAGGAAGTATGTACATTGTGGTTAGTAGTTATCGCAATCATTGTACCTTTTTTCCAGGGTATCAACCTACAACAGGCCTTGTCAAGTTTGCGAGGGCACCCCATTGGGGTATATGATACATTCAATGTCCAGTATGCTCAGATTCCGTTGCAAACCACCATGTTTGTCACTTCAACTCCTTTTTGTTTCCTTTATTTCTAAGGATTATGCCAAGATGCAAAATTGGGGTACTTATCATCTTTTTTTAATTATTGTTTTGTATTAACTTGTTTTTACTATAATTTTTGTATGTTTTTGTCTTTTTGTGAAAAAAGTCATGACTGCGGATTTTGTCTACTAAAGATGCTTGAATGTCATAATGGCAGGAATCTCATTGGTTACAACATGTTACGTAGTGAATTTTTTATTTTATATATTTTTTTGTTCTAAGTTCGAAGCATAACTGAGATCCAACATTGTCTTCACATTTGCAACTAAGTACTAAGGAGTATGTGGCTTATTGTGGGGGACCAACACTTACACGTAAGAGCTTAACTCTTTATTCACTACTATGAACTTTGATACAACACAACTTGACACTCTTGGTGGCTACACTAGCACTCTACCTAGTGCCACCTCTCATGGCTCTCCCTAACACACTATGCTCATGGTAGCTTATATGGTTCATAGCTTAGGGGTGAGAAGCACCCCCTATTTATACTTTAGAAGGTCGTTAGATTGGTGAAAAGTGGCAACCATCCAAGCAAGTGCTCTACAAATATCTCTACTCTAGAAATCTCTTCTCAAAATATCTAAGTCTGGAAAATTCTCTAATTTGCCATGAAGTTTAGCTAAATATTTTATTCTAGGATCTTCATAGCAAAAATATCTAGTCTCTTGTATTGTATAGAATACTCTAGATGCTTGCTTGTGCCAAGTATGTATTGTCTATTTTCAACACTTAGAGTGTTTATGATATCCCCTTAACTAGTCATTAATCATCGATTGACTTTACTTTTATGGGTTGACAAACTTGATGAGACCGTTCGAGCGATAGTTTGCAGAAAAAGAAGGTTTCGAGATCATACTATTGTTTATTAGTTTCTTAACGATTTGAGGAGGTAGCCTCTAGTTAACTGCTACATGCAATTATATGCCCTGACACAACAAAGGCATGCAACACAAAAGAAATTGAAACACATGGTAATTTCAGTTATCAATATTTCTTTTATTTAACATTCACTGTATTTTTTTCTTCATTTTACAAATATTAATGAGTGTGAGCTTCGAAAAAATAATGCATCCATTTATGAAAAACTATATCTTTGCCATGGTGGGACATGCCATGATGTAGAAGGTGACTATGAGTGTAAATGCAATTTTGGACAAAGAAAAAATAGTAAAAGTGACAAGGTTTGTCAACTTGTACTGCCCAAACTAGCTATATCGGTGATCGGTAGGCCTTCTTCATATAATAATTTGTCCTTTTATGGTTTGTGAAATCTTAACTTACACAAAACAATAACAACACAATATATGTTTTCAGCAACAATCTGTGCCATCTCAATTTTGGTGGTCCTACTAATGTTCTTTCACATGAAGCGTGAGAAAAGGAAGCTTAGAGATCTTTTTGAAAAAAATGGTGGTCAACTAATTAAAAGCATTAGCATTAAGATTTTCACAAAGGATCAGATGGATCAAATCACAAAGAATTACAGCACAATCCTTGGAAAGGGTGGCTTCGGTGAAGTATACATGGGAACTACTAACAACAACCAACAAGTAGCGGTCAAGCACTCCATTACTGTTGATTTTGCAAATGAGATTACCATTCAAGCTCAAATCAGTCACAAGAATGTGTTTAGACTCTTGGGTTGTTGCTTGGAGACAAATATTCCAATGTTGGTCTATGAGTTCATCCCTAAAGGGAGCCTCTACGATGTGCTTCACGGTAATATTACTAATGTTGGTAATGTTATAAAACATCCTCTCTCACTACAAGCACATCTAGAAATCGCTATTGAATCCACGGAAGCGTTAGCCTGCATGCATTCATCTGCTAGTCAAAAGATCCTTCATGGAGATGTCAAGTCAAGCAACATTCTCCTGGATGACAAGTTCACACCAAAGGTGTCAGACTTCGGAATATACAGACTCCTAACTATAGACAAACACCACACTAAGTTCGTGATAGGGGATACAAACTACATAGATCCTGTGTATATGAACACATGCCTTCTTACGGAGAAGAGTGATGTATATAGCTTTGGAGTTGTGCTCCTGGAACTCATCACCGGGAGGAAGGCAAGGTATGACGGTAATAAGAGCCTCCCGTTAAATTTTGTTAAGTCTTACATGGCAGAGAGTAGGGCTAGGGAGATGTTTGATGAGGAAATCACGTCTACTGAAGCCATAGATTGTCTTGAGATGATTGGTAGTATCGCAGTTCAATGCCTCAAAGAAAATGGGGATGAGAGGCCCACCATGAAGCAAGTTTTAGAGCATCTTCATTTGGTGAGAAAGGAATGGATGCAAAGGCAAGCTAGGGCAAATGATTTGCGATCAAGTTGATAAGATAGGCATTGACTTCCCTCCTCTGACGCCTCAATTGTCTCCAATGTGAAGCTATTGCATGATGTTTTCTTCATCTAACACAAGGTGATGAAGGTGATTGCTTGATATTTCGTATTATGGTAGACTTAGTGTTGTAAGATAGAATAAAGCTACTTGTAAGTTGTAAGATTTATGTAAATGAAGGTGCTTGTGAAATTTATGTAATACTAATTGTTTTGGTTGAGATGTGCACATGTAAGTTTTGGTATGTTGTTGTCACAGCTAAACACCTATATCAAGTTTGAACTTTGCAAGTTTCTATTATTGAACTGAATATTTCTTAGGTCTTAAGATTATTCTAGTTTGATTACTTCTTTAGTTGATTGAGGTATGGAGTAACGTTAACAGTTGTTCAGGATTTTTAACACTGCATAGGATGGATCCAGAGTTCTTGTAGTTCACTAGCTATAAATTCAATAAGGGGCAAAACTCTGAGACACTCTACAAGAGCAATTCGTAGCTGATGAGCAACAAATACTAGCTAATAAGTAAATTTTGGCTAAGAGCTATGGAATTCACTTAAAGGAAAGAGCTAGGCACCCAGGATCAAGCTCAGTGGGTTCGTGGGGTGTTCGACGGTGCCCTCTACCAGCTTAATAGTGCTTAGTTCTAGAACAAAATGCAATTCATCCCTTTGAAAAACTAGCCTAACTACGCAATTATTCAAGTACGTCACACAAACTCCAGTGTAAGTCCTATTGTTAATTAAGTCTCTGAAATCATTAGGATTAGATTATCGATACCTTGACATGGCAGCCCTGCCCTTCCCATCACATGAGAAGCTTCTGCCGCAAGCGACCTCACTTGCCTTGGCACTACATAGATCCTGTGTATATGAAGACAGGCCTTCTTATGGAGAAGAGTGATGTATATAGCTTTGGCATTGTGCTCCTGGAACTCATCACTGGGAAGAAGGCAAGGTATGACGGTAATAACAGCCTCCCATTAAACTTTGTTAAGTCTTACATGATAGAGAGTAGGGCCAGGGAGATGTTTGATGAGGAAATCATGTCCACTGAAGCCATAGATTGTCTTGAGATGATTGGTAGGATCGCAGTTCAATGCCTGAAAGAAGATGTGGATGAGAGGCCCACCATGAAACAAGTTTTGGAGCATCTTCATTTGGTGAGAAAGAAATGGATGCAAAGGCAAGGGCAGATGAGTTGCAATCAAGTTGATGAGACAGCCGTTGACTTTCCTCCTCCGACGCTTTAGTTGTCTCCAATGTGAAGCTATTGTATGATGTTTTCTTCCTCCAACACGAGGTGATGAAGGAGTGTACAATATTTTGTTATTATGGTAGACTTAATGTTGTAAGATAGAATAAAGCCGCTCGTAAGTTGTAAGATTTTTGTAATTGAAGGTGCTTGTGAGATTTATGTAGTACGTATTATTTTGGTTGAGATGTGAACATGCTGTAAGGTTTTGTACACTGCTGTCACAGCTAAACACCTATATCAAGTTTCAACTTCGCATGTTTCAATTATTGAACTAAATATTTCTTAGGTCTTAAGATTATTCTAGTTTGATTGCTTCTTTAGTTGATTGAGGTATGGAGTAACGTTAATAGTTGTTCACAATTTTTAACACTACATAGGATGGGTCCAGAGTTCTTGTAGTTCACCGGCTATAAATTCACCAGGCGGTCAAACTCTGAGTCTCTCTGCAAGAGCAATTCCTAGCTGATGACCAACAAATACTAGCTAATAAGTAAATTTAGCCAAGAGCTATGGCATTCACTTAAAGGAACGAGCTAGTAGTTCTTGGTTCTAATCCACAGTACAACAAAATCCTATTCATCCCTCCGAAAAGCTAGCCTAACTACGTGATTATTCAAGTATGTTACACAAACTCCAGTGTAAGTCCTATTATTAATTAAGTCTCTAAAATCATTAGGATTAGATTATCGCTACATTGATGTTGCAGCCCTGCCCTTCCCATCACTCGAGAAGCTTTTACCCGAGGGACCTCACTTGCCTCAATGAAAACTAGCAACAATGATCATAGCCTAGCCCATATAGACAAGTATGTGAGCCGAAAGGTTGAGCTTATTTTGCATTAGGCCCAATACCTGCTGTCCAACGAAGGCTCTAGTTTCTACAATAAAAGTGACCCTTATCTCTAGAGATGGCAATGGGCATAAACCCGCTGAGTTTTGCTATCCCAAACCCGTGCCCATGAAAGTTGGACGTGCCCGCTAAAAAACCCATGCCCATGACGGGTGCAAATTTTTGCCCAGACCCATGCCCACTGGGTTAACAGGTACCCATGGGTCGCCCGTCGGGTCAGTAATGCGAGCTGCAACAATGGTTAATGGAGAGGAGGAAGAAGTTCACCGGCCATCTTCGTTGGAGCCGGAGGGCAGTGCCATGGCCAAGGGCCTACTGCTGTGATGCGCGTTGGCTGCGGCATGGGGCCGACGGGTTGAACTGGAAGGCGAGGCGACGGCAAGGGTGTGCGGGAGGACGAGCGTGCGGCGAGAGTGCGGCGAGAGCAGGAGCGGGAGCTGCGGGACGGGAGGGCGAGCGTGCAGACTGCCGGAGACCAAGCGCGGAGCGCCAAATGCGCCGCCTCTGCGGCGGCTATTGAATCGGGGTGGGGACTGGGGAGGAGTGAGTAGTGACCGTGGCAAGTGCTAGCTAGGGTTAGCCGTATGGGTAATTGGGCATTGCCGCATTGGATTTGGGGGCTTGGGACTAAATAGCTAATGGACTATGGGCTGGGCTGGTTTGCCTAGGAGGCTGGGAGCCTGCGTTTATAACTCCTATAGATCGGGTTTATATTACCCATGTGTTTACGGGTTTGGGTACTATAGGAATGTACCCGAACCCGACAGACCCGATGGGTTGGGCTTTTTGCCCATTAAGAGACCCATGGGTTAGGAAATTGACTCAGACCCATGCCCTAATAGAGTAAAAACCCACCGGGTATCGGGTTTCGGATACCCATTGCCATCTCTACTTATCTCAAAGAAGAAAAGAATAGAAGTGACCCGACTTCTCTGTAAGAGACAAAACTATCTTATTATCTTTCCAATAAGAGCACGTACACTTCGCGACGATCGTACATACACTCACTATATAGTACATACTACATACACAAATGGTTCACAATGCAAAATTAATGACCAAATGTTAATTTTGTTCTCGATCAGCTTAGGAAACAATAGCAAAATATAAGAGACAACACTACTATCCTACACAGTGCAGCTACAGACGGTCACGACCATAACAATAGAGAAACACAGATTGCAAAACTTATGATTGATCAAAGGTTGGGGACTAACACCCTAGGTTCAAAATTCTCTCAAAGCAAGCCTCTGTGTGGAAGTGCTACAATTTGGATGTTACTATCAAGGTGGTACTAAAGTCTGGTGCATTACAATACCCCTTGTCTTATTGCAGGGCTACACAAGTCTATGATTTTCAGGTATAATAGATCATGAAGCAGAAATGCAGAACCACGTTACAGCTCTACTTAAATCAGCACAAACCATGCTAGGTCTTCTGCTCTCTGTAGAGGAGAAGTAATCATGGTTGATGTCCTTAAAGTTTGCAGCCTCATGTACCCTTCATGCGCATTCTTTAATCGATCAGGTGAATCGATTGAGCCATGATTTCAATTCAGACTATTAAGTCAAACTACTTGGTGTATATACTTACAGGGCCTGTCTCCAAGACACGAGAAATCACGTCAAATGCTAATGAAAAAAAATCCAATCTGAGAGAGAGTTTTGAGTTTCTGCAATCATTTGGCACTCTCAGAATCCCACAAATAATAATTAAAAAATGATCACAATGCCCATAAGAACCTTCAATAATGAATAATCTAGCATGTGTAAGTATGGGTTCAGAATGCTTGGGCTTCAGCAGTGTACAAATAACAGATCCTGGAATGTAAAAGAAATATACTGTGCTCCTGGGTTCTGCAATAGCTTCAATGAGTTCTGCAACAGCTTCAGCATGAGTCGATACCACATCGGCTCTTACCTCAATGAGTTCTTACCATATCGGCTCTTACCTCATTGAGTTCTTACCACATTGACAATACCACATTGGCTCTTACCTCAATGAGTTCTGCAATAGCTTCAGCATGTGTCAGTATGGGTTCATAATGCCACAAATAATAATTAAAAAATGATCACAATGCCCATAAGGACTTAAGCTGCTGGAATGTAAAAGAAATATACTGTCTTACTGGCCTGTTTGGTTGGTATTTCACTTCTTATACAGCCTACATACCTTCGTACCTTTTCTTACAGTACTGAATCAACATTTCTCCCTATATGGCATCGTTATTGAGTTGCATGCACCAGCCAGTTCACTCAAAAATTTGAACTGATAAGGAAAAAAGGGCAACTCACTTATACTTGACCACTCCCCTCACATGTAGGTTCAGTCAGACCTAAGCCGTGAAATAGAAGTGGATTGCAATCATTATTTTTTAATTGCACCAACCGGGTCTTGAACTCAAGATCTCTTGACTCTAATATCATATTGAGTTGCATGCACTAGCTAATTCATCTAAAAACTTAAGTTGATACCGGAAAGACAAGCAAATCAATTATACTTCAACAAAATCAACCTTTTTAAAAACAAAAACAAAATCGTTGTGAGGGAAAAGCTGAAGAAATGGGAAGAGGCACACTTAAGCCACCAAAGTATCCATTTAGAACTCAGCAGCAATGAAAAACCAAATAGAGGGCATGTTCCATAGAGGTTTAACTACAATATGGTCTATTTACAGTCAAGCAAGTTATGTCATATCAGTAAATGGCATGTCCATCTTGCTTTGAGAATCTAGATAGCTCCCACATTTCTTAATCTTAATCCGACCATGCCGTGATTTCACTCCAATACTCCATCATGATGCCTTAGGAACTTGAACTATAGGTTCCACTTCTTGCATTCGTCAAGGATTTTCTTACTGACAGCTTCAGTCAGCGTGCCATCACAAGCAGTAAGCTCTGATCTCACCTTCTCAGTTGATGTTGCAGCGGCCATCATGGTCTATACACAGTTCAGCGGCGTCCTTGGGTCCACTTTCTCATACAGGGAATGGCGCCTTGCATTGTTCTTGGTTGCATTGGAAGAAGAGGAAATCTGACATGTATAGGAATAAGTTGTAAGATAATACTAGCTCCTCTGCAATTCCAACAAAATATTACTAAAAGACATTATGCACAACCAGACAATAAAAAAAGAGTAGGATATTTGCACTTTGCTTATGGAGAATATGCTCATACCATAACTAAGTACTGCTCCAGGCTGTATTATCAGGCACAAAACCATTGCTTGGAAATGATTCAACAATTGCTTGCTTCCAAAAGAAAATTATATTTCTCAGGTAGCGCCTTCACATGTTTCTTTGGAAATGATTCAACGATTGCTTGCTTCCAAAAGAAAGTGATATTAGCAAGGAAGCAGTGGATGTTGGTAAGCCCCAGCCCTGCATACATTACCTCTCCGCAATAACCTCCTAACTATAGCATGTAGCATACATGAGTCTGGTGCACAGCCACTCTTCTCCATGCCTAAAAACAGATCATCCGATTCTTCTAGCAACCCGTCTTCTATGATATTTCCTATAATCAAGCTGTAGGTCACAACATTTGGCACTAAACAATTCAATGAGATAGCACCAAACAAATCCATGGCTTCATCCTTTCTGCCACCTTTGAACAATGCATCAATAATAATATTAAATGTCCTAACCTCAAGTCGAATATTCATGGTACATAAGTTCTGAAACATTCTGAATGCTTCATCAACATAATTGTTTCGACAAAGCCCTGCTAGAATTATGTTGCACGTGCTAATTTCCAATGGTGTTCCACTTTTGATCATCTTGAGATAGAGCTCCTTTGCAGCAGCTGTTCTCCCAGTCTTAAATGAACCATCCAGTATTATGTTATAAGTGATAGCACCAGGATTAATTCCCTTGCTCAACATTTCTCTGAAAAGAGCTAATCAATCTTCTATACTACAATATTTACAGTAGCAATCAAGCAAAGTATTATAGGTAAATGCATTAGGTTTCAAGCCAATCAAGACCATGCCATCAAGTAAATTCATCGCTTCATCCATCTTACCATCTAAGGAGTATCCATCTATCATTGTACTATATGAAACAATATCAGGCATCACACCTACATGTACCATCAAGTCAAAGATTTTTTGGGCTTCCATAAGCCTTCCATCCTTGCATAGATTGCACATTATTGTGGTGAAGAACACGGCATTGGAATGGCTGCCTCGATTCATCATTCAAAAGCTAATTCCTTAGCCTTCTCCCATTTGCCAATGGTACAAAAACCATGAATAAGGGAGGTAAAAACAATGATGTTAGGAATTAACCCTTCATCAATCATCTGATTGAAGTGGGATATAGCATCATCCACTCTACCTATCCTGCAAAGTGCATCTATTACCGTTGCATAGCTGACTATCAGGGTCAAGTCCTTGCTGCCACATTTTGTTAAATATATGAATTGCCTTATCCACCATTTCATATTTACCATATGCACATATCAATATGCTGAAGGCATAGCGATCAGGTTGAATACCATTCAGTACCATCAAATCTAGGAGATCATGCATATCAACAAGAGCTCCTTTGGTAGCATACCCATGAAGCAGAATGTTGTAGGTATTGACATCAGGTTCTGGGCCATTTTCGACCATAGAGTCAAAAATCTTTCTTGCTTCTGCACATCTTCCGATCTTGCAAAGATAGTCTATCAGCGAGGTATAAGTAACAGCAATTGGTTCAGGACCATCTCTGGACATTTTCTTGAAAATTCTAACCGCCTCTGCCAACTGTCCCGAAGAGCGATATCCATGCACACGACTACTATATGTTGTGCAGTTCGGCATAACACCATCTTTAATCATCCTGTTAAGGAACATCTCGGCCTTGTCCATTGCCTGAGCTTTGCACATGCCATCAATGATTGAGCTGTAAGTCACAACATCTGGTGAAATCCCCCGATCCAGTGTTTCACGAAATAGGTTGTAAGCTTTGTCCACCTCAGCCTTTTTAGAATAGCCACTGATGATGGTGCTATACGATACCACATCAGGTGGGCAGCCACCTCCATCATCAGCCATCATGCGGAGCAGCTCTAGAGCCTTGGCTCCTATTCTCGTCACAGAGCCCCTTGAGAAGAGTGCTGTAGGAGACAACATTGGGCGTGCAGCCGAGCTCAGGCATTCTACGGACCAGTATGTCCATGGCCTCGCCCGTCCTCTTCTTGGCACAGAGGCCCTTGAGAAGTTGATTGAAGACGATGGCGTTCACCCTGCATCCCGACTTGATGACGTGGCCGAAGGCAGCGAAACCGAGGTCCAAGCCGCCCACGCGGCAACAACAGCCGATGAGGATGCCGTAGGTGCATATGTCGGGTGGCACCTTGTTGGCGCCGGCTCGGGCCATGCGGTTGAAGAGGGAGACAGCGAGCGCGGGGCCATCGCACATGCTGGAGGAGGAGGAGGCCGGGGCGCGAGAGACGGCGGTGAGGAGCTGGTTGAAGGCGTAGACCGACGCGGGCCTTGCTTGCGGGAGCAATTCGTCGAACAGCTGGAGTGCGTCCCGGGGCCGAGGATTCCCGAGCGGGCGCGGTCCCCGATGGTCCGCTCCAGCTCCGAGCACGGGTGGTGGCCGGGGCGCAGCCGGCGGGACATGTCCGGCGCGGCGGAGAGACCACGGGACACGGCCGGAGTCCCACACGGGGCGTAACACTTTCAGCGTTGGGAGCTGCAGCTCCTCACGCTAGAGGAGGGTTCCGTCTCTGCCAGGGCAGGGAGATGAACCCTAGTGGCGCAGGAGGCTTCGATCGGTCGCCATGGAATGCATCCCTTGATCGGGAGAGGAGACGAGGGGTGAAACGGGAGGAGGGAGTGAGAGGGAGAGCGAAGGTCTCGAGGCAAACGAGGGGAATACACATAAACGAACTGTTCACGTATCTGTAGATTTGTTTTAAATAATAACCATCGGTCATTCGTTTTTATAAAATTGGACTTCCTCCTAAGCTTGGAAGACGTTACACATGATAGGTCTATTTGATATGGCTATGATTTATAATTTTTAGTTAAATTTTTTGAATTTTAGCTGTTTGTGACAGAGATTACGGAGAGATAGATACTCACTTGTGATTTTGGTTGATACAGATATTGGGCTTTTAACGTATACTACAATTAACTTGTAGATCTCATCTTGAGAAAATATTCTATTTAAAAGTTAATTATTATAGTAAAAATTAAAAAAATATTTTTAGAAACCGTTAAAGAACAAGTCCGATATAAGACAAGCCGCTGTAGCTTCGCAGGAAGCCAGGCGTGTGGCTGGATGGTGTGGTGCGGCAGGGCGAGTTGACCTCGGAGAATTTGGACAGATTTGACATTGTTCATTACTAGAATTCCAAATTTAACCCCCCAACAGCAGGAATTCCATTTCTAGCCCCCTCCCGACTGTACGATTTTTTTCGAGACGACACATGGCAAATCGTGCGGTCCCCAACCGCATGACCAAAATCGTGCGGTCGGGGACCGCATGATTAGTATGTGAACAGTGGTCGTGACTATTCATCCGTACCCATCTAATTTTTTCCATTTAGTATTTGCTTGAATTTTATATGAATTACAAAAAAAGCTCCAAAAATTACAAAATTTTATATGAAGCCTCTCAATGCATTAATAGCTATTATGTAATTTTTTAAGAATTTTATGTGATCCGATTTAGCCATTGTTCATCCGAGTCGTGCCGAGGACCTGCATGTCACATGCACAGTGTATTTTTGGATTAGCTGTTGCGTGCGTTTGCATGTTTGTGTACTTGTAATGAGATTTAAATATTGTATTTTTATGTGGATAAGAGTTTACTTAGTTGTGCAATGTAATTATAAATATTAGGCATATTCATGTGTAATTTATTTTGTTTGGAGTCTGCAACAATTTTGTAATATAGAAGAGAAGGTACAAAATATTATGAAATATATTTTGAAAACTCCTTACGCAATGTAGATAATACATATAGGGAATATTTTTTTAGATAATTATTTTTTCGAAATAAAATGGTAGACAATATAGGTAGGCTGGTCCGTTTGCGATTTTCGTATGTTCTCAATGGTACGATCGCCGTGCGATGTTATAGTACGGTTAATTTCCAAAAGAACTTTATAGGGATGACTGAGCCCTGAATGACACATATGTACAGAGGTAAACTGTAGTGCGGTGTAATGGTTGATCCGTTTGTGTTTTTCGCACATATAATATTTTTATGAGTTTTTACATAAATTACAAAATAAATTACACATGAATATGCCTAATATTTATAATTACTAAAAATTTGCACAACCAAGCAAACTCTTATTCACACAAAAATACAATATGTAAATCTTATTACAAGCACACAAACGTGCAAATGTACGCAGCAGCTAATCCAAAAATACACTGTGCATGTATTGTAGACATGCAGGTCCCCGGCATGACTCGGATGAACAGTGGCTAAATCGGATAGCATAAAATTTTCAAAATATGCATAATAGCTATTAATGCATTGGGAAGCTTTATATAAAATTTCGTAATTTTTGGAGCTTGTTTGCTATATGTAAAAACTCATAAAAGTATAAAAATTGTATGGATTTTTGAGCGACATTTGTCATGGATAAAATTTTTGAAAAATTGCACCGCATGGAACGTTGTGTCAAGAGGCTGTACACAAATTTTCATAATTTGTTGAGCTCATTTGATATATTTAAAAATTCAAGCAAACACTAAATGGAAAAAAAATTAGGCGGGTACAGATTAATAGTCACGACCACTGTTCACGTACTAATCGTGCGGTCCCCGACGATTAGTACGTGAATAGTGGTCGTGCGGTCAGGACCGCACGATTTGCCACGTATCACCTCGAAAAAAATCGTGCGGTCGGGAGAGGGCTAGAAATGGAATTTCTGCTGTTTGGGGGCTAAATTTGGAATTCTGTTAATAAACAGTGTCATATCTGTCCAAAATTCCACCTCGGATGGTTGATTTGTTTTCTCCAGACTTGTACTGAGAAGTTGTTTGAACGAAACCTGCATAGATTATTGTTGCAAAGAAATTACTGTTGTAATGCAATAAACAAAAGAGTGGTGTTTCCTGTTTTTGGTATGCTGATTGAGCTTAATTGCACCGTCTCACCAAATTGTAATGTTGTTGATTCGATCACCACATACCGAATCTTAATTTCGAATCCAGGATTGTGTTTACTGAACTAGTTGCATACAAGCAACACAGCGTAGTGTTACGTTGATGATCAGATTCAGCATTTCAATTGAATTGATCCATTACCATGATCAGAAGATCAAAGAGGCTGTAGAGTGCAGTTGGATAGACGTTCTGCGATACAGTGTGTAGTTTGCTCTCAGAACGATCGTTACACCTCACACACAAAAATTTAATCGTCTGATAGAGATGCGTATCTCTGATTGGACCCTGCTTGCTCAAGATACAGTTTTGGAATCATAAACTCGAGCCCTGAAGTTTCGGGTTTTGACCAAGCTTATGCTGTTTTGGCACAACGAAAGTAAATTGGACAGGAAATCAATAAAATATTGTGAACTTCTGGCTTTTCGCGTGTATAATGTACTAGAATTTCAAGTGTACAAATAAAATGCATCTACTGGCTACTGCATTGGGCTTTCTTGAGTCTTATTCTGGTGTAAGTCTTATCACAGTTAATGTTTAATTCATTTTCCATCAAAAATCCTATTTGTTTACCGTGTTTTTGTGGTAATGTTTTCTGGCACACACATGGTTAGCACTAGAATTTTCAATCTTACGTTAGTTGAAAAGTTTTTGGGAGGTGTTGCAATACTTTTTTCAAAATAATTTGCACAATTTTTAAAACAGAATAAATGATAGATAGTGATTACTTACTACTTCATCTGCTTTGAAATTAAAACCATTTTTATTAGAGTGGAAAGCACAGAAACACTACTCAAAAGTTTTTTTTATATCCTCAAACTGAAAGCAGTAACGTTGCTATATGCTTCTGCGGCAATCTTGATCACTGGTAATGTGTAAATGGAACCATTCTGAAATTGTGTCGAGGTCAATTGGTACGCTAGTTGTTGAATGTGTCGCCTATAATAGCTGTGAAAAATGCATCACTAATATCTCCACCCTCTTCGCACCAGCAGGGATCGCATTTAACCTACAAATTGCTCTTTCAGACAGTTTGAACACTATACTTTCATCATGTGTCGCAGCAGTTCTTGCAACGGACTGACGAGCCAAGTGTGTGGCAGTGACATACTAAACGAAAATTGTCATTCTGCCTCTAGTTTTTCTCCAATATCTCACAAAATATAACCCACTGGAGTTGGTAGGAAAGATCGAAAGTTGTCTACTTGGTAAAGCAAGCAAACTTTTGTTTCTTCAGTTTTAGCTGATCAGCATATTTATATCAATCTAATCACAGGAATCACGATGAACTTGCACACTTACGGCAGTTTTGCATCTTCACACAAAAGGGGTTCTATTACCATCCGACCGGTATGAACTTGTACGCCTAGCACATGTTAGCCTGTCACACACCAAATTGTAAGGTTCTTGATTCGATTTCGTCGTACACAATTGCTGTTTAGCGCCTGTGATTGTGTTACTGAAGTAGCTCAAATTTGCATACTAAGCGCAGCTCACTGCTGCATTGATGCTCAGATTGAGCAACTCAATGCATTTCAATCTAATCACAGCTCAGGAATTTTTTTTAAGGAATCAGCTCAGGGAAAACTGAGACTGACGTGCTGGTGTTTGATGAAGAATGCTTTTGATACTGCTGCGGGGCAAATAATTGTTGAAATTACGGGAGCAAAAACAGAGATCGATGAGTCCATGAGCACGATCGGAAGAGCCAAGAGGCTGTGGACTGCGGTTGGATAGAGGACTTGATTTCGATTCTGGTGCTAATTTTATCTATACTTCCTTTAGTAATAGACTAGTAGTGACTTTAATCCCCAGTTTGTAAAAAAAAAACTTAGGAAGAGTTATTCAACATCATCTTCATTTCGCAGCAATTAGCCTGTCACACACACCAAATTGTAATGTTCTTGATTCGATTGCCTCGCACAAAATTGCTGTTTGGTACCTGCAATTGTGTTACTGAACTGGTTCAAAATTTGCATACTATTGCTACCAGCACAGCTCACTGCTGCATTGATGCTCAAATTGAGCAACTCAATGCATTTCAATCGAATTACAGCTTAGGGAAAACTGAGACTGACGTGCTGGTGTTTGATGAAAAATGCTTTTGATACCGCTGCGGGGCAAATAATTGTTGAAATTGCGGGAGCAAAAACAGAGATCGATGAGTCCATGAGCAAAAAAATTGAGTCCATGAGCACGATCTGAAGAGCAAAGAGGCTGTGGACTGCGGTTGGATAGAGAACTTGATTTCGATTATGGTGCTAATCTTATCTGTACTTCCTTAGTAGACTAGTAGTGGCGTTAAACCCCAGTTTCTAAAAAAACTTAGGAAGTGTTATTCGTCATCATCTTCATTTTCCAGCTAAATTTGTATTCGTTTAGCTTATTTGGGTGAGATGTGATAGGTTAGTTCTTTAGGATCTCCTAGGGTAGATCTAGCGG
Organism: Dendrocalamus latiflorus; assembly: GCA_017311315.1. Taxonomy (NCBI): domain Eukaryota; kingdom Viridiplantae; phylum Streptophyta; class Magnoliopsida; order Poales; family Poaceae; genus Dendrocalamus; species Dendrocalamus latiflorus. The sequence continues at coordinate 53,078,340 of CM029641.1, forward strand.
GGTTTCATTTACGGGTTCGAGTTCTTGAGGCAATACCGAGAGGGAGAGGGAGAACTGACCGTCCGACGTGGAGGAGGAGGAGTTGGCCATCGCGGGGACGCTCGGGGAAGTCTGCGCACGGGCAGCGACGGTCGGGGAAGAGGTGCAGGGCTCCTCGGTGGCGGCGTGTCCCGGGCGGCGGCGACCTCCCTGGCGGCGGCGATCTGGCGGTGGTGCTTCCCGTCGCTGGAGCGCCCCCCTCTCAGATCAGATTAGGTTTTGTCGGTGGGTCTGGCGGCGGCACGGTGAACCTCGTCATGTGTGCCGCCCCGGCCCCCACCTCTCTTTTATATGGCGCTGGCGACAGGGGCCCACCAGCCTATTGGGCTGGGCGCCCCCGATCAGGGCGCGGTCAAGGGGTGGGCACCTGGCCGTTGGGCCAGATGCCCTGAGATCATTCTAACATTCTCCCCCTTGATCTCAATCTATGCTTTATCTTTAATTACTTTTGACTTTACACATTCCATCACAGATTAGTGCATAGAACATGTCTCATCGTCACGGTCAATCGCCGATAGATTCAACAGCTACAATACACCTCTCTGTTCTGAAATAGTTACTTTAATCTTTTGGGCCATCTTTTAGTCCAGGAATCATAGGCTTTCCCTTAAACCCATGCCAGCTACATGTTCTCTGAACACGTTGGGTGGTAAGCCTTTAGTAAGCGGATCCGCTAACATCTTTGCGGTACTTGTATGCTCAAGACTTATAATTTGATCCCGAACTTTATCTTTCACAACATAGTACTTTATGTCAATGTGTTTGGCAGCACCACTTGACTTATTGTTGTGGGCATACGTTACTGCGGGTTCATTATCGCAGTACAACTTAAGTGGTCTATTGACGTCGTCAACCACTTTTAAACCGGGTATGAACTTCTTTAGCCAGTTCACCTGCCCCGTAGCCTCATAACATGCTACAAACTCGGCATACATTGTGGACGGTGTAGTGACGGTTTGCTTTGAGCTTTTCCACGATATAGCTCCTCCTGCGAGAGTGAATACATATCCGAATGTAGACTTTCTATCATCTCTCGCAAAATCAGAATCTGTATACCCCACTATATGGAGTAATCTGATCTTCTGTATTGCATCATGAGGCCTTTTGTTCCTTGCAAATAACACAAGACTTTCTTTATCAATTTCCAATGTTCTATTCCAGGATTGCTCTGGAATCTGCCAAGTAACCCGGTAACAAATGCTAAGTCAGGGCGTGTGCACACTTGAGCATACTGTAAGCTTCCGACAGCTGAAGCATATGGAACCGCTTTCATTTGATCGATCTCATACTGGTTCCTGGGGCATTGAAAATCCCCATATCTATCGCCCTTGACTATAGGTGCAGGTGAAGGACTACATTTATGCATACCAAATTTCTTTAAGACTTTCTCTATGTATGCCTTTTGTGACAGTCCCAATATCCCCTTATTTCTATCCCGGTGAATTTCGATCCCTAGAACGAACGAAGCTTCACCAAGATCTTTCATATCAAAGTTTGAGGACAAAAACTTCTTTGTCTCCAGTAGCAGACTAACATCACTACTAGCTAGTAGGATATCATCCACATACAGAATTAGGAAGATAAACTTCCCATCTTTAAACTTTGCATAAACACAGTTGTCCTCAACATTCTCTTTAAACCCAAATTTTCTTATTGTACTGTCAAACTTCAAGTACCATTGTCTTGAAGCTTGCTTTAACCCATAAATCGATTTCTTTAGGCGGCATCCCATTCTTTCATTTTCTTCCACGACAAAACCTTTCGGTTGTGCCATGTAAACATTTTCCTCCAAATCCCCATTAAGAAATGTCGTCTTTACATCCATCTGATGTAACTCTAAATCATAATGTGCTACTAATGCCATTATGATTCTGAAGGAATCTTTACATGAGACTGGAGAAAAGGTCTCATTGTAATCAATCCCTTCTCTTTGCGTAAAGCCTTTCGCCACAAGTCGCGCTTTGTATCTTTCTATATTCCCTTGGGAGTCAAGCTTTGTCTTGTAGACCCATTTACAGCCTACTGTTTTGGCTCCTTTAGGAATAATTTCCAAGTCCCAGACTTTATTAGTCTTCATGGACCTCATTTCCTCTTCCATGGTCTCAAGCCATTTTGAGGAATTTTCGCTTCTCATGGCATCTTCAAATGAGGTGGGATCATCCTCCATTTGAAATTCCTCTGTATGATAAATCCGATAATCATCAGAAATAGCTGATCTTCTTACTCTTTGAGACCTTCTCGGGGCCTCCTCATTTGGTACATCTACTGTTTGAGGCTGCTGTTGCTCCCCCTCATCTGTGGCAATAGGTTCTATATGATCCTGAAGAACATGTTCTTCATTCTCATTCATTGTTGCCACGGGAGGAACAATAACAGGTGCTGGCACCACAGTGTCTTGCACCGTCGGTGCAGCGACAGCAGGTAGTGTGAAGAATGGCTCTTGAATCATCGGAGTGGGCGCATACACCCGCTTCTCTTCAAGGTCAATCTCTCGAGCTACCATGCTCCCCTTCATCATTTCATCCTCTAAGAAGACAGCGTGTCTCGTTTCTACAAACTTTGTATATCTGTCTGGACAGTAGAAACGATAACCTTTTGACTTTTCAGGGTAGCCAATGAAATGGCAACTTACTGTTTTGGGATCAAGTTTTCCAAGGTTTGGGTTAAATACTTTAGCCTCAGCAGGACTCCCCCACACACGTAAGTGGTTTAGTGAGGGAACTCTTCCTGTCCACATCTCGTACGGTGTTTTGGGCACCGACTTACTAGGCACTCTGTTGAGAATATGAATGGCGGTTTTCAACGCCTCCATCCATAAACTCAATGGCAGTGTGGAGTAGCTCATCATGCTTCGCACCATATCCATCAGGGTACGATTGCGTCTTTCAGCTACTCCATTTTGCTGAGGTTCGCCCGGTGTAGAATACTGGGCCACTATTCCATTTTCCTGTAAAAACCTTGCAAAAGGTCCAGGAACTTGTCCATATGGGGTATGTCGACCGTAGTACTCCCCCCACGATCAGATCGGACTATCTTAATCTTTAAATCGTGTTGGTTTTCAACTTCAGCCTTAAATATCTTGAATTTATCCAAGGCTTCATTTCTTTCTTTGATTGGATAAATATATCCAAGAAACGGGAGTAATCATCCGTGAATGTTATGAACGAGTCATAACCATCCACACTTTTCACAGGAAAAGGACCACAAATGTGTGTGTGAATAATTTGTAGAACTCCTGTGCTTCTTTTGGCGTCTTTCTTAATTTTCTTTACATATTTTCCTTTAATGCATTCTCTGCATTGTTCTAAGTCTGAGAACTCTAATGGAGGAAGAATATCATTCTTAACTAGTCTTTCTATTCTCCCCCTCGAAATATGGCCTAAACGACAGTGCCATAATTTCGACGACGCATCTAGAGTTCTCTTTCGTTTCCTGTTTAAGTAATAATATTCTCACCTTTCTTTGCCATTATCATCTTTAAGTAATCGGGACAGTTCTTCTTGTAGTGTCCCGTCTTCTTGCAGTGAAGACACTGATCTTTGTCTACTGCAAACTTATTCTGTTGAGGCTGATGGACAGGGTCTTTTCCCTTGTTCTTTGAGGAGAAGTTACTGTTGAAGTTCTTTTCTTATTGTCCTTCACATAGTTGATAGAACCACCATGTGAGGATTTAATTCTTTCCTCCTCTTGCACACACATAGCTATGCACTTTTCTAAGTCCCATTTCTCGGGCTGCATGTTGTAGTTGACAACAAAGGTGTCAAACTCTTTCGGCAAGGAAGCAAAAATCAAATGAATAAGGAACTCATCCTTGAGAGCCAAATCCATTGGTTTAAGCTTGGATGCCAAGTTGCTCATCCTTAGTATGTGCTCTCTTATGCCACTGCCACCACCAGAATACCTTTCTGTCACAAGCTGCTTAATCAGCTGTATAGCATAAGTCTTTGAAGAGCCAGTAAACTGACTCTTTATTTTCTCAAGGTACTCTGTGGCAGTGTCACACTTTGCGATTGAGCCCACAATTGCAGGCTCAATCGTGTTCTTTATCACAGCCAAACATTTCTTGTTTTAGTGACCCACTTTTTATGATCAAGATCATATGATATTTTTATAGGAGCATAGTCCCTCTGTCTGGTCTGCCAAGCAGCATCAGCCTCATTTTCATCCCTCACCGGTGCCACAGGCTCTGTGGGACACGGTGTGATGACACAATTCATATACAGTGAGAACAATTAAACATAATAACAACAACTGCATGCCTTGGTTTCAACGTTGGTTAAAAATACGACATACAATTTTATCTATACATTAAATCTACATCACCGTTGGGCAGAAATAGAAATAATGCATAAAATACATCAATTAAAAAATTATAATACTGTTATTATCAACGTTGGTCAGAAAAATAACAATATCATAATTATCTGGAAATTTATATCTATTTTTCCAAAATTAAATTCTCCCGTTGGTTCGAATTTAATAATGAAAATTAATCAACATTAACTTTTGCAGCGGAAACTGTAATTATTCTAAAAATAAATCATTATTCAGAAGCATTATTACTGTACACATCAATCTCTGAAAAAATTAACACGTTGGTGCAAAATTTACAGAGATTTTAAATCAAATTTCAATCAAATTCACTAAAAAATGCTTGTGAAAAACATTAAAAACTTTATTCGGGATTTCTGTGCAAAACGGCCATTTGGCCCATTCCTTCGCGGCCTAAAAACCCGCACGGCCCAACAGCACAGGCGCGCAGCCCACTTCACGCGCGCGGCCGCACAGCCCAAAACGCGCATCATCCACATTACTCGCGCGCCGTCGGATCCTTATCTGACGGTCATGCGCGCAACTCATAATCCCGCAGCCCAGCTGCTTTCCGGCCCGAGAAAGAACAGCCGTCCGATCAGATCGCACGGCTCACGCCCGCCTCAGCCGAGACAAAACAGCCCCCCAAACCCTAACCCTAGCTCATAAGCTCTGGATCATCCCGAAAAAACCGGAGAGGCGTTTGGGGCGGCGGTGGCGGCGCGCGCTCGTGGGGCGCAAGGCGGCGACCGCGCTGGGCGCAAGCGGCGGAGTCGGGCGGGCGGCTGCGCGGGACGGGGCGCAAGGCGCGGCTGCGCTGGGCGCAAGCGGCGGCGGCGACCCCGAAACTGCGAGGCAGCGGCGGCTCCCGGGCGGCGGCCGCGCACGCGGCGCACGCGGCGCACGGCAGGGCGCGGCCCCGAGCGGCGCGGCGGCACCGAGCCTGCGGAGGGCGGCCCCGAGCGGAGCTGGGTGCGCCAGCCACGGCGGCGGCGCCTACACCGGCGGCGGGCGGCGGACCCGGAACGGCGCAGCGGCGGCCGTGCCCGAAAAGTAAGCCCCGATCCCCTTTCAACATTTTTCTTTTTCTTTTTGATTCGTTCTTTCCGATCCGAAGATCCATCGTTCTTTTCTTTTCTTTCGATCCGAAGATCCTTCGTTCTTTGCCGTCTAGATCTACACCTAAGTAGGCTCTGATACCATTGATAGGTTAGTTCTTTAGGATCTCCTAGGGTAGATCTAGCGGTGTTTCATTTACGGGTTCGAGTTCTTGAGGCAATACCGAGAGGGAGAGGGAGAACTGACCGTCCGACGTGGAGGAGGAGGAGTTGGCCATCGCGGGGACGCTCGGGGAAGTCTGCGCACGGGCAGCGACGGTCGGGGAAGAGGTGCGGGGCTCCTCGGCGGCGGCGTGTCCCGGGCGGCGGCGACCTCCCTGGCGGCGGCGATCTGGCGGTGGTGCTTCCCGTCGCTGGAGCGCCCCCCTCTCAGATCAGATTAGGGTTTGTCGGTGGGTCTGGCGGCGGCACGGTGAACCTCGTCATGTGTGCCGCCCCGCCCCCACCTCTCTTTTATATGGCGCTGGCGACAGGGGCCCACCAGCTATTGGGCTGGGCGCCCCCGATCAGGGCGCGGTCAAGGGGTGGGCATCTGGCCGTTGGGCCAGATGCCCTGAGATCATTCTAACAAGATGAGGTTAACAAGCATACACATGTTTATCATTGTAATGTTGCATACATTGAAAGGTATTTCTTTCCCCTCGAACCGAAAATACTGACACCAGTGTATAAAAGTACGTATGTAATACATTCTACAAGCAAGAATAGGGATGATTTGCTTCTCACTGAACCATACGACTATGTTTCCAAAGCTGCGTTCTGTAGCTTCAGCTTCTACGTCTAGCTTTTGCTAGCATTCGCCGCGGTTTGTCGCGGGTTCGTGACGCTGTGCGACAACATCAGCAATATCCCAGCATCATGCTCGCCGCGGTTATGCATGCGAACGGCAGAAGGGTGACGTCCGTGGCAATACCACATCTAACATAGGATGTCATGTTGCCTTTAGTTTCCCTCCAGTACCTCACAGATACAATCCATGGACTTAATTTGATGGGAAAGATTGAACGTTAATGGCTACTCCATTTGGCAACGCTAGCTGCCAAACTGTGTCGATCTCTTGGATGACAGCCGATCAGTGTATATGTATATATACCAATTAATCTACATAGGCACGGGAAATACATGATCTTAATTGCTGGTTGTACCACATCTAACTGGTATGAACTCACACACTAATGGCAGTTTTGCATTTTTCTTTCACACGAGGCGATTCTGTTACCATCCAATTGGTCTGAAGTCTGAACATGTACTACGCTTGCCATACTGAAGCCAATCACGTTCCTCGAGGTTACGTCCCTGCTGTTTTCTGGTGCTGCCTCGTTCTTTTCACGAATCAAATGGCAGCGAAAAATTCGGAGAAAAATCGTGGGGATTCCTCCTCTCGTGACTCCTTGCAGGAAGCAATATAGCTCCATTCGATTGGGCTGAAAAACTATGATTTATAACTAAAATTACACTGTAGCGGTTGAAATTTCACTATAGCTGAAGGTGACTTATTTGGCGTAATTAAATTTTAAAAAAATTAAAAATAGAAAAAATATGCTAGCTCATCACGGACAACGTAAATAATTTCGAAAAAAAGAACCAATAAAAAAGTTAAATAAGCCAAAAGTTTAGAAAAAACGAAATTTATGAATAATGAAAAATAAGTCAGAAGCTGAATCTGAAATGAGCTTGCCAATAATTCTACCGTTGCATGCGCGTCGGTTCCAGGCCCTAGCTAGCTCGACGGTAAGCAAGCTAGTTAGGATAACTCACGCGCGCGCATTACACGCACGCACGTCCGGCAAGCATCTTGTTGGTTTGCTGCTTGCTAGCGTGTAATCCTACTGGAAGCGCAACAGAGGCCTTCAAATTTCCAAACTCTGTTGCGATTGATCGCGCCTATCCTCCTCCCGATCCCATCTACCCCTCCTCCCAATCCTAGCCACCCTCCTCTGCAGCGCCTCCTCACGAGCCCTCCCCGCCGACGCTAATGGCGGCGCCGCCGCGAACACAACCGGCATCGGCGTACACTGTTGGAGAGTCTTACGACCTCCCAGGATCCTTTACGACTTGTTAGAGTCGTTTACGACCAGATAGAAATTGAATACGACCAGTCCTGGATGCTTACGACCAGTTCCGATCGCTTCAAACTCTATCGATCGATTTTCCTCCGTAGTCGTAAAAACACTATAGCAATTACGACCACTCCTTCTTATCGAGCGCTGTCTTCCTCCAGCCGCTCTCGAAGAATACCGTGATCGTAAATCTTTACGAACACGCAGTGATGCTGGCGATCACCGTTCACCGTAGTCGAAACACCCTTTCGACTACGTTCACTTCCTTCGAACGTGATCGGAGTTGCTTCCGATCACATACAAACCTTCTCGGCGTAGTCGCTGCTCCTTACGACCACCTTCACCGTGGTTGTAGCCTTCTCAATGTAGTCGGAACAACACTGTTCCTTGCCGTGATCGTAGCACCCGTCGATCACGCCTGCTGGAAACTTTTCCGTGGTCGTGACTCCTCCCGATCACGCTTGCGGTGATCGTGAGTCCTTCCGACCACGTATTGCACAAACACACGACAACACAAAGCTTTGTGTCTTTCCCTCTTTTTGTATTTTCTCAATTGCTTGGTACATCTTTGGTTACATGTCTACCCCTTCTTTTATACCCAACTCTACGACTCCTACTCGGATTCCGATTAGGAATACAAAACCTATTCCGACTCCGACTTCTAATTCCTACTTCAACTCAACTTCGATTACAAACCCGACTCCGATACGACTTCTAAAACAAGATTATTTCCAACATTCTCTCCCTAATCTTGTTTTAGTAGCTTCCATCATGTTGATCTTCTCCTGTTTCTTCCTTGGATGTTTTTCTCCACCAGCTGCTTGTTTCACTGTTGCGTGGTCTTGCTTTCAACCACCGTTCTTCACGTCGTGCTTTCTCCCGCCAACTCGGGATCCAAACTTCAGGCTTTTGGCTGCTTCGACCATCCGGGCCGATCCTGGGACCTGTTTGCTGTGGTCGAACGATTTCTCGACCACGTCCAGTCTTCATTTGCCGTGGTCGTAACACTTGCCGACCGTGCTCGATCATCTTTTGCCGTGGTCGTGGTGACTCCCGACCACGTTCGATCGTCTTTTGCCGTGGTCGAATTTCTTCTCGACTACAGCCAAAACCTTCTGCCAACTTTCTCGTTACGACTTCCTGCTGTTTTTCGACCACCAGGAGATGAAGTCTTTCAGGCTCTGGTTCCTTTAGATCATTCTTCATGCCATCTGGTCTCCAAATTTTCAGCGGTATTTTGTACAACCGATTTGCTGATTTTTGTGCTCTCATCAACAACTGCTCTCTGCTGTCAAAAACCCTCAGATAAACTCCTTTTAATTCAACTCGGCACCCTTCTTCAGTCAGTTGGCCCAAACTTATCACATTGCTGCAAAGACTTGGTATATAATATACATCTGACAATGGTCTTTGACTTCCATCCTTGCACTTTAACAGAATTGTACCTTTTCCTTTGATTTGAACTGTTGAGCCATCTCCAAACTTTACTTTACCGAGCACTCTCTTGTCTAATTTATGAAACAACGAGTGTGTGCCCGTCATGTGGTTGCTTGCTCCGTTGTCGAGATACCAATCTGTTGATTGGTCTTGAGTCTTCTCTCCCTTCTCCATCAAACTAGGAAATACTCTCCCTTCATGTAGCATCACCATTGTCGGTTCAGCTACAGTACAGTGCGACAGCAGTAGAGTCGGTTCCTTCTGAACCAGATTGACTTCCTCCTCTCTCTTCTTGTTTCTGCAAATCGCTGCAAAGTGCCCATACTTTTTGCAGTTGTGGCATTGTATGTGGCTTCGACATTCAGCAGCGTAGTGACCGAATTTCTTGCACTTGTGGCATTGTATACTCGATTTTCCAGTTTCAGAGTTACGCTCACGACTGCTCCCGCCGTTGCGTCCTCCACCTCTCTTCACATCGTCGTTGTGATTTTCATGGCTCTTATTCTCGTTCAGTGCTTCCCACTGAGCACGAGATAGCAGCAGCTGATTACCTCCTTCCTTGTCCTGATGCCGTCTCTTCTGACTTTCTTCGAAGATTCGCAAGCGACCGACTGCCTCAGTCAGCGACATCTTCGTCATGTCTCCAAATTGCTCGATTGTGCTTATGATTTGGAGAAAACTGTCAGGGACTGCACTGAATAACCTTTCAATGACTGTTGAATCTGGTAAATCAACTCCCAGAGCTCGAATTTCGCCAGCCAAACTCGTGAGTTTTTGCGAGAACTCACCGACGCCTTCAGTCTCTCCCATGACTAAGCGATCGAATTGCCTCTTCAACACTTGTGCTCTTGCCTTCTTGACACGTTCTTCGCCAATGCGCATCTCCTTGATAGCTTCCCACGCTTCTTTTGCAGTCTCCTTCTCTGCGATGGTCATCAAGACTTCGTCGGGGACAGCCTGCGATATGACGGCCAGAGCGCCCTGGTCATGAGTCTCTTCGACCGGTACATCTCCTTCAACAGCCGTCCATACTCCCAGAGCGCGCATGACGATCTTCATCTTCACGGCCCACAGGCCGTAGTTCGTGTCGGTCAGCATGGGGAATTGGATCGGTACCGTACCTCCTCTCATCGGTGCTCGTGGTGGTGCCGGTGTTTTCTTTTCGCCGGAGCCTTCTCCTCCCGCAGCTTTCTTCTCAGCTGACTTGTCCTCCATTTGCCACCTTGCTCCTCTGCAGCGCCTCCTCACGAGCCCTCCCCGCCGACGCTAATGGCGGCGCCGCCGCGAACACAACCGGCATCGGCGTACACTGTTGGAGAGTCTTACGACCTCCCAGGATCCTTTACGACTTGTTAGAGTCGTTTACGACCAGATAGAAATTGAATACGACCAGTCCTGGATGCTTACGACCAGTTCCGATCGCTTCAAACTCTATCGATCGATTTTCCTCCGTAGTCGTAAAAACACTATAGCAATTACGACCACTCCTTCTTATCGAGCGCTGTCTTCCTCCAGCCGCTCTCGAAGAATACCGTGATCGTAAATCTTTACGAACACGCAGTGATGCTGGCGATCACCGTTCACCGTAGTCGAAACACCCTTTCGACTACGTTCACTTCCTTCGAACGTGATCGGAGTTGCTTCCGATCACATACAAACCTTCTCGGCGTAGTCGCTGCTCCTTACGACCACCTTCACCGTGGTCGTAGCCTTCTCAATGTAGTCGGAACAACACTGTTCCTTGCCGTGATCGTAGCACCCGTCGATCACGCCTGCTGGAAACTTTTCCGTGGTCGTGACTCCTCCCGATCACGCTTGCGGTGATCGTGAGTCCTTCCGACCACGTATTGCACAAACACACGACAACACAAAGCTTTGTGTCTTTCCCTCTTTTTGTATTTTCTCAATTGCTTGGTACATCTTTGGTTACATGTCTACCCCTTCTTTTATACCCAACTCTACGACTCCTACTCGGATTCCGATTAGGAATACAAAACCTATTCCGACTCCGACTTCTAATTCCTACTTCAACTCAACTTCGATTACAAACCCGACTCCGATACGACTTCTAAAACAAGATTATTTCCAACATACACCAAGGTGTGCGGTTCGCGGGGCTCGGCCTTGACATGTCCCGCTTCCAGTACTGCAACGCGTCGCTGCCGTACGCCGACCGGGTGCGCGACCTCATCGGCTGGATGACGACGGAGGTGAAGGTCGCCAGCCTCGGCAACTGGGCCGCCGGCGCGCCCCGTGTCGGCCTGCCACCCTACAAGTGGTGGTCCGAGGAGCTGCACGGCCTCTCCAACACCGGCCCCGCCACCAAGTTCAAGTTCGAGGACCTCACCAAGCCCGCCTCCCTGCACTCCGCCCAGGCCGCCGTCTACAACGAGACGCTCTGGAAATCCATCGGCCAGGTGATTATGCAGACTGTTTGTTGCGTGTCCAACACATTACAAAGACGTCCTATCTTGACTCCGGAGCGGAACCAGACTCAGCTCAAGCCTCAAACTGGATCAATTAGTTTTAAGCTGTCTTGGACTTTCGTTTCTAAACTTTTACACCTAAATCACTATTTTCTATGAGCTTTGATTTTTAGATCTCAGACTATAACTATCTAGTTTGAGGCCTAATTCCGCCTCTACTTAACGCTCCTATCATGTGTTCATGCTATGTCAGCATTTTATCGGGAAAAAAATCCCTTATAGAAAACTGCTAAACAACACTGTTTCTTTTGTTTTGGAGTACTCGATTTTCTGCCCATAGGATGCGGGCAAACGAGCTGGACCTGGTCCACGTGTGAGTTTGGTCAACTAACTAGCATTTGAGCTGGTTAACTACTACTTAACACTAGTATGTGAGATCCTCTCCTTATCCCGCAATATAAGTTATATATATATATATATATATATATATATATATATATATATATATATATATATATATATATATATATATATATATATATATATATATATATATATATATATATATATATAGGAAGCCTCTTTTCTACACCCGAGTGTAATTACACGCTATATCGTATCTCGTAATGTAGGGAGTATCTCGCGTAACGGAGGGTATGTACGTGTAGTATACAAGTATTTAAGACCATCTAGGTGGTATGAACAATTTTTCAGAGGTGGTATGTACATTTTTCGACATACTCCTTTTTATGCGCGTATATAAGGGTAATTACAAAATATGCTAAAAACTATGAACTCCTTTACAATTTTTTCGTGTGGTTCACATTGGAGTGTCTTATAATTAGTATACAAATATATCTAAAGTGATAAAGGAGTATTTCAAGTTTGTTTAGGTGGTATATTAGAGGTGGGTGTAATTACACCCGGGTGTAAAAGGTATTTTTCATATTTTTTACTCCCGGGTGTAATTACACCCACCTCTAATATACCACCTAAATAAATTTGAAATACTCCTTTATCACTTTAGGTATACTCATATACTAATTATAAGATATTCTAATGTGAACCACACGAAAAAATTGCAAGGGAGTCCATAGTTTTTAGCGTATTTTGTAAATACCTTTATATACGTACATAAAAAGGAGTATGTTGAAAAAAATGTACATACTACCTCTGAAAAATTGTTCATACCACCTATATAGTCTTAAATACTCGTATACTACATGTACATACTCCTCGTTACGCGAGATACTCCCTACGTTGTGAGATACAACATAGGGTGTAATTACACCCGGGAGTAGAAAAGAGGCTTCCTATATATATATATATATATATATATATATATAATGAACCTATATTATTTAAGTAACATTTAGTAAAATTATATCATATTCATCTCTAATAGGAAATAGTACTATGCCTATTTAATATGAATAATTATAGTTCAATTCTATTAAATATTATTTAAATAATATGCACCTCAGACTAATATCGTGGGAGGCAGTAGTTATTTATGCATGTATGGCAGCTCTTTTTCTTTTTGCTTTTATTTTATGCATGTATTTTATCTCATCAAGCGACATTGAGCCATTAAGGATAGGGTTTTCACCATGATTATTAATTAATATTATTAAAAAACAGTGTTCTCCACCAATAAGCTATACATACTGTTTGACATGATACTCTTAGTTTTTGAGGTTTCTAGATTCTGCAGCGTTCTACATATGTTTTTTTTTATGGTTAACATAATAACTTTTTACATAATTTGTGAATTTGTGAGCTGAATTCCTTTATGATTATAGCCGGTTGAAGTAGTAATTACGTTTTCTTTCTTGCCAACTTTTTGTATCCAGTTGTATTTTCAAATGTATGTTGCCAAACATTGGTTTTTGTTCATTGTTGACCTCATTGACCATAAATACATCTTCCTTGACTCAGTGACGAGGAGAATTCCTCGTTCCAAGAAAATTTTAGATACCGCATTGTAAGCCTGAAACTAGTGCTTTTTGTTTCATATTATGTGTAAGTTTTTTCCTATTTGTTATGTTTCTATTTTTAATCATTTTTATTGCTAACTTTAGGAAAGCTTGTGAACTGTACTTAACAGAGTCACCATTGAACTTCCTTGATGTTTTTGAAATTGAGTATCCTGCAGTACCCTATCAGGCGACCAGGTTATTTTTTGTGTTTGTTTATTTTGCACTTTTATTGTACCTCCAAATCTGTTATGTTTAGTTTTGACACCAGCAGGGAAAAGTTTGTTTTCAAAGTAGCCAACATAATGATGCAGAATCACCTTTTACAATTTTTATATGAAATGCGTACTATCTTTACAATTTTTATTATATGTAAATATTGTTATAGTTTTATATAAAAATATCATGTTATTAAAAATGTCTAATCAATAGTAGGTAATCCTTTTAGCTCTTTTTTATTGTCTGTGTGCTATTCTTATTACATGTGTTTTTCTGTTGTCATCATTTTATTTGTAGGACATCATGTTCTGCACAAAAATTGTTAGCCAAAAGATAACCTAACAGGTGCTGTTCATTTTGTCTCTCAAAAAAATATGGTTCCTTTTTCTTGTCTCACCACATAGTATCCTCGTGTATTTTAACTTTTTGAGGATGCCAATTCATTTCCGATGTCCATGGCAAGACCTAGCACATGTTATAATACCGATCACCTTTTTATACAACATATATTACTATATTTTACATATTTTACTTCATGTAAATCACCTATTGATTAACTGTAAAAAAAGACATGCGTACACTTCTACGACGTCACATCCATTGCACATGGACCAGTCAACTTGGGTTTTTACATGGTGTCTGGGTATATCTTCTTTTAGCCTAAGTTTTCTTTTTTGTGGGCCGAAAACTAATGGGCTGTAAAATTAAAAAGCCCAAACAAGATAAGGCCGTTGAAACACAAAAGGGTTGGGGCAAAAAAAAAATCAAAACAGCCCACAACGGTGAGAAAAAAAACTTGACCCATTAACTCGGAACGGGGAAAGGAATCCAATTTTTGTTGCGGGAGTAAGATTACAATCGCATATCAAGATCCAAGTACCCCAGACACAAAAAGTAGCAAATGTTGCCTAGACATCCCATCAATGTTAGTGTTACTCTGTTCACGTCCGCACTCGGAATCGAAATGCTAATTGCAGCCAAAAGAAAAATCCGGCCAAATCCTCTTCAGCTCGAATTTATATGCTGTTTTTTTAATGAAAAAGATATCTAGTCCTCTAGTCCTAGGTGTTCTCACTTTTAAATGCTCAATCATCTTAGGACCATTCCTTTAACTGAGTTTTAGTTGTCCTTGTTTTTCCCTTAGGCGCCAAAGTTGTGTTAAAGATATCAATAAGAAGTGCATCTAAATGAAAAATAAGAGACATGCACAAATAATTAACACGGACACATTACACGCCGAAGAAAAAAGAAAGAAGGAAGATCTTTACTTCCTATACTACTATATACGGGGAGATAGAGTTTGATATACGCTGATCTCAATCACTTAGTTTTCTTCCCACTCAAGTAAAATTACTCCATGTAGCTTGGCACTGTTTTTCCTTAATGCTTTGGTGACTGTTTGTATTACTTTTTCTTGTTTGTGGGATCGCTTTACGCATTACTTTACGCGTAGGAAACGCTAGCTGATTCCGTTCACATGATGAACAATGTTATAATGGCTTGATGATGGCAGAGGATTCGTTTCCCTTTTCCACTGGTGAAACATAATGCATCTTCCCAGAGATCGATGAAGAAGAAGAAGAAGAAGTGCAGGAAAAGAAAGCGCATGTTGTAATTATTTAATTTATTTAAAGGGTGCACCACATGACGCTTTTCATTGGATGGAAATTAATTGATGCATCGATCGATAATTGGCTCGAGTAAACGACAAAGACTCTGATGGACTCGATCGGTCTTTTTTTCTCCCCTCGCAACGGCCCACGCAGCAAGCACTGCGACCTAACAAAGCACAAGAAAGTTTTCGTGGGCTTTGCTGCGTGGTGTCGTGAGGGCAATCAGCTTTCTTTGTTTTAGTTTTTTCTGAATTATTAAATTAAAAATAAAAATATTATTATATTTTTATGGATAACTAGTCATCTACTCGTGCGTTACAACGAAATATATTAGATATATAGAGAATCATGCTATATAGAGGGCTATTCTGATCAGTTAAAAAGTAGAGAGTGATGAGAAGTTAAGAATAAGGCAGTTGGAGAAGAAAGGATGTACGCCCACTAACTCGTTTTTTATAAAAGTAATGATATAAAGAAATAAAATAAAAAATAAAAATCCAAACAAAACCAAAAAACTAAAAGAAATCAATATTAAAAAGCTAACGTATTCCGAATGACTTTTGAATTCTAAAAATCTAAACCCAGAAGACGGATCCACTTGGAGCGGCACTACAACGATTAAAACGATCACCTTGGCATACTCTACTGTCAAGGATCTCTCAGCTTCAGTTAAATGCCACTGTAGGTAATACAGGGAGCTGCTTCTGTTCACACGGCGACTCATCGGTGTCTTTCCCCTGTCAAGTTCAATGTTTAGATTAGATATTGTCTGGTGTTTTACGTTAGTTTCATTTGTTTACCATTCAAAGAACAATATTCAGCATTGTGCGGCCCTGCTCGGTTGGGCTGAAAAGCTGTGGTTTATGACTGAAATTGCACTATAGCGGTTGAAATTTTACTGTAGATGAAGGTAGCTTATTTAGCGTAATTAAATTTTAAAAAATTTAAAAATAGAAAAATATGTTAGCTCATTACAGACAACGCGAATGAATACGGGAAAAATAACCGACAAAAAAGCTTAAAAAAGCCTAAAGTTAGGAAAAAGACAAAATTTATGAATAGTGAAAAATAAGTCAGAAGCCAGAAGCTGAAGCTGAAATGAGCGGAGCTTAATGTCAGTGTTACTCTGATGTGACCACGCCACAAACACATACGACAATAGCGTCCAATATCAAGATTGAACTAAAGGTGAATTCGTTTCTTCAGCCTTAACATATTTTAAATGAGAATATGATGCTACCTAATGATGAAAATACATATTTTTACAGCACCACGTCACTTTTACACCAATTCAAAAGAGTCCTTGTTGGACACGTACTGGAATCAGATTTGGACTGCTGTAATGGTGCAAGTTTAAATGGACGTAATTTTCTCATACGAACTCCGTTTGGGACGTTCTTGGACTTGCTGGAACGCTTATCAAGTCTACTTTCTAAAGGATTCAGCCCCATCTTCAAATTCTATCTGAGCCAGCCGCAATCGTCAAAAGAGTCCGTGTTGGTCACGTACTGGAATCGGATTCGGACTGCTGCAATGGTGCAAGTTGAAATGGACGTAACTTTCTCATACGGACTCCGTTTGGGACGTTCTTGTACTTCATGGAAAGCTTATGAAGTCTACTTTTCAACGGATCCAACCTCATCTTCAAATTCCAACTGAGCCAGCCGTAATCATCAAAACAATCCACGTTGGTTCCTGAGTCCGAGTCAAAAGGGTGCTGCGCCACCACCACTTGGGCCCATGGGCCTTGTAACCCTAGGGGCATGCATGTTGGACGCCCCCTGGTTGTTCTCCCTATTTAGGAGCCACCGCCTCCCTTTCTAGGATTTGGATTTCGTTGAGTTTAGGTTTAGCTATTATGCAAACTTCTGTTCTTCAGTTGTGTCGGACGACCACCTGTCAAGACAGCCTTCGGAATCCCACCTTTTGATCTTAATTTATATATTTGCAATTTCAGATTGCTTGTTATCTTGTTCTTGCGTGTTCTTCGGTTGCATGCAGGAATAGACCTTCGTGGTCAGGTCAACCACGTTATTGGCACGGTTGATAACAACTTGGAGTGTGGTTCAGCGATTACTAAGGCGCAAGCGACGTTGTTCGGTTGTAGTCGGATCGCAAGGGTCATCTCCACCAAAATCGATAGTTATCATCCTATCGGAAGATCGGGACCCCATTGCCTCATCATACTCTATTCAAAGGGAACCACTTGTTCCTTTTAGGCTTCTCTGTGTACAAGAGTTGAATCAATTCAAGGTTTGGTCAGTGTTCACATTTGTTCTTGCTCTGGTGAAATATATAATATCTTACATCAACACTTGTTTGAGGAGTACATCAACAATTTTCAGACTCCAAGGGAAGATAATCCATAGCTATACATACACACACACACTAGGTATCTCTATGATGAAGCCGCCAGAAATAAAACACAACCGTGAGGTGCAATCTAGTTTACCACTGATAATTGTAAACAGGCACATGATTCAAGGAACAAAATTTCAGTTCAGCAAAGCGCAATCATCTCAGGATCGTTCTTTGATTCCAAAGTTGCGTTATTTATATCAATCAAAAGTAGTACATGTAGATAGAAAATAAGGGAGCCGCACAAATAACTATGTAAACCAATTGCACACCAATGGAAAAAAAGAAGAAGAAAAAGAAAACATAATTTTCCTTTACCAAATGAAGGCAGGCTGCTCATATAAAAATATGTACTTCCCTGTTCTCCAATAGACATCGTTTTAGAACACATACAATCAAACTTTTAAAATTTATTTTTCCGGATGGTTGGAGTGACATTCAGAATCCAAGTACCCCAAACACAAAAAATACTCAAATGTTGCCTAGACATCCCATAAATGTTAGTGTTACTCTGTGCACGTCCGCACCCGGAATCGAAATGCTAATTGCAGCCAAAAGAAAAATGCAGCCAAATCCTCTTCAGCTCGAATTTATATGCTATTTTTTTAATGAAAAGAATATCTAGTCCTCTAGTCCTAGGTGTTCTCACTTTTA
Organism: Dendrocalamus latiflorus; assembly: GCA_017311315.1. Taxonomy (NCBI): domain Eukaryota; kingdom Viridiplantae; phylum Streptophyta; class Magnoliopsida; order Poales; family Poaceae; genus Dendrocalamus; species Dendrocalamus latiflorus. Next base: position 53,096,551 of record CM029641.1, read on the forward strand.
AATGCTCAATCAGTACGAAAGCTGCACCTGCACGCGGCATGCCTAACGATGCGCATCGGGAATTTGTAGCGACAAAGACTAACTTTTTGGTATGTGGACCGGATTACTAACGCGGTAACGCTGGGCTTCCGGTTTTTTTGGTGGGCTGGAAGCCCAGAAGGTGCCGGGTGCACAGGATTTTAGTTTAGAGGATGCCACTACTACAGAAAGCCTCATAGTAGACGCCTCATCACAGACGGTTTTGTGAAACCGTCTCTGATGAACACTATTACAGACGGTTGTAATTAGAAGGCCGTCTGTGGTATTTGTGGCGGGAAAATGGATTATCACAGGCGGTTTTTATCGAAGTATCACAGACGGTCTGTATTAAAAACCGTCTGTGATAATCCCAGATTATCACAGACGGTTTTTTAATAAAAAACCGTCTGTAATAAGCTAGTTATCACAGACGGTTTTCAATCAAAAATCGTCTGTGATAATTCACAGACGGTTTGTAGTTAAAACCGTCTGTGATAATTCACAGACGGTTTGTAGTCAATTTTGAGATGTATATGTGAAAATGTGTGATGTAGTCAATTTTCAGATGTGTATGTGAAAATGTGTGACAAAAATGAATGCAGATTGAGAAAATGTGTAAATGAATGCAGCTGGTAGGTAGTTGATCATGAATGCAGATGGTTGGCTAGCTGTTGATCATGAATGACTACAGTCGGGCATAGGCTTATCACAGACGGTTCTAAACTTAGAACCGTCTGTGATATCAATATCACAGACGGTTCTAAGTTTAGAACCATCTGTGATAAGCCTACTATCTCAGACGGTTCTAAACGTAGAACCGTCTGTGATAGTATGCTTATTACAGACGGTTCTAAACTTCGAACCGTCTGTGATATTCATATCACAGACGGTTCTAAGTTTAGAACCGTCTGTAATAATCCGCTATATATACCCGTGTCTAGAGTTTTCCGTGTATTCTGCAGTTATTCTATATCTAAATCCCGATCTGCCTCCCCAGAGCCCTCGCCGCCGCCTCCCTCGAGCCCTCGCCGGCCGCCTCACTCGAGCCCTCCCCGGCCGCCTCACTCGAGCCCGTCGTCGCCGCCGCCTCCCCGAGCCCGTCGTCGCCTCCTCCTCCTCCTCCGTCGTCGTCGCCTCCTCCTCCTCCTCCTCCGTCGTCGCCGGCCGCCTCCCCGAGCCCGGGGCCTCCTCCTCCTCCTCCGTCGCCGCCGCCTCCTCTTCCGTCGCCGCCGCCTCCTCCTGCGTCGCCGCCTCCGCCTCCTCCTCCTCCTCCTCCGTCGCCAAAACCCTAAGGTCATCAAATCCCTCCCCGAGCTTCATGCTTACTGTTAGGGTTTAGGGTTGATGCTTGATACTTCATACTGAGTGTTAGGGTTTAGGGCTTATTGTTATATGCATACTGTTATGTATATGGTTAGTTGCTTACTGTTATGTATATGGTTAGTTGCTTACTGTTATGTATATGGTTAGTTGCTTACTGTTTAGTTGCTTACTGTTATGTATATGGTTAGTTGCTTACTGTTATATATATGGTTAGTTGCTTACTGTTATATATATGGTTAGTTGCTTACTGTTATATCGCATAATCACAGACGGTTCGAAAACCGTCTGTGATAACTTGGATTATCACTGACCCATAATTTCAGACGGTTCAGAAAACCGTCTGTGATGACGTTTCTGAACCGTCTGTAATGTCGATTTCTGTAGTAGTGTGCACACATGGTATATATAGGTTGATTACTACTGATATTTTTTTTGGACCCGGTGTCCTGTGACACCGGATAGACCTATTGGGCTCCGCCCCTGTCAATCACCTTAGGACCATTCCTTCAACTGAATTTTTCCCTTAGGCGCCAAAGCTGTGTTAAAGATATCAATAATAAGTGCATCTAAATGAAAAATAAGAGAGATGCACAATTAATTCACACGGACACATTGCACGCCGAAGAAAAAAGAAAGACCTTTACTTTGTATACTAATATATATGGAAAGACAGAGTTGGTATATATCGCTCTCAATCACTTGTTTTTCTTCTCACTCAAGTAGAATAACTTGGCACTATTTTTTTTCTTATTACTTTGATGACTGTTGTATTACTTTGTCTTGTTTGCGGGATTGCTTTACGCATTACTTTATGCGTAGGAGCATATTTTCGTAATAAAGGTGGATACGCTAGCTGATTCCGTTCACATGATGAACAATGTTGGCCCTGATCAATTCGGCTTGAGATTCTGGCTTATTTTGCACTATTTATAAATTTCGTCTTTTTCTGAACTTTTGGCTTTTTATTGAGCTTTTTGCTGGTTCTTTTTTTCCGTATTCGTTTGTATTATACGTAATGAGCTAACATATTTTTTATATTTTTAAATTTTTTTAAATTTAATTATGGTAAATAAGCCTCTGTCAGCTACAGTACTTTTTTCAACCAGCTACAGTGTTTTCAACCATAAGCCATGAGCTTTTCAGCCGAACCGATCACCACCTAATGGTTTGATAATAATGGCGGAGGACTCGTTTCCCTTTTCCACTGGTGAAACATAATGCACCTACCCAGAGATCGAAGAAGAAAGGGGAGGAAAAGAAGGTGCATGTTGTAATAATTTATTTAAAAGGCGCAGCACATGACACTTTTCGTCAGATGGAAATTCATTGATGCATCAATCGATAATTGGCTCGAGTGAACGACAAAGGCCCTGATGGACTCGATCGGTCTTTTTTTCTCCCCGGCTAACCCGTCGCAACGCCCCACGCAGCAAGCACTGCGACCAAACAAAGCACGACATGTGATCGGTTCGGCTTAAAAGCTCATGGCTTATGGCTGAAAACACTGTAGCTGGCTGAAAAAAACACTGTAGCCGACAGAGACTTATTTAGCATAATTAAATTTAAAAAAATTTAAAAATATAAAAAATATGTTAGCCCATTACGTATAATACAAACGAATACGGGAAAAAAAGAACCGGCAAAAAAGCTCAACAAAAAGCCAAAAGTTCAGAAAAAGACGAAATTTATGAATAGTGAAAAATAAGCCAGAAGCCAGAAGCTCAAGCCGAATTGATCAGGGATAGTAAGCTACCTACGAGCTTGACCATCGGTGCTGATCAACTGCTGCTAGCCTACTAGTGTATCTACAGATCTACTTACTCGAAGAATTTTCACGTTCGATCTGCAGAAGAAATTGTGGTTCACAGTCCGTGGAGTATTCTGTATACCTAAAGGTGATTGTGTATACTATTTGGCCAGTGTAGTGTCGTTCACTTGAGCCAATGGTACCAGTGGAGGTAGTGATCGTCTTTGTCGTTAGTGCCAAGCTAAATGAAATTATTCTACTTCAAAGAAAACAAAGGGTGTGTTTGGTTGTCTGAATCTCCTTCGTCCTGACTGGGTGGATCCGTATAATTTGAGAAAGAGCATGTTTGGTTGCCTGTATGAGTGGATGCAGCCTGTATGAGCGGATGCAAAAATACGCCCTCATCCTGGATGGGTGGATACGCTCAAAATGAGCTTCACTGGCCATCCTGGATGGGTTGATGCAGTGTATCTTATGAGGTCCCACGTGTCAGCCTCTCAGGTTTGGTAGACTGCATCCGCTCATACAGGCAACCAAACAGCATCTCCAGTTTTTTTGCATCCGCTCATACAACCTCACCAAACATATTCTTTTTCTGAAATACGATTCCACTCATCTTGCATCCACTCAGTCAAGATATACGATACAACCTCCATCCACGAACCAAACACACCCAAAGTGACGAGAGCGATACATACCAAACTCACACACACACATATAAAATTAAGAAACTAAAAGTTTAAGCCCAGCGGAGCAACGCCTAGCACCTATTTCGAGCAAGAAACGTGATCGGATTTTTCTTTCGGCTGCAATTTGCATTTCGTAGGAATTGACAAGGTTGCCGCTCTCTCACAAGAATTCGGTAGGCTGGTAGCAGGAAAGCGCTCTTGCCGAATCTCTTCCGGAGGAGCAGCAGCTGGTAGTAGAAATGAATGAAGGTTGAGTAGCTATGGCTTGGGGACAGACAGCCAGACAGCATTGGCCACTCGCTACCTCTTAATTGGCTAGGTTCTTTTCTTTTCGGCTCATAGTTTAAGACTTCTTTCAAATAAATAAATAGATGGCTTCTCCATCGTTATTACAAAACAGCTTATCGGTATTCAATTTGTTCATATAAACGCTCATGGTAGGACTAAAAACCATAAGTTGCAGCTATAAGTCATAAACTGCCGTTGAAAATAACACACCCTTGTACCTAATACCTTTAGACTTTTCCATCCCCTGGCTCTTTTTGTGGAGTACTACCACAAGCTGGCAAAGTGTAGGCTGGGCTGAATAATTTACCAGACCCTCTAGTCATCTCACGGAAGACTAGTGCAAGCGGATAATAAAAATCCAGTAGAATGGGACACCGAGTAAAGGTGATGTTGCTAAGACTATTGTTCGAGGAAAGTGGAGTCCGTTGGCGCTACTCTATGGTGGACATCCCACACAACGTATAGGCCCACTGGGTGTGGGCAACCACATATGGGTGAGATGCTAAAGGGCGAGGTACTGTAAAGGCCTCATGATGATCTTTCGATTTGTGTGACTAAGGAATCGCGCAGACCCATCAGGTTGATTGTCTCTTGTGGGTAAAGATGTACAAACTCTGCAGAGTATAAAACTGTTCGAGTAGTCGCCGTACCCACAGTCAAGGGCGGACATGGGAACTTCCTTGAGTTAGTTCTATTGCAAAACATTTGTGGGTGGGGGCAAAAAACCTATCAGAGGGATGTACTTTGACTTTGAAATTTCCTTGGAGGGACGTACTCCAGCGTGGTTGATAAGATGGAAGTGAGCTAATGATCAAAAGGTAGCAGAGGTGGATGGAACCTACACCGCTATAAATATTGCACAATTTCAAACTCTTTAAAGTATGTTTATAAATCACCAAGTCATAGGAATTTTAATTGTGACTATTGCAAATGTCGCATTAAGCAAAGAAAAGAACCTCAAGCGTCTTTTGACAGCCTTGCATCTATTAATATTGCATCTTGTGTGGTGGTTTGCTGAGTACTGTTGTACTCACTCTTGCTTAATTACCATCATTCAGTCAGAAAAAGAAGTAAAGTCAAGCCGTACGATGAGGCCATGGACTAAGTCACAAACCCTAGTTGGCTGCCTGTGGGCAAGACTTGCGGGTCCCACCTGTGTTGAGTTTCCACTGCTATATTTTATCGTTTTGGGCTTAATCGGCCCATGAGTAAGTATTACTGTATTAATTACGCTTCCGCACGATATGTTTTTGATATACAGTAATGTATCTGTGAGCACTATCTACTGATCCAAGGAATAGTGCGGTGGAATCACAGAGGATCTGGGTTTGCTAACCCGAGGCTCGACAGCTAAAAAGGAGAAATTGGCTCAGTCTAGTGTTTGTAAGAGTCTTGCCAATGAATTTGTTAAATGTACAACCTATCTTGCTTTGGCTAAAGAAAATGAGTATCTTAAGGACACCTTAGAGATGTTTTCTTTCGGGGCCCGAAGGTCTCTGGCGCTACGGCGAGTGGCAGTGGGCGGTGAATGGTGTGCGAGAGAGAGGGGACAAGGGGAACTCGACGGTACCTCCCGTGAAGCCGAGGGAGCAACAGAGGCGGCTGGCGATGTGGAGGAGGTGGCGGTAGCGGGCGACTGCTAGTGTGGTGGCGCTTCGGTGGTGGAGAAGCTCGGTCTAGGGGTGGGCGAGACTGGTCGAGGTGCGGTGCAACTGGTGGAGAGTTCGTCCGGGAACGAGAGTAGCCGGGGCGTCCGAAATGACTCACCGGAAGAGATCGCTGGCACGTAGGGGAAGGAGCTCAGTGCGAGGAGAACTCAGGCATGGAGGAGAAGAATGGGGCATAGGGAGAGGTGGAGTGAAGAATGAGGGTGGAGGGGTGGCCTTATATAGGTCGAAGGAGGAGAACGGCCGGAGTAATTTCTCGCCAGAGTTTAATGGCACCGGTGATAGGATAGGCAATTAAGTGGGGTTAAGAAGGGAGAAACGGGCGGCATGAATGCGGAGTGGCTGGGGAAGGTTAATGCGCAAATGCCCCGAAGGTAAACGGGTGAAAACGGAAGCTTTCAAGACTCGGCAAATGGTGTTAATGGCAGCGGTCGGGGGAGGAAGGAGAGGTAGAAGATGGGCTGACAGGCGGGGCCCACATGTCGGCGAGTGATAGAAGATACGAGGGAGGAGTGGGCGGACAGATATGCGACACGTGGCCAGGAAACCAATCTGGCCGTCGGCAGAGTTAAGTGAAGATGGACGCACGGGATTAGATCGAGTGGCGGGAATGAAATCAAGGCCGTTGGCTAAGGAACGATGGGGTAAGTGAAAGCGGGCGGCTGGGATTAGATCAGGCAGGGTGGATTGAATCTGAGCTTGACACATGTTAGCCCGAGCAGATAGGTTGAGGATTAAATTCGATTTAGATTTTCAGGAACTTTCAAAAACACTTAGAAAATAGAAAATAAAGTCTAAAAATTCTGCAAAAATTCACAGAAATTCTTGGGAATGTTTTATACTTAAAAAAAATTTCCAACTTAAAGTTGGTATTTTAATTTTTACAAAAATACTTTTTAACTTTGAAATTGATTTTTAAAATCCTGATAAGCACAAAAAATCCAGATAAAAGCCAAATGTTTTTAAAATAATTATTTATTTTAAATATTATTTTTATATAAATTCATAATATCTTTCACTTAATAATATTTTTATATTTTTTAATTAAATATTTTTATATTTTTTAATTAAGTTACTTTTAACAAAAGCCTTTTTAAAAGCTAAAAATAGGCAAATAAAATCCTCAAAATTTAGGCAACCAAAGAACACTTGATTTTATTTTAAATTAAATTAAAATTTATTTTTTACTAAAAATAAACAGATGGGCCGTTACAATGGTAAGATGTGTTGGTGCTGATGGAGCGTAAGAGTGTGATTTTTGGTAGAACCGCCCAGATAATCTCAAGGACTTAATCTTGTAACCTATTCCCAATGTAAAATAGTGCATCGACTTCTTATGGTTGCGCCAAAAGGGTTGAACACAAGTTGAGTGCTGGATGCAAGCCTCCGCGTGGCGCAAGAGGGGGCCTATGGGAGGTGGATGTAACATCATGGCAGTTGAGTGCTCGATGCAAGCCTCCACGCGGCGCAAGAGGGGGTCTCTATGAGGTGGATGTAACCTCACGGCGGTGGAAACCTTAGCAAGCATGACCACATTGAGGAGATTCATTGTAAAGATTTTATGGTGATCTTTTTTATCTTTATGTCCAAGAGAATGTGTAAAACATAACAAGCTATAAAAAAGTAAAGTGTGCGACCTCTACAGAGTGAAAACTGTTCGAATAGCCGTACCTATAGTCATGGACGGGCATGGAACCTTGCTCAAGTTAGTGTCTATTTCTAAAACTTTGGGGGTGGAATGAAAAACTTATCGGGTGGATGTAACCCAGTGATATTAATGGATGGATGTAACCCTACTAATAAAATTAGCGTATGGTGGATGTAACTATGCTCTATAACAGGTGAATAGAACCTGCACTAATATTACTATTGCACACTTCATATTCTTTAAGAAAGGTTGGTTTAGTTAAAAATGTTAAGTCGTAGAAATTTTCTATAATTGTATCTTAAAATGGTGGCATTTTCAAAACTAAAAGAACCTTAAGCCTCCATTTGACAACCTGGCATCTGTTATTATTGCATCGTGTAGTGGCTTGCTTAGTACCTTCATACTTACTGTTACTTAATTACTATTATTCAGTGGGTAAGAAGAAGAAAGAAAGGACCCACGGTCATCTAATGGTGTTATCACGACTGGAAGATAATGAGGCCAAGTGGTTGCCTGTGGGCATATTGTAACATCCTAAAAAATATAAATATTAAATCATGAAGCTTTTGGATTATTTTATTTGTTTTTCATTTGAATTTGGTGTTTATGGACTTTCTTGGAAATATGAAGGAGCTTTAAATATGAAAAGAGGGAAGAAATCAACACATAAAATAATAAAACATGATCATCAAATATAGAATCTGAAAAGATGATCCAAAAGAATTAAAAAGTAAAATAAAAATAAAAATAATGGTGTGACTGGTCATGAGATAAATAAAAGTAAAAATAATAACATTTACAAATATATGTATGCATACAATTAAATATAACAAGAAAATAATATTTATATAATAAATATCAACAAAATGGTAGATACAGAATTACAGGGAGCAAGGAAGTAAATATCAATAATATATGTCATATATACACTCACATAAATACCCAAAAGAAAAAGCAAAAGAAATACAAAAAAAAATCGGCCAGGCTGGCCATCACCCCGGCCCAGCCCTCTCTCAACGCGTGGCCTGCGTGCGCGCGCGATCGCCCGCGCAGCTCAGCGCCCGAGCCCCGCCAGCCCAATTTCTCGCGCGCGCGTCCGCCAGCCCAGCTCGCCCTCGCCTCTGCCGCTGCCATGCGGGCCCCGCTCCCTCACGCCCCTCTCCCGCTGGCCGGTGGACCCGAGCCGTCAGGCTCTTCTTCCTCCTTCTCTCCTGCACGCGCACGCGACGCAGCTCTCCCTCGCGCTCGCGCCTCTGCCGCAGCAAATCCCCGCTCTCTCTCTCACCTCGCGGGCAAATTAAAAAGGCCAGTCACAGGAGGGGGGACTCACCTCTCCCGCCATCTCTCTCCTACAAAATCCCGGGGAAGATCTCGTTCCTCTCCCCTTCCCCGCGTGAACAGAGAAGCGCCAGATGCCGCCCTCGCCGCGCGCCGCTCCCCTGTCTATAAAAGCCCCTCTTGGGAGTCACAATCGCGTTGCAATGCTTCACTATCCCCTCCCCTACAAGCAATCGAACAGTAGTGCCCTCAATCCTCGCCGGCGACATCTTCTTCCTCGCGGCCGGCGACTGAGCTGCCCTTGATTCCGGCCACCTCCGAGCAATTCCTTGCTCCCAGAGCTTCGTGGAGGCCAGGCGAAGCCGAATCCCTCCCTTGCCGGGTCTCCCGTTGCGCGAGCATCGCCGGCGTCGATCACCGCCACCTCTCGCCGCCAGCCCTCTCCGGTGAACACCAACCTCCGCCGACCTTACCAGAAGCTTCACCATCATCGGGGGTTGTATTTCACGCAGCTCCCGAACCTCTCCGGCCACCACTCGCCGCCGACGCCACCGCCTTCTTCATCCTCTGCCCGGCTCCCTCCCGGAGCTACTTTAAAGGGATTTATTACCCTTATAGGGTAAGCATCGCTCGGTTGTCTGAGTGGCTTTCAGCGCTATCCCTTCCTCCCTCCTGCTCCCGCGGCGTGCGTTCGAGCCCCGGCTCCGCGCGTTGCGGTCGAGCATTTCTTTTAAATTTCTCCGCTGACAGCTGGGCCCCGCTGGTCAGTGGCCAGCGGTCTGCGCTGGTGGCTGACCTCTGGGTCCCGCCTGTCAGTGCCGCCGCTGACACATGGGCCCCACTGGCCATAGAGACAGAGGAGAGATAATAAAAGAAAAAGATAAAAATTAAAATATGACATATGGGACCCACTGTCAGAAATTTACTAATTTTTGGATTTAACTAAACTGAAATATTCAAATGGACATAACTTATTCATTTTAACTCCAAATTGAGTGAGACAAATTTCTAAATTCATGTAAAATCAAGATCTATCCAATGGGACTGAAATCATAATTTTTAGAGTTCATTTGAATTTCTGGTGTTATTTGGTTTGATTTGCTGCTTTTCTTTTTGTCCAAACATTGGCGCACGCTAAAATAGCTTACGAGGCACAAGAGGAAGAGATCGAGGCAGCGACCATAGAAGCACCAGAGAATCCGGATCCCGACCACTGTGACCAAGGCGAGTCAACACTTTGATCACTTTTGAACCCATGATTTCTGCAAAGTTAATTTCTTTTAAAATATCAACATGCATGCTGTTATTTGATGCGGTAAAATATGTTCATTTCCAGAAATGGTAGTTATACACCTAATATAATACTTGCTAATAATGATCCATTGAAATGTTTGATATGTGAACCTTGTCACCTTAGCAAAATTTATATTATCATAACTTTACCAGTAAGTCCAAATAAATATTGCGTTGCTTAGAATTGCTAGATAGAACGGGGGTACATAACTGCCCCAAAATAACATTTGCAAAGTATGATATGATTTGGGGACAGTCATGGATGAAATGACTGTAGTAAATGGACACGATATTTTCTCTCTCTGAAAAATCCTAACATTGCTTAAATACCTGGATGGATGGTTTGGGGGCTGGTATGTGGTGCAGTAGATGCACAGAATGTGAAATGTGGTAGAACCATCCAGGTAACCCTAAGGACTGAATCTTGTCATGTCAACCCGTGTAAAACCATACAACCACAAGTCTGTAAAGTACAACTTGGCTAAGTAAATTTATCAAAACCCCGGACTCATCTCACTGGTAGGGGATTGAAGGGGCTACGCTATGGCAAGGGGGCCTGAAGGGACACCAGTGGAGGGTGAAGTTTCCCAGTCGTACTAGCGCAGAGGGGAGTGGAGCCCGTACGCTAGTAGCTGTGGGAAACATCCCGCACATAAATGGGACCCACCGCAAGTGGGCAGTTTCCCATAAGGTGAGATGACAAAAGGGTCTAGATACTTTGAAAAGTCACTGTGAGGGTCTGCTCAACCACATGTCTATGGAATCATGTGGGGCAACGAGTTGATCATCTCTTGTGGTGAAAGTGTACAAACTCTGCAGAGTCAAAACTATTCGAATAGCCGTGCCCACGGTCATGGGCAGACATGGGAACGTAACTAGATATAGTTCTATTTCAAAAATCTTGGTGGGTGAAAATGGAAATGTGTAAGGACTGTTGGTAGTCTTGATTTGGAAATTGTCCTGGGTGTCGTCCCAGTGGTAAGTTAAGCGGCTATAACGCTGAAAGAAAATATATGGTGCAGAAGCCATGTAATGGTGGATGGATTCTGTAACACTGATATACATGAGTATTTCTTTAAAAACTCAGTCATTTCTAAAAATGCTAAGTGTTAGGAAATTTTTATATAATTGTATTCAAAAACACTCCTGCAAATAAAAGAACCCGAGCCATCCTTTGATTTAACCATACATGTTAAATATTGCATTATGTGTGTTGGCTCGCGGAGCACGGGGTCGGAGTGCTCACGCTCGCTTTTGCGACAATATTCAGAAACAGGTACTCAAGGGCATTATGACCATGAGGATGCCCCTACAAATGGTGGAGGAAGCCATGACGACAACTAAGGGCGTTAATGGCGTATTTTGAACATAGACAAGTGGACTCCCGGCTTTGTGTGCACGTATGTTACTGGATATCTGGTGACATATAATGCACACAATACCCTTCCAGTCGCTTGCCTGTGGATTTGGGTTTACTTTTGTTACTATTTCCGCTGCATTTATGTAATAAAAACATTTGGCCAAAGCGGCCCCTTTTGTAAACATTCACCCGACGTGGTGTATTTCAGACTCTGTAATATTGTTATGTGATGTATGAAATGATTCAGCAATGTTCCTGTGTGCATTATCTACTGATCCAGGGAATAATGCAATTAACACAGTAGATTCCGGATTGAAAAATCTGGGTCTGACACATATCCTAAGGGTTCCACATGTATAAAGTTTTTGTTTTCGCTATTCTTTTTAATGATTTCGACCTAATCGGCCCATGTGTAAATCTACTATTATAGTTACACTTTCGTAATACATGTATTTGATATTCAGTAATATATTTATAAGTACTATCTACTAATTCAGATAGTAGTACGATGAAATTACAGAACACCCTAGATTAACAAAATGAGAGTCCAGTAGATTGGAAGCTCGAGAAATGTCACGGACGGGTGACATGGACTGTGGCACGGATCCATGAATTGGTGGACAGGGTTTGTCCTCCCTGCAACGCCCCATTTGCCCTAACCAGCACACGAATAAGTGGGTCCGATATGCCAGTACTCTGGGTCAAATTTTTCAGTGCCATTCTTCGGGGTGACAAAAAAAATTTACATTTGGAAATTGGAATGGAAGGAAATACTTTTTTTTTCTAGCATCTATATCTACGAGCAAACTTAAAATGTGCAACATGTCCATGGAAGGTTATCGCCCAACTCCAACCTTTTATTTCTACGTAGCTTCTTCTCCTCACTAAGATAAGCACAGATGGCCAGCCCTCCTGCTTGGCTACAAGCCGACCACCCATATGGCAATACCCGCTTAATTATAACCAGCCGCCTGTAGAGGGCGCGAGAGATCAAGCTATGGAGGTCGCGGTGGGGGCGATAAGCCCCCTCCTCCGCAAGCTCGGTGAGCTGCTCAAGGATGAATACAGCTTGGGGAAGCGTGTGAGGAAAGGCGTCAGATTTCTCGAGAGAGAGCTAGAGATGATGCAAGCCTCGCTCCGCATGGTGGCTGAGGTGCCGCCGGACAAGATCGACGAGCAAGTCAAGATCTGGGCAGGCATGGTGAGGGAGCTGTCCTACGACATGGAGAATACCGTCGATGCCTTCATGGTGCATGTAGAGGAGGGCCGTGAACATGAGCCTGACAACGCCAACATGAAGAACAGGGTCAAGAAGTTCCTTAAGAAGACCACCAGATTGTTCAGCAAGGGCAAGGCTCTCCATCAGATCGCTGCCGCCATCAAAGAAGCCCAGGACTGCGCCAAGCAGTTGGCCGAGCTGCGGCAGAGGTACGATCTTGAGATTCCCGACACCAGCGCTGGTGCTGCCATTGACCCTCGCCTGACATATCTGGATGTGGAACACCTCGTTGGCATTGACCACACGATGGACGAGCTAATCAAGATGTTGACAGAGGGTGACGAGGGGTCGAATAAGCAATTAAAGACGGTATCTATTGTTGGATTTGGCGGGTTGGGCAAGACAACTCTCGCCAGAGCGGCGTATGAGAAGATTAAAATGCAATTCGATTGTGGTGCTCTTGTTTCGGTGTCTCGGATCCCTGACATAACGAAGATTTTCAAGAAGGTGCTCTATGAACTTAACGAGGGCAAGTATGCAAACATTAATGAATCAGTCAGGGATGAAGCACAACTCATCAATGAACTGAGAGGATTCCTTCAGAACAAGAGGTACGCATAACCGAATACTGGTCTTTTTTCCCCTTTTTGAGACTTGAGAGGGCACAGAATATGCTAGTCAACAGCTATTCCAAGTCTTATTTTTGCTGTTTCGTTCAGAGATCATTTCTTGCCCCCTTTTTGTTTGTTCGGTAGATCCTGCAATTGCTTTGCTAAATTTTTTGTTGATATAGATTTCAAAAGTTGGCACTATTACATTCTCGCCTAGATACCTCTAAATTTAATAATGGCTACATCTTGATTGATCTGACAACTAACGCTCTAAAAAATTGATATAGGTACCTCATCATAATTGATGATATATGGGATGAACTAGCGTGTAGATTTATCAAGGGTTCTTTTCCTCAAAACTGTCTTGGTAGTCGATTAATCATGACAACCCGCAAAATCAGTGTCGCTGAGGCATGTTGCTCTTCCAGTGATGATATAATTTATAAAATGAAACCTCTTTCTAATGATGATTCCCAAAGGCTCTTCTATAAAAGAATATTTGGGAGCGGGAATGAATGCCCTCCTGAATTGAAACAAGTATCCAGAGAAATCTTGAAGAAATGCGGTGGTGTACCATTAGCCATCATTACTGTATCTTGTATTTTGGCTAATAATAAGCAGATAACAAAGGATCGATGGTATACTTTGCTCAAATCTATTGGTCGTGGACTTACAGAAGGTCATGGTGTGGAGGAGATGCAAATGATATTATCATATAGTTATTACGATCTACCTTCTCATCTGAAGAATTGTTTATTATATCTAAGTGTATTTCCAGAAGATTACATGATATGGAGAGATCGATTGATATGGAGGTGGATAGCTGAAGGTTTTGTCCATGCTGAAAACAAAAAAACTAGCCTATTTGAGATTGGAGAGAGTTACTTCAATGAGCTTATAAATATGTGTATGATCCAACCAGTAGATATCGATGCTGAAGGGAGAGCAAATGCTTGTCAGGTGCATGATATGATGCTTGATCTCATTTGTAACTTGTCAAGTAAAGCAAACTTTGTTACTATATTGGATGATATTGAGCAAAGGTCTTCTTCGCAAAGCAAGGTGCACAGTTTATCCCTGCAAAATAGAATGGTGGAGCCCACCACACCTCAGGCTAGCAGGTGCATGTTAGAAGCGAGGTCATTTACTGTTTTTCGTCCTGCTGCAAATCAGATGCCATCCCTCTCAAGCTTTCGTGTTTTACGTGTATTGGATTTAGAAGGTTGTTATCTTGGGGAGGGTTTCCATAAAATTAATCTTAGTTATGTCGGGAATTTATTTCACTTGAGGTACCTAGGACTAAGTGGTACATGCGTTCGTGAGCTCCCAATGGAAATAGGAAGGTTACATTTTTTGCAGACACTGGACTGTAGAGTTGATTTATTCCGTATGACAGAATTGCCGTCGAGTGTTGTTCGACTAAGACATTTGATGTGCCTACATATTGAGAACGATACAAGACTGCCAAATGGGATGGGGAACCTGACCTCCCTAGAAGTGCTGACGGGACTTGATGTGGGTGGTTCTCCAAACTTTGTGAAAGAGCTAGTCCATCTGACCCAACTGAGGGTGCTCGGCATTTATTGGAATGGATTGGATGAGAGCCTCTATGAAGCTTTGCTGGAGTCCCTAAGCAATCTGCACAAGATTCATGTTCTAATGATTCATGGTTTTAGTGGATGCATCGATCTCATGGGGGACGGCTGGGTGCCCCCTCCAAACCTCCGTACATTTGAGATATCATTCCGGATCTGCTCGTTCAAGACACTGCCGACGTGGATAAATTCTTCATCGCTTCCGCTCATCTCCAGGCTGCAAATATGGGTCAGGGAAGTGCGACTGGAGGACATTCAGATCCTTGGGATGCTGCCTGTTCTTCGTTCTCTCTCCCTGGGCCTGGACAGAGACGAAGAGAAAGTGGAAACCCTTAAGTTCGTGGTTAGCGCCGATGCATTCCCATGTGCGAGAGTGCGAATTCGATTATTTTGTGACGGTGCCATCTATGTTCCCACAAGGAGCTGCGCCAATGCTTGAATCCCTTAAGTTCTGGTTCCGAGCGAGGGACATAGGCAGTGGTGACTTGGACGGCCTGTGCATGGGGAGCCTCCCTTCCCTCCAGCACCTCGAGGCTACGATTTGGTGTTCAAGAGCCAGCGATGGGGAGGTGAAGGAAGCGGTGGCTGCGCTGAGGCACGCGGCGGACGTCCACGCCAACAGTCCCACACTTAGGGCCTCTTCTTTTCGGCTGCGGTTTATGGCTTTTGGCTGAAATTTTTGAATTTTGGCTGTTTACGGTACAGATTACGGAGAGACAGATACTCACTTGCGATTTTGGCTGGTACAGATGTTGGGCTTTTAACGTGTAGATCGTTTAACTTGTAGACCCCGTCTTGAGAAAATACTCCGTTTAAAAGTTAGGTACTGTAGCAAAAGCCAAAAGCCACTTTTAAAAGCCCAAAAGAACACCCCCTAATTATCATTGTAGCTGACGAAAGAGGATCAAGTTCGTTATTATCTGCAGAGGAAGGTACAGCAGGGTACTCGTGCGCGCAAGCTGCGTTTCCATTTACATACTACCACTCCTGCTGGTAGCTCTAGCTACTTTAGTCCAATTAATTATAGCTAACTGATGCTTCTCTCCCCACCCCTTGTATTTTTGCTTTTTCTTCCCTTACGTGTTTATTCCTCTTTCCTTCTCAATTTCAGCAATCCGTTGGATTAGTCGCCGACGATCGACTTTCGGACAATGATAGATCCTGCAGTCCTGCACGCAGGTAGTAGCTAATTCCCTTCATTTGTTTTTACTACTGCTACTGCTGGTATTATTACTACTGCATGCCATTGTAGATTCATCATTTATTCATGATCGATGGTTCTCTTCAAGTGTTCGTCAGAACCATTCTTTCAGCATTTGTCAGTTTGTCACTCATTGCTCAACTGCTACCGTGCGTGCGTGCTTGTTTTCCATTCTTTCTTTACGCAGCTATTTCAGCCCCCTAAAGGTTACTGTTGGTGCATACATCTATATGTACAGTAGTAACAAATCTCCACGTTTCAAAAGCTCTTTACGGTACACTTACTTTAATACGGGCCATCCATCCCTTTTGATCTGATTGTTCAGATTAATTAGGATATACTAGTCGCCAGCCGGTGCATTCGCACGGGCCATCAACTTAAGCTCCTTTATGACAATGCTAATGTTCAATGATTGAGGTGAACTTAAGATCCGTAGTTTGTATGTGCACTTCAATTTTGAATTATATCAGAATTTTCATGTTCAACAATAGGACATCTCAAATCCCGACTTTGTAACCTCTCAATCAATATATGGCTAGCAAGATGTAACTCCTAATAAATAACAAATATCGATCTATTTTACAACTAAGGGGAATAGAAGACGGTTCAATTTTCCCAGTATTCTTGTTTTCATTGTCCGCAAAATTTGTTTGCATCAATCAAAACCAAAAGTGAGAAAATCTGATACACAGAAATAAGGTGTACATAACAATGGTGTATACAACTTCTTACATTAAACAAATTATAGTCTGCATGTGTTTTACCATCATGAAATGTATTAGTTACATAGTGTATAAATCTTACCAAAATGAAAAAGAACTCTTTCTTTTTTGCAAGAGGGGGGATTGAACATCACATACTAAATCTTACAGAGAATTTCCAACGTTGATATGAGTCACAAATGTAAATACCCAGCAAGGTATCAAACTAAGAAATGATGGGCAAAAAGTAAAGCTAACTATCCCCAATGTGAGAAGGGTCTTCATATAAGATTATTTAAGAAATATGCTGAGAATACTTTGAAGCAATATACAGAAATGGACTTAGAATGGCGTGATTACATATAGTTTTTGTGCCAAATAAAAAATTACACATTCCTCCAGCTTATTATAATAGAGGCATAGAGGCTCAGTTGATTATAATAGAGGAATAGAACATCACCTTCGATAAAATGAAAATAATTAGTGTACAAATTTAATAACCATACCATTATGTTCAAGGGGAACAGCACGGCTAACAGACCTAACTAAGAATATGAAAGCATACGCTACAACAGTGCATTACAATACATTGATGTCAGAACACCCAAATTGAGCATTTTGCATCAGCTCTGTTTAATTGCTGTGCAAAAGTGGACCTTAAGAATTGCACATCCCATAGCTTTCATCTTAGCTTGGTAAGATTACTTGTATTCCATGGTTCTTTCTATACAACAAATTTAGCATGCTCAATTAAAATGAGATGTATATTGCTTAGACAAACAGGTAGCCAAGAATATATAGTTCATAGATTCCTATGGTACTTACAAAAGGGAGTCACTCTCACTAAAGACAACTTGGCTAAAAGAAATTGGCAAGGAAGTGTCAAATGTTGTTTTTGTAGTTCCTTAGAGACTATTCAACATTTGTTTTTTGATTGCCATTTTGCGAGATTTGTGTGGAACACTGTGCTTGTTACCTTTGGAATTCAACCACCGACTAGTTTTTCTAATATGTTTGGTTCTTGGCTAAATGGCTTGTGTCTTCAGCTTAGAAACCAAATTTTATTAGGCGCGGCCACGCTATGTTGGGCTTTATGGTTGAATAGAAATGACATGGTTTTTAACAAGGCTAAGTCTCCTACTTATCTTCAGGTAATTTTCAGGGCGACGTACTGGATCCGACAGTGGTCTCTAATGCATAAGGAAGAGGAGAGACCGGCGTTCAATCGCGGATGCAGAAACTTGGAGACATTGATTATGGCGGTCTTCAAAAAGTTTGGGTGGAGCTTTTGGAATCAAATTGAAGCCTAGTACTACTTCTTTTCCATTTTAGTTGTTGTTCGTCCTGGTTGGGCTGAACCTTGTTGCTTTTATTTCCTCGTTCTTGGATGAAAGAGTGTGAGCCTTATGGCTTTGGTTTGTACCTAACTAATGGTAGAGGCTGGAACTTAGTTCCATTATCTAAAAATATAGTTCATAGATTATTAATACATAAAGTATTATAGTCTAACACCCCTGAATTCATGGAAATCCACCAAGTTAATATGTTTGGCGTGTCTCTAGATGCTTCAGAAATGTATGACATGCCATAAATAACGCCCTACAATAGGCTCTGTGAGTTTTACAATAAGAGCTGCATCAGCACCAAGATTTAACTGACAATGTATCGGTAGACCAATATATATAGGATTGGATGTATTTCATAAATTCTAAGTAAGGATTTCCTTCACGTTTTACTGCCTTGAATCACACATATGAGGATTTTCAAAAAATAATCAAGTGTTTAATCTACACACATAATGAAATAAAGATTATATCAATTACCAATTGTCATCAATTACCAAAATTCATCATTAACATATAATAAAGGGACTTGATTCAACAATCTTTCTTTTTTGTCATTCATGACAATCTCAACATATAATGAAATAAATATTGTATTTACAAGTATACAACATGTACATAACACTTGTATACTCTAAGATAAGTTTTAAACAAAGCTTACTTATCTGGTTGTCATTAATCATTAACACATAATGAAGAAGCTAGATGATAGCCCGATTGCAAGTGAGTATATATGAATTACATAAGTTATATATATACTCAAAGGATATGTTTCAAAGTAAAGATCCTAATATATGTTTAAAGGAAGCATGGATCAATACTTATGAAACCTCAAAATATAGAGTGAACTCCTAAATGTGTGCATACATGTGTGTGTAATGAAGACATATGCACATATTTATTTTAGTCTATTTGTACAATGTGATTTGAATGTATACCTCTTTGATTTAACCTTTTCATCCAAATGAGACTAAGTAATATCATAATCAATAAACAAAGTTATTCTCACAAATGCATTTATCATTATCACCAAAACCATCTTAATGGAGCTTAATCTTTCATTGGCAACAAGCTTGGCTGCAACCGTCGTCGATCTCCACTATAATCTCTGCCAGGTGGCACCTGCCTGTCAGCTAGCCTTACCGTCGCACCAAGTCACTGCCACATGGGCTTGGCTATTAAATCATTTTAAAAACCTAAAAAATAACAAATACATTTTTCATTCAATGACAGTATGCTTTCTCTATAGGGTAGCGTATTTTTGGAAATACGCCTTCGACATCATCCATTGGCGTTGAACCAAATTCCAGTGCTTATAACTTTTGCGTATGAACTTTAAATTGAGTGAAATTTGTTTCTAATTTTTTTTTCTAAAATCATGAAATTTCATAATTTAGAATAATATTTGAATTTATCTATGTATGAATTTATTTGGCTCTTATTTATATTACTTGGTTTTTACGATTAGATACCGATGTTCTGAAAATTTTCATCAATGAGCCAGAGCAAGAACAAGAGATCAACGAGCAAGGCAAGCATCTCCTTTGACCATGTTGATCCTATATTTCACTATTTTGTATGTTGTGTTCAACACCATTATTCATGCGCATAATTTTGATGAAAATCGCTATATTGGCAAGGTTGGTAGTTATATCCAATTGTTGCATTAATCTCATCATGATAAGTTGATGCCCTTGCAGTTGTCACATTAACCTTATTATCCACTATTGGTAAAATATGGAACTTGTGGATTAAATGAAGTAGTTGCTGCTTAGCCATGCTTATCGATACTTGTTAGACTAGGTAAAATTGTCAAAAATTGCCAAATTATGGGAAGCACTTGAAAATGGTCCAGAGGTGGTATCTCTATTAATTTGGTTAGAAAATGAAAATGAAAAACTTGTTTTGGACTTGTGTGAGTGGTAGTGGAGATCGGTGCAGTTGGCACAAGGCTTTGGTTTGTGGTTGTCTCGTCCGGGTCGCTAAGGACCAAGTCTATGGTGTAGTTAGTCCACGATATAAAGGACAATCACACGTGCCTTTCTAGGAAGGTCTTAGCATAATAAGTTACCTCGTTCTAGCAACTCAACTGTAGGTGGTAGATTGTAGGAGATTTAGTCTAGTGCAGACGTGGAGGGTACCTATGTTTGTAGGAAACTTACCAGATAGGTAAGGTTTAACAACACATTATATGAGTCTTAATACGTTGGAGGGCACTCCTCATCTTAAGAAGGTATCATAGCATGGTGATTGTAAAAGCTTCGTCATAAACTCTCAAATCAGGTATCAATAGTATCGCGTGACATGTATAACATGGTAAGATGTTTATGTTGCATGGGTAAAGTGTCCAACCTCTACAGAGTGTAAAACTATTCAAATAGCTGTTTCCTTAGTCATGGACAACTTGGTGAATTCTCCACCCTAGTAGTTTTATATTTGGTAACTTGGTTTGGGCGATACATAGATAAGGCTCCATGCACGGTTGGTCTTGGCAAAAAGGGGGTTTGTCGCTGTTTTATTATTTTGGGGAGCAAGCCTCTTATTTATTTGTTGTTAATTATACCTTACTAGTATTTGATTATCAATGTCAAATGCCTTTACAAATTTCAATTGCAATCTATTACTCATTATTGCAAATGAAAGCTTGTGTTATGCAAAATGGAAAACTTGGTAGGATAGCCATCTCTCTTGACATAGCCTTGCATCGTAAATAACTTTGCTATAGAGTCTTGCATAGTATGATTTTCGTACTCACGATTGTTTAGTGAACATATTCAGAGGTTGTCGAAGAAGGCCCATCATACGGTTACTTTTATGCAACAAGTTTTGGCGACGAGGATGCCGGTTGCTAGCGTCTTACCCCAGTCAGTTGCTTGTGGATGGATTGAGGCATACTCGATGGTTTTTGATGCCTCTTTTATCTTTTCGTTTCTGCTGAGTCATTTATGTTGTATGCTATATTTGGCCTGTTGGCATATGTGTTGTAAAATTCACTATGTAGACGTATGTTCGTCTGTTCCCTATATGTACTACCTTTTTTAAATTTTATTATGTATGGATGTGATATGTCAATATTGGACGTGTGTGCTAGTAATTGATCGTGGGACTAGCACGGTACACAGATATGGGTCAGAATCATATTCCGAGTCCCCACACCATCCCATGAAGCTTCTCGTTTTAATCACAAATCAAAGTGTCGAAAATATCACAATCTACTATAATATTAAAGCAGAAGCAAAAGAAGCCACCACGTACACTCTCAAGGGGTAGAAATTGCCACATTAATTAGAGGAAAAAAGAAAGATCTATACCATCGTTTGTGGTGGGTCCAGTGTAACATCCCAAATTATAGGGAGTTCAAAAATGAGTAAAATTTAAAAAAAACTTACTTGCATCTTATTTCCTTGGCTTTTGATTGGAGCTATTTGGAAAAATAACTTGTAAATACAAATTTTTGGAAAGGAAATATACAATTGATATAATTCAATTTGAATTAAAAATTGAATATTAAAGATGATCCATAAAGTGAGAATTCATAGTAGAAATCATTTCAAAAACTCAAAAATAAATTCATTGCACTTAAAATAAAATTTTGAGTATTTTTAAGTGTCTTCCTAAAATTGTTCAAATCAAAATAGTGTACGTTGCACAAAACTATAGCCTTTAAACCAGATGAAATTTGGAAAAATTACACAATAATTTACACTATATCAGGAGCTAGAAAAATAATTTTTATAATTCTTATAACTTGTTTGCTATGTTTAAAAATTTCACAAAGTACTCAGCTGACCCAAACCGCCGTCTTTAATTACTCTTCCGCCTCCTGCCTTGTGAACGCATATTCACACAAGTGCGCCTTATCTCTAAACATTTAAGTTCCATTGCTAACGAGTGGGACTAGATCCCACCCGTTATGCCTCCCTTCCTTCTCTCGCTGATGCACCGGGCTCGCAGACAGGAGGCGTCCCCACCTCTTGCCATCCTCCTCGAAACAATGGCAGCACCAATGCCCTCGGGTTTTGACACCATGCCCTTGGTTTTCCCTGCTACTGCCTACGCCTACCCGTTGTATCACCGCGATGCATCCCTTTCCCCATGCCCTCTTCTGTGTGTCACACTCTAGGAGGGAACCCAAACCTCTCTTTCCGCCGAAGCACGCAAGAACTCGTGTGCCATTCCCAGCCATCTTGTGCCTACAAAGCTCCCCTCGACCATGTCACCATCTCCCTCGCCTCATTTTCATCCCATATTCATGAGAAGCCGAGCTTCTAGATCCTTGTTTCATCGGGAACACATATGTCTTCCTCAACATTGGCAAGCGCATCCGCCACAGCCTTCGCGGAGGCATCGCCGTTCCCAGCTCTCTAGTGAACATCTCACATTTCTAACCGCGTCCCTTTGCATTCTGCATCCCCTAGAGCATTTTCTCTTAACATATTTTGTGGTTCATGCAGACATTCATCGGATTTGAGTCGTCTTCCTCGGGTCCAACCAAAACCATCGCTGACAACGCTGTCACCTCTCCGATAAGACCTAGCCCGATTCCTCTCCATCATAGCATCCTTGGCTTTCTCTTGAGCTAATGCACCCCTCATCCGCAACTCTCCCTCAACATGGAGCTTCCTCACCATTAGCACCTCTCCGCTACCACTGCTCCTCATTGTCCGGCCACTCCAGTGCCTCTCCGTCGTTGCCAACCTCCTTGGTAAACTCCTGATACCTAGATGCTGATGGTGGCGGCCGGCCCGAGCTACAGCTCGGTGGGCGCAATGCTACGGCATCTAGCGGGGCCGGCGCTTCCAGTGCGACGATGGCTGGCCCAAGCTGCAGCTCGGCGGGCGGGCCGGCGCTTTGAGCGCAGTGGCGGCCGACCATGCTGGCCCCGAGAGCCAAAGCAGCGGCAACCCTCGGCTTCTGGGGCGCTTCGGGCATGGAAACCAAGCGGACGTGGCGGTCGACTGAGTGCGGCACCAGGAAGGCCGACGACGGGCGGCCTTCAGGTCCTGCCGAGCATGGCTTCGGCGGCTCCATCCACTTCTTCAGGCGATGAGCTGGCGGCCGGCGCTTCGGGTGACGTACAGGGCTCGGGCGGAAGTCGGCGACGGGCGGCTGGTTGTGCGGGGCTGCAGGTGGCGTGCGAGGGGGTCTGGCAGCGCTTCGGGCAGTGCACACGCGGGGCGACACCGTTGGCAGGCCGGCGGCCGAGGGAAAGCCGAGGGAAGGCCTGCGGTCGACGGCCGGCGACCGTTTTGCACACGGCAGCCGTACGGGGCTGGTTGTGCGCAGATTTCTTTTCCTTCTTTTTTTCTATTTTTTCAATCTACAGCGCAATTAACATCTACTATGTGATCTACTGATCGACATTGTGCAGGCGACTTCATGTCTGCTCGCGGTAGATTAGAGCGGATTTGCACCGTAGAAAAATAATCTAGAAAGCGAAATTTGTGAATTTAGAGCGATCTATATACAGATATTTCAATCTACTAGTGCTTCGATGATTACCTTCGATTCACCTGAGCGATTCATGCTGATAATGTATTGAGGAACCATCGCTGGCGACCAGTCCGATCGATTCCTCTGCTTATGTAAAACAAGATTAATCACAAAAGATAGAAAATAGTAAATTGAAACACAAAGAGGTAGAGAGAACTCCTGATCTTTCTTTATTGCTTTCTTTTCTAATTCCATAAACAAAATTGCCAATAGTGCTCCCTATTTATAGTCTAATGGTGATGTGCCCACCATAGGCTATGGACTTCAAGCCCAGACCTAGGTTTCCTAACAACAATATCATCTATAAATACTGATGCAAATCAGTACACCTCAACGGTGGTTTGCAGGCGGCTTTGCCCTGTTGGCCAATGACATCATTTAATTGTCATGGTAGCCATGGGCAGATCTAATTAAATTCATGGGTATTCAATCGAATACCTAAAATTTTTGGCCAAAAAACCACTATATACAAGGTATAATACATATGTATACTAGTAGTTGGACTAAATTCATTTTATTCACACCCAGTTAGCCTAAATTGATGCCATATCCTTTTGGCCCATTTCTTCCTTCCATCGACACTGGCCTAGACCCACTGTCATTCTGTTTATACCCAGTTATGAGACCGTGTCTCACTCAGTCTCTCCTCTCTTCATCTAGCGTCTAATCGTCTCTCCATCTCTCGGCACTTGGCTAGCGCCTAGCGGCGGTGGGTGTCCGTGCCCTTGGTTCTAGTCTTCTGGAGGCGGCATAGGTGGCAAGGGGGTTGGAGGCGGCGTAGGTGGCAGGGGGCTGGAGGCTGCGCAGGTGGCAGGAGCACTGGAGGCCGGAGTGGCCACCGGCCAAGCAGGCACTGCCGCACTACGGGCTTGCAACACTGGGGCAGGTTTGTCCTCTCCAACCCGGCGACCCCCATGCTGTAGAATCTAGATGCGTAGATGGTAGATCTATTCTGCTTGTGTGCCCCTAGAGTTTGTAGTTTTGTAATCTTTCAATCGGTTCCAAGGCACAAAGAATCGTTGAGTTAATTTGTGATTTTTAATTTCTTTATATTATTTGAGATGTTGTCTCTAGTATGAACATTTCTACTTTAATTTTTTTTTGTTATTGTAGACTTTTATGTTTTCTATTGAACAATATTTTTATAACTTCGAATACCCATTCTGAAATTTCTAGATCCGCCCCTAATGGTAGCAAAAAAAACCTCTTGATGTGAACTATTTATGCCACATCACGTGTCGTAGCCAGAGCTCGAACTCGCCGGTGCCGTACGCTGCAGCGTGCGGCGGAGTGCCTGCTCTGCTCGTGGCTGATGCTCACCGCTGCGCCGCCTGTGGGAACTGGAAACCTTATCAATGGGTGCTTGTCGCGGGTGTACATAAGTGTAACGCCCCCGTTTCCAGGGGCGCGTACGGACACGGCACCTCGCAACTATTCACGCATGAACAGTTATGAAGTGTCGCGCAAGAGTATACCATCGCATGCTTACGACAAAAGTCCAGCATATATTTCACATACGGATTAACATCCATTTTTCAACAGCGGGGCGTGCAAGCCCAAAGTATACTTACATCACAAAAACACCAGAATCCGCTCGAGCGCGGCCAAGACCTAAAGCCACGGGTCCTTGTCGAAGAAGAGACCTTCCGGGGCTTCCTCAACGGGGAGACCTTCACCTTCGTCTTGATCCTCTAAAGAAGGGCAAAAGCAAGCCGTGAGCCAATCAACCGGCTCAGCAAGTCCCAAAGGGACCCTAACTTATTACATGCACGGAACATCAAGGGAAGGGAGTATATTTGGTTTATTAACTTTGAGTGGATGCAGTTTTATTTGCAAACATTTTTAGAAGACGGACCCAAAACTACTCCTCAAGAACTCAGGGGTTTTTCATGAAATTTCAATTAACCAACTAATCAAGTTAAACATTTACAAAACTACTTAAGCTTTGCGGCTGGAATCACCCAAGTGACACAGCTCCAATAACCGGAAGCACGGCGTATTCGAATACCATTTATTAGACTCTGCAGAGTTTGCTCAGCTTTACCCACACGATCCCTTAACTCCCGCGACAGAGTTAAGAAAGCCAGGTCGTTTCACTGCTCAACTCTTTATATAGGCTCTACCCGGTAGAATTCACTCGGGTCTGGCTCGCTCACACACACACACACAAGAAAAAGAAAACGGTGCCGCTTCGAGTGAACTCTACCGTTGTTAGGCACCCAATCACGGTCTGCCTAACCTTTGTTACCCAAACACCTTCTCCACAACGCCTGTAGAGTTTCAATCGAGTTGAGCAGCTACTAAACCAGTGTTGACAAGTCAACTCCTGTGGTTGAGCGGTCACCATGTCAATTGCTCAGCGTAAGGGTCTAGTCCTTATATTTTTCCCCCGGAGTCCGCAACCCCGGCCAGGTCCGCAACCTGCAACCCAGGGTAAGAGGCGGGCGAAAACCGTCTCGCGGCGCACCACAGCCCCCCTTACCCTAACTTACATGTCGACATACTCCGCCCTAGGGCACGGCATCCCATACTACCCTGCCCTAGAGTCGGGTTTTCCAAATTCTATTGGCCCGCAGCCACAACCTTAACAGTGTAAGACTTTGCATGATAATAATAACTTACAATTTATCTAGAATAACAGATAATTAATTCTAGGGTTACAAAGGCATGGCAACAAATTTAACGGGGCATTTAACGGTGGTAGGATTAACTACATAACAAGTCATTCTAAACATTTTATTTTATTTTGAACTAACATTTCAGAACTAGCTCAATGCAAATAATGTATTAACATATTTAAACATTATGGGATACAATATGATCAAAGGATTTGGGACTTGCCGTAAACCGGGACGAACTCGGCTAGCTCGAACGAAGAACCTCCTGGCTCCTGAAACTGCACTTGAACTTCCGGGGTCTTCGAAACTAGCGTAAACATACAAAATAAATAAATCCGGCTTGAGACTAATCAAGCGAGGGAAAATAAACTATTTAAAAAGGAGTAAAATGCATAAATCTCCAAATGGGGAATTTTAGGAATTTATCTGGGAGGAATTTGTGGAAGTGGAGGTCACCAATGGGTCTGGAATATTATTTGGAGCAAAGTGGTGAAATTTGGGAATTTTTGGGATTTTCTGTGATTTTCTAGGATTTATTTGGATTTCCTGGGATTTTAGAAAAGAATAAAACTCTGGAAAATGCTGTGAACAGTGATGGGCCGGCCTTCGGCTACAGTGCGGCCTGGCCCGGGGTTTGAACGCGCGGCCCGCGGGGTTTCGCGCACGCGCGCGCGGGAGAGGGAGATGGGCCGAGGGGAGACGGCCCGCCTGCGCTGCGCCCGCACGGCTCGGATGGCCGACGCGTGGCTTGGGGCGGACGGCAGCGGGGCGACGCGGGGCGAACGGACGAGATGGGCTGCGGGGCAGATCGGACGGCAGGGAACGGTGAGGGCGGGCGAAGCGGTATGAGGGAGATCCAACGGATGTGGGGCGGGAGTTTTAAGAGGATCGGACGGCTGCGGCTTGATGCCATCGGGCGGTCGACGTTAAAAGGCGACGGGGAGGATCGAGCGGCGGAGGAGGGGCCACGTCCCTCGTCTCCTACCTCTCGCCGGGCGCGCATGGCAAAAAGGCAGAGGGGCAGCGCCTCCGCTCTCCGGCGACAGCCATGGACTCCGGCGGCAAGGGAAGGTACCGGCGGCTAGCTCTCGACGAGGGAAACTCGTTTTGGGCGACTGGGAGGCAAGGGGATCAGAGGGGACGGCAGGAGGCAAAGAGGGGAGGTTCGGGTCCCCGGCGGTGGAGGGGGCTACCGGCGCCAAACGGGCCCAATCTGCGGCGGCTACACCGGCAGGGGAGGGGGAGGCTCACCTTGGCGGCGGAGGTGGGAGCTGCGAAGTCTCAGAGAAGGCTGGCCACGGAGAGGGGCGGCGGCCGAAAGGGGGCTTCGACGGCAGAGCTGCTCGGGCGATCACCGGGCCTGCAAGGGTTACCACGGCGGTCAGGGGATGGGGAGGAAGCTTCAACCGAATGCAATCGAGGAATGAAGGGAGGAGGAGGGAGATCCGAGTTACGGGGTCGCCGGCGCAGGGGACGATGGCGGCGGCGACTGGAGCGACGGGGGTTCAATCGGTAGCTCGGGGAGCTGCACGGGAGTGATGGGAGGCGGATGGAAGTGTTGGGGAAGCTCGGGAAGCAAAGGAGGAAGAGGGAGCCGAGGGAGGGCTTTATACCCGCGCGGGGAAGGGAAGAATCCGAGGGAGGGAGGAGGATACTTCGGGGAGAAGGCAACGGGCGCGCGCCGGGGTCAACCGGGGTGGGTGAGGCGTCTCCTCCGCGGGATGGAGTGGTGACGCCAGCTCTGCAGAGGGAGTTATGGCGAGGCGACGGGAGAGGAGAGCAGGTGAGCGGCAGCAGGGCGGTGGCGCGTCCGCGCGCGGGAGAGGGAGGCGGCGGCCACTGGCAGGTGGGGTCGGGCGCAGGAGAGCGGCGACGCGTGGCGCAGGAGTTCTGCCGCTCCGACCGGGCTGTCGGGACGGCGCGGCGCGGGGAAGGACCGGGGTGGCGCGGGGACGAGCACGGCGCGGCGCAGCGCGCAGCGCTAACGCGCGTGCGCGGGGCGAAGGCGGGGTGCTGGGGCGGCGCCAACAGAGGGAGGGCTCGGGGAGGCGCTGAGGTGAGGGGGAAGGCGGAAGGAGGGATGGCGCCAACGGGGAGGCGCGGGTGCGGGGCGCGCGAGAGAAAGGGAGGCGGGAAGGAGGCGAGGCGCCAACGGATGGAGAAAGCGGAAAGGCCGAAAAGGGAAGGCGCATTCCGGGGGAACTTTCCCAAAAAGGAAAGTTTCGGAATTTCACTCAAAAATGCAGCAAAAATCACAAATTTTCTGGTTTTGAATTTTTGGGGACTTTTCAATAAGGACCTCGCCGACCTTGCCAGTTGCCACTGCGCCAGATGCTCGACCGCGACATCGCCAGCAGCGTGGCACGAGGTGGCCAACGCCAGGCGCTAAAGGGAGGTCGGGTGGCATCTCGATGGGTCGTGATGCGTTGCAGATCAGGTGAGTCGCAGGCTGATCAGCGGCGCATGGGGAGGCAGTTGGTCGCAGACCTGTGGAAGCGCGTGCTAGGCTACAGTGATGGATACCGACGGCGCCGGCGGCCGGTGTCGACGAGCAACGACGAGATAGATCGGGTACGTCGGGAGACGGTGGAGGTAGGACCGTAGGACAGTTAAATATGGTGCCAGGAATGTGTGAATTGAGCAACTCGCCTACGTAAGTAGATGTCCGCGGCTGGCCGGCCACCGGCTGCCTTTTGTCTCAACATGGGCACTTTGTTGCGCTTCCTGCTCCACGGGCCCAATCTGCAGCAGCAGAAGCATCGATGGTTGTCCGGATCGGATTTGCATCAAAACCCTCTTTTTATATACAGAGCTAGTTCTCTGTTCAATAATATCGCATCTATATATGTGAATAAATATGAAAGTACAATAATAAATAGGTGTAAATGGGTCTAGTGGCCAAAGTTTTACATCACAGGTCAAGTAGGTCAAATACAGATGGAGTGTTACCGTGAGAAAGATAAATAGCAATGAAGACACTCAGGATATATCTATGAGCAATTGACTGAAGCTATGACCTTGTACTCGCCGTCGTCTTCATCACCAAATTTCGATGCATAGAAGTACCCCCAATACCATTGCTTCACTCTTAAAGTCTAAATCTACATATTTGAGAAGCAATGAATATAAAAGTATTCAACAAGTCCTTATATCAAATGCAAATATAGATGCTTGACTTGACAAAGGAGGCGTCTTAGGGTTATTTTAGCACAAAGCAAGATTTATTCTTAAATATCATACTATAGCAATTTTCTACACCTATGACTAGCCTTAAAACCAAAGTGTCATTTGTATAAGTATTATCAAGTAAGAAGGTTCCATCTGCCTATTTTTTGGATGCGGCTAATGACTGCGGCGTATGGCTTTTGCCTCTAGTGCTCGTGCGAACAAACTAAAATATAATAAGCTATTTCTAAAAGATTATCCAATAAACTGCTTTGAAACGTCGACGGAGAAGCTATCCCATTTGTTTATTCGAGAAAAGTCATAATCCACAAGCTATAAGTCATAAGCTAAAGCAAGGTGAAAAGAACATACCATAAGATTCCATCCATGGGTCCACCTATCTTTATATACGATGTTCCATCCATCTACATATATATACCATGGCTACAACCATTCTATGCTTCTCATATTCCCATCCCACATTTTATCAAAACTAACCAAGTATGACACAATACCCGTAGCTGGGGGCACAATTATTCTAATAGATTATACACTCTGTAAAGGTTGTATAATTTTACTCATAAGTTATGATCAACTTATACAGTTAGCAACTATACGCTTCTGTAGGTGTACGACTAAGATGATCACAGCAAGATCTTTACAATACTTCAACATAATAATAGACCATCCAATGGGTTTTATCCTCCCACGTTTGAATGATATTGCACTCTAAAAAAACCAATGTTGAGAGAGTAGACATATCCTCGACTTTGTACCACCAAAAGGGCATATGCTGCCATAAAATAAGTTAACGGGTGTGTACATAGAGATACGTGACCTACATTCTAGGTACAAAAGAATAACCCAGACTATCCACAATATGATAATAGCATTGCAACTATGTAAATCATTCAACTAGGTCTATCCATACTAAACTTGTGGTTGTATGATTAGTAGTTTCGAAAAGCAGCACATGATTTGATCCTTAATTGATTCGGGTGAGACCATCCACAACCTAGATCACATGCACATTGCACTAGTCTCCTACAATCCACTTGTCCAAGCCTCCACCATTTTGTAAAACATTTCCTAGTTTCCCATGGCAACAATGTTACCACAATTAGTATTATACAATGTTTCAAATATATGTTGGCAATGTTTGTGTCGTATTTAAATTAACCACTAAGCATAACCGTCATCCATAATTAATTAACTAAGGGCAAATTAGTATGGTACTGTTGGAAATATGTTGAATTTCTTTTGGATTTAAAGTAAGGGAGACAAGTTCTCTGAAGTTTGAATCCGTAAGTTAATTCTAAAAATTTGAAAAATTCTAAAAGGTGGGACAGTCGGTTTATAATTTATGTTTCCTTATTATTTTTTGTAGGGAAAGTCTCCACTGCCTGACAGGTGGGGTCTAGGTGTTTTCATTCACTGTTGGATTATTTTTATGAAGAGGACCTCCTATGTGGGGACACAATCATTATGGACTGGCCCCAACTGAAACGGTCCAGGGGCACAGGCCCACATGTCAATGTCTTTTTTTTGGACCTAATCTATTCGGCCTATTAAATCATGGGGCCTACCTGTCATTGGTACGTTCCTATAGTCCGGTTTTAATTAGATTTTACTAGTCATGTGGGGATATATACCTAATTAATCCTCTGGCTACTATGGCCACATGGTTTCGTCTCTTCTGGCCTTCGATTCGAACAGAGGGAGCTGAGCAGAGTCGGCCAGGAGCGCGGCTCAGGCTGAGCTTGATGCCGGCACGGCAAGCGATGGCGAGTGCTGGCGAGCGGCAAAACGGAAAGCACGGACGGCGGTGAGCTCGCAAGCCGCGATGGCACGCACGGGGATGGGCCGTGGCGTGAGTGCGGAGGTACATAGCGGCGATGGGGCGTGCGGCCTACTGTGGCGACGGCTTACCGTCGGCTAAATCCAGAATTTAACCTCTTCATGGGCATATACGGGTTAAGGCGAGGCTGCAAGTGCAACGGCATGGCCGGAGAGGGCCAATGGGAAGGGCTGCGGCAAGCGCGGTAGCAGCAGGGTCACGTTCTACGAAGTCGAGATCGGCTCCAACCTCTCAGGATCAGAGCAATCCTAACCGTGCAAAACTCACGTCAAATGGTGTGGTGCTCATTCCACGGCGAGCTATGGCGGCACGGCTTAGTGCTATGGTGCGGCGAAGCTACGCTGAACAATTCGTGGATTGACTAGCATACAGGGTTCTGGATGGTGTGGACTGTGGAACATGCTGGAACGGAGGAACTTACCCAGATTCTGGAGAGAGAGAGAGAGAGAGAGAGCTCGGGAGAGAGAAGGGCTTGGGGAAGAAGATGCTGCCTTGTGGGGTCGGACCCACTGGTCAGTGACAGACTGACAGTGACGGGGTGGAAGTGATGCTGGCCTGGATTTTGGGCTGAAAGGAAGAAGAAGTGGGGAGACGGCTGGGCCGAGATGGGACAGCGCTGATGGGTTTGAAAATAGGGTTTTGCGTTTAATTTACTTACGAAAATTAATTTGGATTTGAAGTTTTCGGAGAAGCTCCCAAAATGCAATAAAAGTTTTCAAAGTTCATAAAAAAATGTAAGTTCACCGCTGATTTCAGGCTTCGCCCGTGGTGGCGGTCAGCAGGCTTAAGGGGCAGCGGCGCCGCGACGGTGCAAGACTGAACTGGACGAAAATTTTATGGAGAGCTCCCTGAAAAGATTATAATTCTCAGGACTTGGAATGGTTGATGACCGAGACTCAACGTCAACAAGAAACCAGGGTGGTATTGAGCAAAGGGTTTTTTGCACCTGTCTGGATAATATTATGTGTAAATTGGACAGTTTTATAGTAGAGTGGAATTAAATTGAACGGTTTTTATAATTAAGATGAGCCTGGAAAGATTACTGGTTATTTGGATGATAGAGGTATCCGTCCGATGAAGGCAGAAGATTTGAAAGATTTAAATGGCAAATGCAGGTAAGGAAAGAGAGTCGGTTATTGATGGAAAGTTGGATCGGATATGAAGGAATTCGTCGAAGAGTTCAACACTGAGATGGCAAGGTAAAAGATATATAAGCAGGCGAAGAGACACAGGGAAGATTTGCACATGCCATCAGTAAGAATTCTCTTATCTAATTTGGAAGGATCCATGATTGTTTTTATAGTACATCCAGTTGAAAACATATTAAATTTAAATTTAAAAAGGAAAAATATGCTAGCTGATCAGGGACAACGCAAATAAATACGGGAAAAAAAGAACCGGCAAAAAAGCTCAAAAAAGTCAAAAGTTCAAAAAAAAACAAAATTTATTAATAGTGAAAAATAAACCAGAAGCTAAAGTCAAAATGAGCGAAGACACATGTTTCTAACACTGCTCTTCTGTTGACACGGTTTTGTCAATTGCCGAGGCCGCCCGGGCGGCGGAGGTCTTTCTAGGACCGTACACCAGGGACGAGAACTCCCGTCGCTCGGCCGCTGTCCGCGGGACTCGTCTGAATCGGGTTTGCTACGCACGGGGTGTGGCTCTCTCGGAACGCCCCGACCCTGACTAGGTGAAGAAGCAGGGGAAGATGGCCCGCACAGACGACGAGGTTGAATCATCCGAGGCCATACCCGCCGTGCCTGCCGGGCGACGGCCCCAGGTTCCACCTCCGGACCGTCGGTTGACACGAGTTCGATGGCCGTTGGAGCTTTGGATGCTGGTCGGTCACCCGTCGAATGTGGCGCCGCTTCATCCTCTCACCCTACACCCCCTGGGGTGGTGGTGCGGGGGGCTTCGGAGTCCCGAGGCCCCGCCGGGGTCAGCAGCTTCGCAATCGCCGAGCCGGACCTTGCCGAATCGTCAACGGAAAGCACACCCTCCAACCCCCGGGTACAACCGGTGCCTCCGACCCCGGGTGTGCTGCTGGCCGTAACCACGTCCGCTTCGTCTCTCTTTTGTGTGTTTTTTGGATGAAGTGATAACTTCTGTCTCGTGCAGCGTTCAAGGAAGCGGCCGAGGGAGGGCAAGGCGTGTCGCCTGCTCCAAGTTCCGTGGGCACTGCAACACAGGGCTCCGCTGCCTCAGCCTCCTTGGATGTTGGGCAACTGTGCAAGGCTCACGACATCAAGGTTCGGCACGAGGCCCTAGAGGTCTTCTTGGCCCGTTTCGCTTCTCCACCTACCTATCGCCGGAGAGCTGTTCCGAAGCATGTCTCTTGCGACCATGTTCTGCACAATCGAGGCCAACGCCGCGAAGGCGTAGTGCGCCTGCTCTCTTTTTATTGGGAGGGATTTCCCAAGTTTTTCCTGATTGCCAGTATGTCCCTCGTGCGCTGCTCTGGCAGAACCTCATGCTCTCCCGGGCGCTGGAGAATGAGTTCCACGCGTATATTCCGACAAGCAGGAGGGGGCAAGGGCTGGGGTTTCATGAGTTTTGGTGGCCGCGTCAATGAGAATTCTAACATCTGGATGTGGATGAGGCTGTCGGGCGATTGGCGGGATTCCTCAAGTGGTATGCAGGCCTGCGATTCTATGATCTTGTAGTTTTTTTAGGAGACAACGGTGGTATATGATCCACTGAAAAGTGTTAACATTAATAAGCAAAAGTGGTCCAATTGCAGCCCAGTACAGCCGGATGAGATGAGCAGCTGCGTGGCGAGCACAAAGACAACTATTTAGTTCCTCCTCCTGTACTACTATTTTCTCGAGAATGGTTTGCTGTTCTCATTTTGCTCTGAAGAGAAACATATCATCCGTGACAAAGGTGCTGCTGTTGCAGCGTGGCAAGGATATTAATTAATTAGATACGAGCATTTTTTTTAAGCAAACATATCTGACGCATTCTCCCTGAAGAGAACATACTAGTTGAAAACTCTAGCACTCTTATTACAAGACACTGAATTAATAAAACCAACCAGATCAGCTCACTGCATGCGTGTGAGCACTCCGTCGATCTTCAAACTACTTTGAACCGACATGCTGAACAATTCTCCCCTTGGACAAGGGAATAAAGGAAACAAAGAGTAGCGGTACAACTAAAAGTGAAACTTCATAAGATACAGGCGGAATGCGACCTTCAGTATATATGTTGGTTTTCTAGAATTAATTAAAGCATGCATGCATGCATGGCAAGTGTAGTGGAGTCTTGACTGTCTTGCTAATTGGAGGCAACAGGGAGCTAGGCTTGCACGATTGAGCCGATCAATGCCGACGAAATTACCGCCTGCTCTGCTTGTATAGCTGCAATGGCATGTGGATTAGTTGGTTTACATGGTACCGGAAAACAGAGTTCATCCAACTAGCTAGTATATGAAACAGATGGCCCGCGAAATGGCTCAACCAGCGACAGAACGTGGAATCGATGGTCCGTGCATGCATGCATGTGAGTTGAGGAGCCTATGTAACCATCGATCCAGAGTTCCAGGCTGCATCCATGGATCCTCCGATCTAATATTAATGTCAAATCGTCTGCTAATCTGGGTCATGTCACATATAATTCATATGAACTAGCCGACTGCCCGTGCAATTAGGAGGTGTAGTGTGGTATCTATCTATATATTATATTATTAATGTCACATTGTCTGCTAATTTGGATCACGTCATACTGGATGACTACAGAAACAAATCGCATATAATTCATATGAACTAGCTGACTGTCCGTGCAATTGAGTGGTGTAGTGTGGTATTCTATAGACTATAATATAACATATAAGATTTTCTAGCCCCTCAGATTGAGACGTGGTGGTTTCTTGTAATTTTTCTTATTGAGATAATAGATTAGAATAATAATTTTGAAGTTATCAATTTTTATTCGGATTGCTATTTTTCATTCTATAGGAGTGAAAAATTGAAAATATTGAAATTCATAATTCTCCAAAATTGCCAAAACTCTGACTTACTGTAACTAATACTATAGTGGCTATTCCAGACATCCAGAAACAGAGGTCCCCCTTTTTTTCGAGATCATCCAGACTTACTTTGGCGTGACATGCTAGCGCTCATCGTCACCACATACTAAAATTGAGGACTCAACTGTCTGATTTAATTGTTAAAGAGGAAAAATATTACTTTTAAGACCCCGCAGTTTAATTTTTCGACGTGGCCAGGTGGAACTAGCTACATGAGGTAGTAAATAAATACGATCGGGCTAATTACTATTGTTATTATTATTATAGCACCTGACAGATGGAAAGAAATCACATACTCCTTCAGTTAATTAATTTTTATAGAGCGTATTTTTGACTATGTATATATACTAATTAGAAAGCTCTAGGATTGAAGAAGCTATAAAAGAAAACGACTAGATTACCTATCCATTGTCGGTAAAAGAAAGAACGAAAGAAATAAGAGCAACAGAGACAAAATAGCATTCACACATTATGATTTGCAACGAAATCCTTAAGATTGATGAACGTGATGATTGCTGCTAAAGATTGATGAATTAAGCGGTATTGATGTCATGCAGTGCAGGCGAACAGGCCCAGAAAGCAAAATTCAAATGGATCGAAATTGAGCGGACTGTTGGTACCTGCATGCAGGCCAGATTTGATTGAATGAATCGATTCAGGAGTGAGCTAGCTAGCACTGGCTTCTCTCTCTTCTGTGGCGACATTAGATTGTCTCTGGTTGCGCGGCTAGTATTATTGAGAAAGAAACAAGCAGTTAAAAACTAGGCAATTAACCAGCATGATGAGTCGTAGTAGTAGTAGTACGACATGTAGTCAGGGATGGGAATGGGAAGGATTAAGAAAGAGAGAGACCTGTTGCTGTTGGTGTTGGTCAGATAGCCTCATTTTATCTTCACCGCATCTCGTCATTTCAAGTGTGGGATGGTTGGGATGGACGTCGACTGCGTGCCTCAGAGCCGCTTCTGCTTCCTCCACCTCCCCAACCCTAGCATCCTCACAGATGATGTAAACGCTGAATTTCTTGACCAAAGGATTCCACAGCAACCAATGGAAATTAAAATAATGCTTGTCATCCTTCTCCTCCCGCACATCGACAGCGTGTCGAACGACTTGACCACTCAATCTGTTAGGCTGATAATGACAAAGAGGAGAGAACAAAGAACTAAAAAGGATCATTTTCCTGCTTGTAAAATATCAAAAGAACGGAGGCAGTAGTGATAGAAAACACTAGGAGTAGCTAGGGAAAAGAAACATTAATTGAAGCTTACCACATGGTCCTGGCCAGATGAGAGCATTTCATCTTCAGCTAGCCTTGTCGTTTGAAGGGTGGGACGGTTGGGATGGACTGCGGCTGCGTGCCTCAATGCCGCCTCGGCTTCCTCCACCTCCGCAGCACGGGCATCACGACAGATGATTTGAGTGGTGACATTCTGAATCGAAGGGAGGCTTCCCAAGCCAAGCTTGTCAAAACCAATGTTGGCATCCTTCATGAACCGCACATAGACATCAAACTCAAGGGATTCAAGGCTTGGCATAATAGGTGCCATGCTGCACTCGCCGTGCACAAACCGGATACACGTGTCCGTGTTGAAGAAACGCAACTTGTGGAACAAGTGCCCATCCCCGCCAATAATGCTTACTGCTGGGGGGTGCCTCATCCACAGTTGGAGGCCACGGAGCAATGGCAACCTCCCGAGGGTTTCCATGTCCTGCTCTTGCACAACCTGCACTCTCATGTCTAAGAAGTAGAGGTTTGGAAGAAGCGACGAATTAATCCATGCCGGCAGTCTAGAGAACAACAAGCATTGTAAAGACAAGTAGCGGAGAAGTTGAGGGGAGACAGGCCCTGCTTCCCACGTGGCACCCTTCCCCAATGCTTTGCCCCCAATGTACACAAATTGGACCTTGTGCAGATTGCCTAGAGACTGCACCAAAGCTCTCTCCAGGCTCTCATCTTGTACATCAATCGTTGCCCAGAGCACCCTCAGCTCCCTCAGATTGTCTAGCCCCTTCACAAATCTTGCAGAGCTATCCGCAGCACGGTTTATCCATAGCTGTTGCAGGGACGTTAGGTTCCCAATCCAATCCGGCACTCTTGTCTTGTGATCAGCATCTAGGCACACCAATTGTGTTAGCAGGCCGACGGTCTGCGGCAATTCTTTTATGCCAGTTCCCCACAACTCCAGTGTCTGCAGAAACTTTAGATCTCCTATTTCTTTTGGGAGCTCACGAATAGGTGTATATGTTAGTCCGAGGTACCTCAGGTGAAGTAAGTTGCCAAGATGCTCGAGGTTGTTATAACCTTCCATAAAATCACAATTTTCCATAGCTAGTACACGTAAAACTCGAAAGCTTGGGGATATCATACTAGCATGGCATGAAATGGCAGTAAATGACCTCACATGTTGCATGCGCACGTTAGCCAGAGGATTATGCTCTTCGATTCTATTTTGAAGAGCTAACCTACGAGCATTGCTATGTTGAAATGTCTGTTGCTCATTGTCCAGTATAGTAACAAAATTTTCTTCACTTGACAAGGAACGGACGAGATCAAGCACCATATCATGAACACTGCAAAATCCTACGTACCCTATATATTGGGACTCATCCGGCTTGATCATGCCTCTATTAACGAGCTCGTTGAAGTATCTCTCTCCAACCTCGAATAATCCTATCCCTTGTTCGTCATGGACGAAACCTTCAGCTATCCACTTCCATATCAAAATAAATTTGTCGATCAAATAATCTTCTGGAAATACACTTAGATACAATAAGCAAGCCCTTAGATGAGAAGGTAGATCGTAGTAGCTAAAAGACAGTATCTTTCTAGTATTCTCTACATCAACGTTATCTCCATGCCCAAAACCGATAGAGTTGTAGACCTCAGACCAGTCCTCCCCTGGTTTACTAGCCAACAAGCTAGCTATCGTAATGATAGCTAATGGTACACCACCACATTTCTTCAAAATTTTATCATATTCCTCGGTGGATTGATTATAGGGAAGTTTGCCTTCACAATCAACAATTCTTGTATTGAATAATTTTTCAGAGTTAACACGAGAAAGTGGCTGTAGTTTATAAACGTCATCGGCATTTGTGGCAACTTCAGAAATACGAGTAGTTGCGACTACTCTACTTCCACAATTATTATCGGCCAAAGCACATCTGATTATTGCCCATGATTTCTTATCCCATATGTCATCAATGATAATGAAATACCTATACATCGGCATGACAGTGTAAGAGCCATGAGTTAGTAAAACTATCTAGAGAATCTATGACGAGGAAGAAAAGCTAGGAGAGAAAACATGCACCGAAGAGGGAGATGCGGGATCTATTTCATGATCTGACAATTGGAAGAATATGTATGGTTTGTAAAATACAAATACATAGCACAAAGCGGGCATAGGTGACACAAAAGAAAGTATTGGTATTAAAGCCTAGAATGTAATGCAATTAACTTATTGTACAACTACCAAAACTAAAAGACATAATTAAGCTGATGACTACCATTAGGTGGGTAATGCGTACCTCTTCTTTTGAAGGAATTCCCAGAGTTCGTTGATGAGCTGCCTTTCATCCAATATTGTCATATTGAAATTTGTGTACTTCTGCTTGTCAAGATCAATGAGAATGTCCTTGAAAACTTTCTTCATGTCAGGATTCTGACCGACTGGAACAAAAGCACAACAATTGAAACATGCTTTATGCTTGTCATACACTGCTTTGGCAAGAGTGGTTTTGCCCACTCCTCCAAATCCGACGATAGAGACTGTCTTCATCTTTTTGTTAGATGCATCATCCCCCTCTGACAGCATCTTTATGAGCGTGTCCCTTGGCCCATCAATGCCGATGAGCTGCGCCGCATCTTCGTATAGAGCCAAGAGGCGAGGATCAATAGTCGATGTCGTGGTAGGCTTAGCCACAATGATGTCGATTGTGTACTTGCCACGCCTATTGGCCACCTCCTGGACTTGGTCCTTGATGTCTTTGATCACGTTGGCGATCTGATGATAAGACTTGCCCTTGCTGAACCAGTTGTCCATCTTCTCCATGAGCTTTTTGAGCCATTGCAGGTTGGGCGTGGCCTTATGGCCATCCTCTATGCTCATGAGGAAGGTGTCGACGATATCCTCCATGTCGTACGACAACTCCCTGACGTCGCGTGCCCAGAGCTTGACCTGCTCATCGAGCTGCTCACGCGGTACCTCTGCCACCTTGCTGAGAGCGGCGTACATGATCTCAAGCTCTCCTGAGAGAGACTGGACTTGCTCCCTAACGCTCTTCTGCAGCTTGTACTCCTCCTTAAGCAGCTCGGCAAGCTTGTTGAGGAGGCTGCCCATCGCCCCCACCGCATACTCCATGGTCTCGGTCGGTAGGTAGCGTACCTTCTCGTGCTTTGTTTGGTCGATCCTAGTGGCGGTGGTAGTAGTGCTTGCTGCATGGGGGCCGCGAGGGCAGCTTATAATTATAGCTAGCTTAGCAGATCTGACGTGATATTGGACAGGCCGGGGAGAAAAAAAGGAGTCCGTCAGAGTCTTTGTCATTCACTCGAGCCAATTAATTTCCATCTGATGAAAAGTGTCATGTGGTCCGTCAGAGCTCAAAGCGGCTTTGACCAGGAACTTGATTGTATTCTTCTTTGAGAGCTCGCCCAACATGATTGTACTGGGCCGGCCGGGTGATAGTTTTTATGGGACAGAGAGCTGCTTAATTTCTCGCCTTCTTCCAATTGACACCGTCGTCTTGCAAGCATATCCTAATTAATTATATCGTGTGAACGGAATCAGCTACCTGCATTACGAACAATCCCACACAAAAGACAAAGTAATACAAGCAATCATCAAAGTATTAAGAAAAAACAGTGCCAAGCTACATAGAGTCATTCTACTTGAGTGGGAAGAAAAACAAGTGGTTCAGAGCGACAAATACTAAACTGTCTCCCCGTGTATATTAGCATACGAAGACCGAAGTAAAGGTCCTCCTCTCTTTTTTGTTCGGCGTGCCATGTGTCCATGTTAATTAATTGCACGCCTCTCGTATTTTCCATTTAGATGTCTTCTGATTGATATCTTCAGCGCCAAAGGGAAAAGCAAGGACACTAAAAATTCAGTTAAGGAATGGTCCTGAGATGATTGAACATTTAAAAGCAAGAACACCTAGACAGGATTAGGTATTTTTAATTAAAAAAATAACACAAAAATTCAAGCCGACAGGGACATGATCGGAATTTTCTTTTGGCTGCGATTAGCATTTAATTCCGATTGCACCAGCTGTGAATGGATGTGATATATTGGATCACTTTACTATTACAACTACTCGTACTAATTAGTTTAAGAGGGTTAATCTAGCTGGATTGCATACAGTGACATTTATTATATTATTAAAGCGATAGAAAATGAAGGTGCCTCGTTCGCACTTAGAGGCTAAAATTTCCCCCTCTCTCTCGAGTGCAAATATTGAACAACCAGCATCGAAATTCCCTAGTGCTTCCGCTTATGCTTCAGTTCCTGTTACATTCCAGTCATGACCCTGCAAGAGGTTTGGTTAGGGAGTCAGTCAATTTATGACAAAGTACAGTGCCTACATGTAGAGTATGGAACCGTGACCCAAAATTCCTCGAGGTATTTTAACGACATTCAGCAAGCAATAAGCATGGAACTGTGAGACAATCAAAATTAATTTTGTTTCCGACCAAACTGGATATTATTATTCAAGAACTTTGAAATGATTCTTAGAAAGTGACCTTGCTCTTGACTTATTCAGGTAGTGGCCCCTTTCATATTTATGACTCCCTTGACAGGCCAAAAGTCTGAAACTAGTGGATATGAACATGACAACATGGATATGAAGATGACAATGACGACTACTAGGAAGTCTTGCGGGCACAAACAAATGGAAAAGAACTGGCTAGCGATGACTTGCAAGTCAATCTTTGGCACGCGAACAAAAAGCAAATTAAGAAGCAGTCTAAGACACGTATCAGACTACCAGGGGAAGCCTTCATGCATCGTTCCCTATCTATGTATTTATTTATCTATCCATATAGAAATCTATCTATTATATTAATAAAGCGATAGAAAACAAAGCCACCATGTTTGCTTTCAAGGGCTAAAAATTTCTTCACTCTCTGAGTGCAAATGTTCAACAACCAACGTCAAAATTACATAGTGCTTATGTTCATGCTTTAGTTTCTGTTACATTCCAGTCATGATTCTACAGGAGGTTTGGTTAGGGAGTCGGTGAATTCATGACAAAGTACAATGCCTACATGTAGAGCATGGATTATCGAAATAAAGTACCTTTAAGGTTTTAATTTTCTTATGATTGCTATTGTTACCTTTATTATTTCATCTTTACTTTGGCGATGACGTTCCATAGTAGTATCCTAGTTGGCTGTACATGGGGTGCTACACCAACCTTGACACTACAAGAGGTATGGTTAGGAAGTCGGTGAATTCATGACAAAGTACAGTGCCTGCATACAGATATGGAGCCATGACCCAAAATTCTCCGAGGTATCTTCATAGTGCATTCAACAAGCAATAATCATGGAACTGCGAGATAACCAAAATTAATTTTATTTATGACCAAACTAGATTATTATTTGAAAGCTTTGAAATGTTTATGAGAGGTGACCTTGCACTTGACTTATTCAAGTAGTGTCCCCCTTTCATATTTTTGACTCCCTTAAAATTCTGAAACTGATGGATATGAAGACAATGACGACGACTACTTGGAGGACTTTTAGGCACAAGCCATTGAAAAAAAAGCAGCTAGTGATTGCTTGTGAGTCGATCTTCAGTGCATGAAAAAAAAAGTAATTTAAGAAGCAGACTAAGACACATATCGGACAACCGGGTGAAGCATACGTGCACCATTCCATGTCTATCTATATGGAAATCTATCTATTATATTATTAAAGCGATAGAAAAGAAAGACACCATGTTCATGTCAAGGGCTAAAAATTTCCCCTCTCCTTCGAGTGCAAATGTTGAATCAGTGTCAAAATTTCGTTGTTCTTACACTCATGTTTTAGTTTCTGTTACATTCCAGCCTTGAAATTGCAAGAGGTTTCATTAGGGAGTCGGTGAATTCATGACAAAGTATAGTGCCTGCATGCAGAGCATGGAGCCTTGACCCAAAATTCTTCCAGGTATCTTAATGACGCATTCGGCAAGCAATAAGCAAGGAACCGCGAGATAACCAAAATTAATTTTATTTATGACCAAACTAGGTTATTATTTGAAAGCTTTGAAATGTTTATGAGAAGTGACCTTGCACTTGTCTAATTCAAGTAGTGTCCCCCTTTCATATTTTTGACTCCCTTAAAAGTCTGAAACTGATGGATGTGATGACAATGACGATGACTACTTGAAGATCTTTTAGGTGCAAGCCATTGGAAAAACAACAGCTAGCGATGGCTTGCGAGCCGATCTTTGGCGCATGAACAAAAAACTAAATTAAGAAGCAAACTAAGACACATATCGGACTACCGGGTGAAGCATACCTGCATATTCCCTATCTATCTATATGGAAATCTATGTATTATATTATTAAAGCGATAGAAAAGAAAGACACCATGTTCATCTCATGGCTAAAAATTTTCCCCTCTCTTTCGAGTGCAAATGTTGAACCAGTGTCAAAATTCCGTAGTTCTTATGCTCATGCTTTAGTTTCTGTTACATTCCAGGCATGACCCTACAAGAGGTTTGCTTGGGGAGTCGGTGAATTCATGACAAAGTACAGTGCCTGCATGCAGAGAATGGAGCCGTGACCCAAAATTCTTCCAGGTATCTTAACGACGCATTCGGCAAGCAATAAGCATGGAATTGCGAGATAACCAAAATTAATTTTATTTATGACCAAACAGGATTATTATTTGAAAGCTTTGAAATGTTTATGAAAAGTGACCTTGCACTTGACTTATTCAAGTAGTGCCCCCCTTTCATATTTATGACTCCCTTGACCGGCTAAAAGTCTAAAACTGATGGATATGAAGACAATGACAATGACTACTTGAAGGTCTTTTAGGCATAAGCCATTGGGGAAAAAAGCAGCTAGAGATGGCTTGCCAGTCAATCTTTGGCGCATGAATAAAAAAGTAAATTAAGAAGCAGGTTAAGACACATATCAGACGACTGGGTGAAGCATACATGCATCATTCCTTGTATATCTATATGGAAATCTATGTATTATATTGTTAAAGCGATAGAACAGAAAGAGACCATGTTCATCTCATGGGCTAAAAATTTCCCCTATCTCTCAAGTGCAAATGTTGAACAACCATTGTCAAAATTCCATAGTGCTTACACTCATGTTTTAGTTTCTGTTTCGTTCCAGTCTTGACTCTGCAGTAGTTTTGGTTAGGGAGTCGGTCAATTCATGGCAAAGTATAGTGCCTGCATGCAGAGCATGGAGCCGTGACCCAAAATTCTCTGAGGTATCTTCACGGTGCATTCAACAAGAAATAAGCATGGAACTACGAGATAACCAAAATTAGTTTTATTTATGACCAAACTGGATTATTATTTGAAAGCCTTGAAATGTTTATGAGAAGTGACCTTGCACTTGACTTATTCATGTGGTGTCCCCCTTTCATATTTATGACCCCCTTGACAGGCTAAAAGTCTGAAACTGATGGATATGAAGACAATGACGACGACTACTTGAAGGACTTTTAGGCACAAGCCATTGAAAAAAAAGCAGCTAGCGATTGCTTATGAGTCGATCTTCAGCGCATGAACAAAAAAGTAAATTAAGAAGCAGACTAAGACACATATCGGACAACCAAGTGAAGCATACGTGCATCATTCCCTGTCTATCTATATGAAAATCTATCTATTATATTATTAAAGCGATAGAAAAGAAAGACACCATGTTCATGTCAAGGGCTAAAAATTTCCCCTCTCCTTCGAGTGCAAATGTTGAATCAGTGTCAAAATTTCGTTGTTCTTACACTCATGTTTTAGTTTCTGTTACATTCCAGCCTTGAAACTGCAAGAGGTTTCGTTAGGGAGTCGGTGAATTCATGACAAAGTATAGTGCCTACATGCAAAGCATGGAGCCATGACCCAAAATTCTCCGAGGTATCTTCATAGTGCATTCAACTAGCAATAATCATGGAACTGCGAGATAACCAAGATTAATTTTATTTATGACCAAACTAGATTATTATTTGAAAGCTTTGAAATGTTTGTGAGAAGTGACCTTGCACTTGACTTATTCAAGTAGTGTCCCCCTTTCATATTTTTGACTCCCTTAAAAGTCTGAAACTGATGGATACGAAGACAATGCTGATGACTACTTGAAGGTCTTTTTGGTGCAAGCCATTGGAAAAAAGCTGCTAGCAATGGTTTGCGAGCCGATCTTCGGCGCATGAACAAAAAAGTAAATTAAGAAGCAGACTAAGACACATATCGGACTACCGGGTGAAGCATACATGCATATTCCCTATCTATCTATATGGAAATCTATCTATTATATTATTAAAGCGATAGAAAAGAAAGACACCATGTTCATCTCATGGGCTAAAAATTTTGCCCTCTCTTTCGAGTGCAAATGTTGAACCAGTGTCAAAATTCCGTAGTTCTTATGCTCATGCTTTAGTTTCT
Source organism: Dendrocalamus latiflorus (assembly GCA_017311315.1). Classification (NCBI taxonomy): domain Eukaryota; kingdom Viridiplantae; phylum Streptophyta; class Magnoliopsida; order Poales; family Poaceae; genus Dendrocalamus; species Dendrocalamus latiflorus. The sequence goes on from CM029641.1 coordinate 53,141,307, forward strand.
GTTACATTCCAAGCTTGACACTACAAGAGGTTTGCTTGGGGAGTCGGTGAATTCATGACAAAGTACAGTGCTTGCATGCAGAGAATGGAGCCGTGACCCAAAATTCTTCCAGGTATCTTAACGGCGCATTCGGCAAGCAATAAGCATGGAATTGTGAGATAACCAAAATTAATTTTATTTATGACCAAACAGGATTATTATTTGAAAGCTTTGAAATGTTTATGAGAAGTGACCTTGCACTTGACTTATTCAAGTTGTGTCCCCCTTTCATATTTATGACTCCCTTGACCGGCTAAAAGTCTAAAACTGATGGATATGAAGACAATGACAATGACTTCTTGAAGGTCTTTTAGGCATAAGCCATTGGAAAAAAAAAGCAGCTAGCGATGGCTTGCCAGTCAATCTTCGGTGCATGAATAAAAAAGTAAATTAAGAAGCAGGCTAAGACACATATCAGACGACTGGGTGAAGCATACATGCATCATTCCTTGTATATCTATACGGAAATCTATCTATTATATTGTTAAAGCGATAGAAAAGAAAGAGACCATGTTCATCTCATGGGCTAAAAATTTCCCCTATCTCTCAAGTGCAAATGTTGAACAACCATTGTCAAAATTCCATAGTGCTTACACTCATGTTTTAGTTTCTGTTTCGTTCCAGTCTTGACTCTGCAGTAGTTTTGGTTAGGGAGTCGGTCAATTCATGGCAAAGTATAGTGCCTGCATGCAGAGCATGGAGCCGTGACCCAAAATTCTCTAAGGTATCTTCACAGGGCATTCAACAAGAAATAAGCATGGAACTACGAGATAACCAAAATTAGTTTTATTTATGACCAAACTGGATTATTATTTGAAAGCCTTGAAATGTTTATGAGAAGTGACCTTGTCACTTGACTTATTCATGTAGTGTCCCCCTTTCATATTTATGACTCCCTTGACAGGCTAAAAGTCTGAAACTGATGGATATGAAGACAATGACGACAACTACTTGAAGGACTTTTAGGCACAAGCCATTGAAAAAAAAGCAGCTAGCGATTGCTTGTGAGTCGATCTTCAGCGCATGAACAAAAAAGTAAATTAAGAAGCAGACTAAGACACATATCGGACAACCGGGTGAAGCATACGTGCATCATTCCCTGTCTATCTATATGGAAATCTATCTATTATATTATTAAAGTGATAGAAAAGAAAGACACCATGTTCATGTCAAGGGCTAAAAATTCCCCCTCTCCTTCGAGTGCAAATGTTGAATCAGTGTCAAAATTTCGTTGTTCTTACACTCATGTTTTAGTTTCTGTTACATTCCAGCCTTGAAACTGCAAGAGGTTTCGTTAGGGAGTCGGTGAATTCATGACAAAGTATAGTGCCTGCATGCAGAGCATGGAGCCATGACCCAAAATTCTCCGAGGTATCTTCATAGTGCATTCAACAAGCAATAATCATGGAACTGCGAGATAACCAAAATTAATTTTATTTATGACTAAACTAGATTATTATTTGAAAGCTTTGAAATGTTTATGAGAATTGACCTTGCACTTGACTTATTCAAGTAGTGTCCCCCTTTCATATTTTTGACTCCCTTAAAAGTCTGAAACTGATGGATATGAAGACAATGACGATTACTACTTGAAGGTCTTTAAAATATTCTAGACCTAGTCACTAGTTGCGCTTACTCTGAATTAAGCGCCAAATACTGTAAATCATAACGAAATGCTATACAACTTAAACGGCCTCTCTCTGCCATTAGTTGCGCTTGAAATCATTCCGGCCTCAACGAGTGCGTAACGAAATGCTATACAACTTAAAAACCTGCCATTAGTTGCGCTTGAAATCATTTCGGTCTCAAGAAGTACGTAGTGGAATTGATGCATGTGTGCCTCTCGATCGATAGATCATTGCTTGTCTTTCATTGCTACTCTATTAAGACGCACGCAAGTGAATGGATCATCACACGGGTATACGAGAGATATTGCATGAATATTGCCTCATGAAATATATAACCATTTTTCTATATGTATAATATGAGAGATATTGCCTCATCCTATGTCGTTGGAATCTTTTCCAATAATATAAGCACGTTTCAAAAGAGTTTTAAATGGTTTTCATAAGGTTTTGAGAGTGTTTCCACAAATTTAAATGGTTTTCAAATATAAAAATGTAAGTTTCGTCCAATTTCATATCTGCAATTTAATTAAAAATGAGTTTAAGAAGAATTTTAACTGAGTTTTAAAAATATAAGATTCACAATTTTGGAGCAAGTTTTGCAGATTTTAAAAAGAGTTTGAAACTAGCTTCATAAAATTTTAGTGTGTTTTCAACAAATTTCAATGAGTTTAAAACATGAGTTTTGAGTTTTGAATTCGAATGTTGGTGTTTCAATGAGTTTCACATTCGAAACTTGAGGTTTCATGAAGTTTCAAAAAAGCAAGTTTCAAGTTTCGAATATGAAACTCTCTGTTTCAACGAGTTTCGCATCTCAAACTTAGGGTTTATGAAGTTTCAAAGAAATGAGTTTCGAGTTTTGAATGTGAAACTCGATGTTTCAATGAGTTTCGCATTCGAAAATTAACATTTTGTGAAGTTTCAAAAAAATGAGATTCGAGTTTCGGATCTGAAACTCGGGTTTCAGTGTGTTCCACAACTGAAACTTGATGTTTTAAAATATGAAACTTAGTGTTTCAATGAGTTTCAAGTCTGACACTTGATGCTTTAGTGTATGAAAAGAGTTTCAAAATGAGTTTCAAGAAATTTCAGAAATATTTCACAAGATGTTTTAAAAATTCCAATAAGTTTTAATACAAAAAATCCGGCATATGCTGCCAAGCCATTGCACGCACGGGCGCCATCGTCATGCACGCTTCTCGCCCGCACCACCACTTGAGCAACAGCTCATCTCGCCTCGCCTTGTTCGAGCTTGAGGCATTGAGACACGCTTCCTGAGAGATCATGTCTTTCACCGAGTTGCACGATGCCTCGTCAGAGCTCGTGTAGTCGATAGCCATGCCTCCCATCTCTATTGCCCATCGCACCACACCGGACTGCTGGGCCACCCACTGCTACAGACAGTCCTATCACAGACGGTTCGGAACCGTCTGTGATTCGGAACCGTCATCACAGACGGTTCCTGAACCGTCAGTGTTTAGGTGTCAGTGATAGTTGGTGGTTATCACAGACGGTTCCCGAGCCGTCTGTGATAACTCACATTACAGACGGTCTTTTATTACTAACCGTCTGTGATAGGTGAGTTAGCTGAATCATCGCTACTGGCGTACGTGATCCAGAGACCATAGATGAAGAAAAGAAGTGGGAAGAAACAGATGGATAGTCGCTCACCGAAGAAGTCGGCTGCTCACCGAAGAATCTGGGAATGTCTTTTTTTTGAAATTTTGTAATAAAATTGCCTTGAATTTTGCAGGAAAAAGAAGGATTGTCGGAGTGGACATCACATCTCAGCAGTAGTCGGCATCGTCGAGGAACATGCAAATACATAGGCAAGCACGACAACGCATTTAGATCTATTACAGGAGAACAAGCTAGTGAACTCTTCATGGAACACACTTACCATACTTACAGCCATATATGCTCACAGTGGATGAACTCACGCGTGACTAGTACCGGTGGAAAGGTAGATGGGGCGTTATTTATAAGGGCCGAGCAGAGGGAGGAACTGCTGCCTGCCATTTGATGTGGAGAGAATGGACGGGTGAGATCGAAATCCTGGGTATACGCCAATTATTGGTGACACGTGTTATCACACGCCAATTATTGGTGATATGTGATTATCACAGACGGTTATTAACGCGAACCGTGTGTGATAATAAAGTTCACAGACGGTTCTTAATACGAGCCGTCTGTGATGTTTCAGTTATCACAGATGGTTCTTAATACGAGCCGTCTGTGATGTTTCAGTTATCACAGACGGTTCGTATTAATAACGGTCTGTGATATTAATATCAGACGAACGGTCGACTGTGATATTAATATCAGAATATGAATGGTTTGTGATATTAATAGCAGAGATGGTTTGAAATACGAAGCGTCTGCGTTAATGCTTAAATATGCGCGCCCTAATCCTGCTCTTCTACACACTATGCTCTCCCTGATCATAATAGCAGAGATGGTTTGAAATACGAAGCGTCTGCGTTAATGCTTATATATGCGCGCCCTAATCCTTCTACACACTATGCTCTCCCTGATCATCTTCTTCATCACCAGATTTCTCAATAATGACATCTAAAATTCTTTTGATCTCCTTCCTCTCATCTATCCATCATGAGTTGTTCGGACGCAACCTTACACAGGCGGCCAAAAATTTATGTCTGGAGCAGCTCCTCCGCTCACGCCCTCCTCTCCTTCCTCGACTCGCTTCCATCCGTCAGCTGGACCTCATCATCCGCCGTTGACGGAGGTGTCTCATTGCCACTCAGGATAGGGAAACCGCCCTCAGCCTCGTTCTTCTCTACAATGTGCGCAAAGCGGAGGAAGATCTTGCTGCACTGCAGACACACTTGGATAAACTTGCCGATCAAGCAGAATGGGCTGATAATGCGGAAGCGCATCTTGACATCCTGTTTCAGATTATGGAACATGCTAATGATCATTTGCCCATGCTTGAGGAGGAAGTCAAGAAGGCAAGGACAATATTGACGGCATTCGAGAACACAGCGGCTGATCCTCCAACTCCAGAAGTCGACGAAGAAGCATATGAAGCCCAGAAGATTCAAATCTGGGAATGTCTTTTTTTGCACTTTTGTAATAAAATTACCTTGAATTTGACTCTCGTCTCTATAGATTATGTAGTTTAAACGATACCACAGACGGTTCGTATTACTAACCGTCTGTGAACTTTCACAGACAGTTAGTAATACGAACCGTCTGTGATCTCTAAAATTATCACAGACGGTTCCAGTTAATAACCGTTTGTGATATTTTCACAGACGGTTATTAACAGAAACCGTCTGTGATAATTTTAGACATCACAGACGGTTCGTGTTAATAACCGTCTGTGAACTTTCACAGACGGTTAGTAAAACGAACCATCTGTGATGTCTCATTTATCACAGACTGTTCGTGTTAATAACCGTCTGTGAAAATATCACCAACGGTTGCCAGTATAAACCGTCTGTGACAGTTTAATCACAGACGATTCCGTATGAACCGTCTGTGATGTAGCCGTTCAGTATAGCCTCTTCTGTAGTAGTGACCCTAGAGTGACTTTGCTATCACCGAATCGCCACTACGCATTACGAGCGTCGCTGGCAATTCGCCCCTAACCATCGGCATGCCTGCTCAATCCTTGTTGCAACCACTCCTGGTCGATGTGTGATAGAGTTGGAGAGAGAGAGGAGATTATGTTTGGATGAATAAGATTTATGTGGCCAGGGTGGAGGTTGTGAGGAAGTTTGTGTCTGGATAGATAAGATTTGTGAGGCCTCGGTAAAAGTTGTTATGTACGGTTATGGATGAGACAGGCCCTGCTCGGTGGGGTTGAAAAGCTGTGGCTTATGATTGAAATTATACTGTAGCAGCTAAAATTTTACTGTAGTTGAAGGTGGCTTATTTAGCGTAATTAAATTTAAAAAAGTTACAAATAGAAAAATATGTTAGCTCATTACGGACAACGCGAACGAATACGGAAAAAAAGAGCCGGCAAAAAAGCTCGAAAAAAGCCAAAAGTTCAGAAAAAGATAAAATTTATGAATAGTGAAAAATAAGCCAAAAGCCAAAAGCTAAAGCTGAAATAAACGGGACCTTCAATCCAATGATCATCGTCTATCCCGGTGGTTTGGATCCGAACGCTATACGTTATGTAGTCTTTCTCATATGGTATGGTATAGTAATCCTTTTTCTACTCCGGATGTATATATTTGAAAAAGATTGTACGTAATAGTGTGCGGCCTTGTCACCTTGGTGCTCAAATATGGGCCTATTTTGCCCTATTTTGCCCAAGCCCAGTTACAAGAAGGTCGGCCCAATACATCAAGCTTTTAATTAGCAGCCAATTGATGGCATCCATCCACTCAAAAGAATTAACGACCCCCAAAGATACGATATGGTTTAAGGTAGTTTCAATTGAAAACAAGATTTATTCTAGTTTAATTCACTGAACCGGGGACAGTATATCAAAGCAAATTAACAAGACATTAAATGTGTTACATAATAGAAATTGATCCCCAATATGTTTGCTAGCCCCCACCTTCTGCATCTACATAACAAGGTCCAAAGGAGCACATACACATCCAAAACATAAGAGTTGGAAACACAAGAGAATTAGCAAGTCTAGATAGCTAGCGGCTAGCCTGATCTGAACTTGTCGATCATGGCGCTTCTGAAAAAGGATACCTGCAGGGTTATGTTCCTGGCGGCTCTTGTCGTCATGGCTACGCTTTTTCCATCCAGCCGTGCACAAGGTAATAATATTTGGAGTTGATTTAAAGGAATGTCTATACAACATTTGACTATTTTTTAAGACAAAAACAGTCAGATTGATCTGGGCCGTTAGATCTCCATTCAACGGATCCACCCATACAAGCCCCCCTCCAAAAAAATGACCCCCTCCAAAAAAATGATCTAGGGCGTTTGATCTCTATCTAACGGCTCAAAATCTGACTGTTTTATCCTCAAAAATAGTCGAATGTTGGTGTGTACATACATACATACGCATGTACTACAGCGTGTTTGGTTCCCTGTATAGGATAAGCCAGGCTCGTTTCCGCCAGCCAGGCTCGCTCCTGCCAGCCAGGCCAGGGAAAAACGAAAATGAGATTCGTTTTCGCGCGGCCAGGCGCATGCATGTGCAAAGCATCGCTACAGCCAGGCCAGGGAGCAACCAAACGTTGGTGCCTGCATGCACAAAACCAGGCCGCGGCCTGATGCAGGGTACCAAACACGCTGTAAGCTAACTAGATCTACTGCATCTGCATTTGCATAGACGACGATGACTGCCACGCGATCGTTCCGTGCGACGACACGACGTGCGCCGAGTACTGCCAGAAGCTGGGGTTCACCAACCCTCAGACGTACTGCAAGCCAGGCCAGGATTACCCCGTCTGCTGCTGCCGCCTGCAAAGCATCACCATGGACGCGCGCCGATTTCTGATATCCAAATGATTTCTTTTCTTTCTTTCCTTCTTTCTTTTTTTCAGAAAGGATATCTCCAAATAATTTCGATCGACACTGATCCTAGCTCTTGCATCTACATATCTTCTGTAATAATGCATGCTGAACAAGAAGTAGACTGGATATTATTGCTCTCTATAAAATTTTAAATTGGTGACTCTTAATTTGCCTTTTCCTATATGTTACAGCTATGCAAAACGCATGCCTGGGACTATGGGGGTGAAGCTCAGCCCAGCTAAGCTCTTAAGAATATGCGACAGCTATCCTTTTAAAAAATTGTGACAAATCCTTTTAGACGAACTTAAGCAGAGTTGTCATCCAAAAAATTTTTTAATAAAAAAGTCACCTGCAAACTCTCCAAAAACCAGATATATAGATGGTAGATGGGCCAGGCCCATTAATAAACCAACCTGGTCAAAATCAGCCCAGTACGGCCCAGTGTGAATTCAGCATCATTGTGAAAAAGTTTGATAACTCGTCAAATAAATGAAAAAATGATTTTCAAAACAAAAAAGAAAAGAAATGCATAGAGGATATCAACCAATAACTAACAATCAAAAGGTACGCTTTGAGAACTAAGATACAACAAGAAAAAAAAGAGCGCTATTCAAGACGATTTAATTTAAGGTTGCTCAGCTTTATCTACAATTTTGCACGGAGTAGTAGGACCGCTTCAGCGCCGCCAACCACCAGATGAACCTCTCTATCATCGCGCTCTCATCGTTGACGGCGGCGCCTGCTGCTGAGTCACTGAGAGGGTCGCAGCCGACCAACAGCAGGCAGCTGCTCGTGACGACGATGAGAAGCACGCTGCAGCATGCCATTGCTAGCTAGCGGAGAACATATGAAAGCGATCATCATGTGAATTAATCAACTTACCGAGCAGATTAGAGATGATCGGTAAGTGATGGCAACTCTTGACGTTAGCTAGCTGCTGCTTGTGTTCATATATATATTAGCCATCAGCTAGCTAGCGCGGCTACTTAATTGAACGCAACATGCGCACGCCAAATAAATATGCTAAAGTCATACTGTAGTACTCCTCTAGTAATAAAACCAGTCGTTTTTTATTTTTCAAAATCAAAAAACAAGACGTTACTATGACTAATAAATTCTACACCATCTATTTTCGAGAGAAGTTGTAAAAGTGTCCATGCCCCTCGGGAATCCCAGCTTTAAAATATTTAGCCATTAATGGAATTCAGAGTATAGTTATCACAATTTTTTTTCATTTTTTACCTTTACTTAAATGTTTTTAGGAGATGAAGTAGTTCTAGTATATCAGGTAACAGAGGTATGTATGATCATTTATCAATAAATTTTTCTTACAACTTCTTTAGTCTATGCGTACGGTGGGCTATTGACAAACTGTGAAGCAGAGGGGGTAATTGTTTAGGGCTTAGAAATTTAGGGGTCCAACTTAAGTCACTTTATGGCCTCTTTTGTCGAGGCCTACTAACAAGCCTGCCCAGGTTAGGGTCGGCCCAATCCATGATATCCCAATTAGTAGCGGATTAATTGGTATAAGAAAATTAGCAGCCAATGGCATCAGAAAATGAGAAATGGGTAGCAAACAATGGAGGGAAATAGCATCCAACAAAAAAAAATTAGCAGTGAAGAATAGAAATGGAGTGAGTTACGTATAACTGTATTCTTATATAACAGTAAAAATTAATGCATATTCCATTAATCTACACCATTATAATATAGGCCTATTAAAAACAAGTGGTATTTTTTCCTCCAATTAATATGAGAATTTTATAGCCTCCCATGGAGGTGGCCTTTCTTAACATCATTTTAGTTCGATTCTAAAGTGAACCATAAGCAATAAATTCCCATATAAATAAATGAAATCAATAAATACCACACTCAAGGAAAAAAATAAATATAGAGTATACCTGGAGCTGGGTGCAAAATCCGGTACCATTTATTTGCGATCTACTCCCTCCGTCCCTTAATGTTTTTTGTTTTTTACTTTTCCCTATCTCCAATGTAAGACTGTGATTATAATTTATTATCATAATATATTAGCAAATAATAATAAAAAATATATATTATAGAAGTATTTTGCAAAACAAATTCAACGGCATTATTTTCATATAGTCAATCTATATACTTTAATATATATTGATAGTCAAAGATTGAAAAGCTTGACTGCACGGAATCCACGACGACCTACATTTTAAGATAGAGTAAAAGTAACATATATCAAATCTTAGCATTGTAATGTTTTAACGTACGAGAGAACATAAATGCAGGAATTGATCGATGGCTAAAATTTGATTTTGCATTTATATAAACACATGCAAAGGCCGGCGCATGGCAATAAAAGCACAACGAAACAGCAGAGGGACGTATAGAAGTAATCTTATCCTGATGGCACTCGTCAAAGAGCAATGTGATCCTCCATGGCTGTTGTTTTCATAGCTCTTGTGATCTTTTGGTCTACCAGCTTCTCACTCTGTCGTGCACGTACGTAGAACATCCTTTAATTTTTTTACTCTGCATTTTTGCCCGATGCTGATGTTCAAATTAATTAACTTATCAATAAATCTTATTTAATTTTGTGTGTACTAGTAATTGGGTTGCGGATGCTGCAATGCATCATTGTGTAGTTGCTCGAGAGACGTATTTCAATGACCCAAGCTGCTACATAGAGATGGCAACGGGTACCCGAAACCCGAGTACCCGATGGGTTTTACCCGATAAGGAGGCGGGTATGGAAAGATATCTTCACCCGCGGGTATGCTAATGGGCAAAAATCTCTACCCATCGGGTATGCGGGTGCGGGTGCGGGTGTATACTACCCGTACCCGCATACCCGCGGGTAAAATATACCCAGCCGGGTGTATATTAGATATAGCAATAGGTACATATACCTGTGGCCCGTATATATATATATATATATATATATATATATATTCGAAACGAAGCCGATGGAAATACCCGCACTCGTATATACCTGTGCCCCGTATATACCCTTATCAATTCGGGTATGGGTTACCCGTCGGGTATAAATACCCGCGCGGGTGCGGGTATGGGTAAGTTTCTATACCCGTGTGCGGGTACGGGTATTGTAGCGGGTGCGGGTGCAGGTATCGGGTACGGGTATGGTTTGGCTATACCCGACGGGTATTTACCCGTTGCCATCTCTACTGCTACATCGCCGGGTGCAAGAATAGATGCCATGACGAAATGCAAAATGCTGGAAAATTCCTGGGCCGTAGTAGGCGAGTTCTTTTCCACATGGCTTTGGCGACGGCCCATATAGCCCATTATGGAGGCCCAACTAAGTCAATATCGAAATTTCAGATGCTTGAAAGGGACAGGGTTAAAAGGAGAGAAAATGAGGAGAATCCCTTGAATCAAAAGAATTCGCAGTGACAGGGTTAAATTTCCAAAGGCGTGCGAATTGGGGGTTAAAAGTTGAGAGGCGCACGTATTCAGTGTCAAATATCGAAATTTCTCCCTTTTAACCCTGTCCCTTGCAAGCATCTGAACTTATAGCTAAGTGAGGAGAATCCCTTGAATCAAAAGAATTCACAGTGACAGGGTTAAATTTCCAAAGGCGTGCGAATTGGGGTTAAAAGTTGAGAGGCGCACGTATTCAGTGTCAAATATCGAAATTTCTCGATATTGTAAGACAAATGCATTGTAGTGACTGTTTTGCTTTTTCTAAATAAAAAAATCAAAAAAAAGATAACTTAAAAAGGCTATTGACATTGTAACAGTTGGCGCCTTAGCCATGCCGGTGTGCCGCGCCACTGCACCACACCGGACCAAGGAGCACTGCCATGGCGCCATCCACTGCCGGGCCACCCTAGAGTGACTTTGCTAGCACCGAATCGCCACTACGCATTACGAGCGTCGCTGGTGGATGAATAAGATTTATGTGGCCAAGGTGGAGGTTGTGAGTGGAGAGAAAGCAAGAGAGGAGTTTGTGTCTGGATAGATAAGATTTGTGAGGCCTCGGTAAAAGTTGTTATGTACGGTCATGGATGAGACAATCCAATGATATAGTAATCCTTGGTTTGGATCCGAACGCTATACGTTATGTAGTCTTTCTCATATCATATGGTATAGTAATCCTTTTTCTACTCCGGATGTATACATTTGAAAAAAGATTGTACCTAATAGTGTGCGGCCTTGTCACCTTGGTGCCCAAATATGGGCCTACGGCCTCTTTGTCCAAGCCCAGTTGCAAGAAGGTCGGCCCAATACATCAAGATTTTAATTAGCAGCCAATTGATGGCATCCATATCCACTCAAAAGAATTAACGACCCCCAAAGATACGATATGGTTTAAGGTAGTATCAATTGAAAACAAGATTTGTTCTAGTTTAATTCACTGAACCCGGGACAATATATCAAAGCAAATCAACAAGACATTAAATGCGTTACATAATAAAAATTGATCCCCAAGATGTTTGCTAGCCCCCCACCTTCTGCATCTACATAACAAGGTCCAAAGGAGCACATACACATCCAAAACATAAGAGTTGGAAACACAAGAGAATTAGCAAGTCTAGCTAGCTAGCGGCTAGCCTGATCTGAACCTGTCGATCATGGCGCTTCTGAAAAAGGATACCTGCAGGGTTATGTTCCTGGCGGCTCTTGTCGTCATGGCTACGCTTTTTCCATCCTGCCGTGCGCAAGGTAATAATATTTGGAGTTGATTTAATTTGTGTGTACATACATACGCATGTACTAAGCTAACTGGATCTACTGCATCTGCATTTGCATAGACGACGATAACTGCCACGCGATCATTCCGTGCGACGACACGATATGCGTCGAGTACTGCCAGAAGCAGGTGTTCACCAACCCTCAGACGTACTGCAAGCCAGGCCAGGATTACCCCGTCTGCTGCTGCCGCCTGCAAAGCATCACCATGGACGCGCGCCGATTTCTGATATCCAATTGATTTCTTTTCTTTCTTTCCTTCTTTCTTTTTTTCAGAAAGGATATCTCCAAATAATTTCGATCGACACTGATCCTAGCTCTTGCATCTACATATCTTCTGTAATAATGCATGTTGAACAAGAAGTAGACTGGATATTATTGCTCTCTATAAAATTTTAAATTGGTGACTCTTAATTTGCCTTGTACTATATGTTACAGCTATGCAAAACGCATGCCTGGGACTATGGGAGTGAAGCTCAGCCCAACTAAGCTAGCTGTTAAGGGCATCTGGAGTATATGAAAATAGGGGGTCATAAGCCACCTTAAGGTCGACCTTATACATTACAGGGTTGACCTTAAGCAGGCCATAAGCAAAAAAGGCTTGAGGCCGATCCTCAAGCTAAAGACCTGGCCATAAGCATTAAAATATAATTTTCTTTTAATCCTGTTGTTCTCTCTCCCCCCACCAGCCAATTACCAACTACCACAAGCATTAAAATACAATTTTTTTACTGCCGAGTGGGGCCCTTGTTATAGCCGAGCGGTGGTCTCAAACATAACGAGTCGGCCTTAACAATTAGGTGGGGCCCACCTTAAGGTCCATTGCGATATATACACTCCTGATGCCCTAAGAATATGCGAAAGCTATCCTTTAAAACAAATATGTGACAAACCATATATATCCTTTAAAAAAGTCACCTGCAAACTCTCCAGAAACCAGATATATAGATGGTAGATGGGCTAGGCCCATTAAGAAACCAGCCTGGTCAACCCAGTACGGGCCAGTGTAAATTCAGCATCATTGTGAAAAAGTTTGATAACTCGTCAAATAAATGAAAAATGATTTTCAAAACAAAAAAGAAAAGAAATGCATAGACGATATCAACCAATAACTAACAATCAAATGGTACACTTTGAGAATTAAGGGCATGTACAATAGTGTAAACAATTGTTATCTATAATATTATCCATGCCATCTATAGATGGCACTTAAGATAACTCCTATAATAGATTATCTTTTTATATATTTTTTTATAGACAGCTCCTGCATAACAAAATGTTTCTTGTTTTTCATGTTACAGGCGACTGTTGCATGATAGATGGCCCAAATTCTATATGCTCCCTCTCTCTCCTCTACATCATCTCGTATCCTAGCAAGGCTTATAGATATCTGACATCACACCATTATATATGCTCTAAAATACAATAGAAAAAAGAGCACTATTCGAGAAGATTTAATTTAAGGGCTCAGCTTTATCTACAATGTTGCAGGGATATATTTAATGAAAAGCATTCATGTAGGCGCGAATAAAATGGCAAGAATGATCATCCAAGATTTGCTTGCGACTGTGAACAAACACAATCAAAAGGACCATAGCAATAGCACCAAAACAAGAATCAATATATGATGTTGTATTTTTTATTTTCATTTTGATGTTGAAGTGACCAAACAACAAATACCCATCTCAAAAAGAAATAAAAGCAATAAATACCATACACAAGGAAGAAAATAAAATAAATAGAGAATACAAGAAGGTGTGAAATTGGATATCATTTTGCTGAATCTAACAATATATCAAATCTTAGCATTGTGGTGTCAAATCCTAAATAAGCGAAGTGGTTCATTCGACTCTCCTGCAATTGTGTGACTAGACACTATGATATATATATATATATATATATATATATATATATATATATATATATATATATATATATATATATATATATATATATATATATATATATATATATATATATATATATATATATATATATATATATATATATATATATATATATATATATATATATATATATGACGCTGAAATGGGACACTAGGGTGCCCGGGCACCAAGCCTCCTTGCCTTTAGATTGCTTTTAGATGCGTGCAAGTGCAATGATATATAATATCAGGATGGAAAGTCTTAATTATGAATGGAAAGTCTCAATCATGGATGGAAAGTCTTAATCATAGAGCATGAGCACCATGATGCCCCTGTTATTTATACTCTCTCTCTCTCTCTCTCTCTCTCTCTATATATATATATATATATATATATATATATATAAGAAATGGGGCACCATGGTGTTCGGGCACCAAGTCTTCTTACCTTTAGATTGCTTTTAGATATGTGCTAGTGCAATGGTATATAATATATTAGGCATGCTAAATCAATCATGGATGGAAAGTCTCAATCACACTAGTATGCATCTAAAAGCAATCCAAAGACAGGGAGGCTTGGTGACCAGACACCATAGTGTCCCTGTTATTTATACTATATATATAAATATAAAAATAGAGTTGTATGTGTTATGCAACTCTTACTTATGATTGTAATTGTATTTCTCATCTAATAATAATAGCTCTAATATTTATTGCTAAGGCTTTCAGATATGATATCCTCTGTAAATGGAAGACCAATTCTATCTTACATTATGTTTTCTCTCTCCGGTTCATAAATACACTAGTTCAGCGTTGAGCCTCAAGATGATGCATCTCAATTAAGAGCAAGTACAATGGTGCTGACTAGGTTGCCTCTAGTGAAATCCACATCAGCACAATCCTAAGTGGAAGAGAGAGAAAAGAAGAGAGAGAAGCAAGCTGCCCCTCATGCAAGAGGTGACCTCTAGCACATAATACGAGGAGAGAGAGATAAACTACCCCTCATGCAAGAGGTGACCCCTGATATATTTATGTAAGTATTAAATGTTTGAGTGCTTTAGTAGAGGTAACCTCTACTCTACTCATTGTATTAGCTACCTCCACATGAGTCACATGTAATCTTTTTACTTATGTGGCTAGTCCTAGAGGTGGCAGCCACCTCTTCTATTGTACTTGCCCTAATGGGCATGTCTAATATCCTTTTATTCTATATTGCATTAATGGTTTTTCTCCCTGATTCATAAATACACTTTGGGCCTTGAGCCTTGAGACGGTATATCTCAATTAATAGGTACACCTATTGCCTTTTTCTTCTCGGTTCATAAATACACTACTTGGCCCTTTGAAATGATCTACCTCAATTAATGGGTACATCTAGCATGCATCTTTTTATTCTATCTTGTGTTAATATTTTTCTCTCCAATTCATAAATACACTACTTGGGTCATGAGCCTTAGATGATATATCTAAATTAATACGTACATCTATTGCTTTTTTATTCTATCTTATCTTGCATCACTGTTTATTCTTCTCACTTCATAAATACAATAGTTTGGAGTTTGAAATGATCTACCTCAATTAATAATCTACCTCAATTAATGAGCACATCCAGTGCCTTTTTATTCATTTAGTGTTAATGTTTTCCTCCCCAACTCATAAATACACTACTTGGGCATTGAGACGATATATCGCAATTAACAGGTATCTTATATTGCGTTACTTTCTTCTCGTTTCATAAGGGCATCTCCAATAGTTATAGCTAGCAACTAACTATAAGACTTCCACATCATCTATATATTACACATTAAAGTTAGCATTCTAAAGAACTATCTATAAGGATAGCTATTTGATGGTTACATGCACACACAGAATTTATGGAGGCTGCCTCGTTTGGCGCTATAGACTATCTCTAGAGCTGTAGAGAGCTGCGTTCTCTTTCTTCATTTAATATCTTCCACGTAGGACAGTTGATGACATGGACTCTCTTGTAGATAGCTGCTATAGACCCATTGGAGATGCCCTAAATACACTAC
The DNA here is from genome assembly GCA_017311315.1 of Dendrocalamus latiflorus. NCBI lineage: Eukaryota > Viridiplantae > Streptophyta > Magnoliopsida > Poales > Poaceae > Dendrocalamus > Dendrocalamus latiflorus. The sequence continues at coordinate 53,157,029 of CM029641.1, forward strand.
TTGGGCCTTTGAAATGATCAATCTTAATTAATGGGTACATGTAGTGCCTTTTTATCCTATCTTGCGTTAATGTTTTGCTCCCGAATTCATAAATGAGGAAATATATCTCAATTAGTAGGTATATTTACTGCTTGTATTATAAGCACACTACTTGGGCCTTGAGCCTTGAGGACGTGACTATGTTCAGCCTATGCACGCGATTACATTTTCATGTGCGCACCTATATTTAGTAAAATGGCAAGAACGTGACTATCTTGCCCTCTTTTCTCACCATGACATTGCTAGTTTTATGTTGGTTAGACAATTTGAAAAAAGAATTAGATAATTTGAAAAACAAATTAGAATAATTTTAGAGTTAAATCTCTACAATTTCTAAAGCAAATCTAAGAGCAATTGAGAGCAAGTTGGTGCAAATTTGGAGAGCAAGATGATGCATATTTGGGAGCAAATCCATACAGACATGTGTAAATTCACTATCAAAATTACAGAGTAATTGGAGAGAAAAACTATGTTGATTTGAGGAGCATATTAGTACAAATTTAGGAGCAAATCCGTTCAAATATGTGTAATTTCAAGATCAAATCAAAGAGCAATTCATAAGCAAATTAGTACAATTTTAGGATCAAAGTAGTATAAAATGTGTGCAGATTCAAGATCAAATCTAAAAGCAAATAGGGGAGCAAAATTATGCTAATTTGAAGGAGCATATTAGTACCAATACAAATGCGTGTACATTCAAGGTCAATTCTAAGAGCAATTCAAAAGAAAATTAGTGCAAAAGTAGGAGCAAATTGGTGCAAAGTTTTGCGAACTCAAGAGTAAATTGGTGTGAATATAAGAGCAAAATCAATACAAATTCAAGAGCAAATGAAGATAAACAAACAAATTGAACATAACTTGGCATGGTGGAACGTGCATGCTCATGACAACCACACGGCTCACAATTCTCAAGTCACCTCACTAGATTGGTTGAGAAAAAAAAGAAAGAATGAAGACATGCTCATTCTGTTTAGTATATGTCACTCTCAATCACTAATATACCAATATATATGGGGAGATAGAATTTGATATATATCGCTCTCAATCACTTATTTTTCTTTCCACTTAAGTAGAATACCTCCATCTATCTTGGCAAATCGTATTGCCCCTTGGCTTGCAGCGCGCGAACATCCCACGATAAGATTATTTTGATCCAATGGCTCCAAGAGGTGTGTGCACCCTCAAACCAAAGCGCACACGTGCGGAATTTGGAGTTTCCGTTATTGGTTTTCGTCTCATTTAATAAATACACTAGATGGGCCTTTGAAATGATCTACCTCAATTAATGGGTACATGTAGTGCCTTTTCATTCTATCTTACGTTTAAAGTTTTTTCCTCCACAATTCACAAATACACTAGTTGGGCCTTGAGTCTTTAGATGATATATCTCAATTAATAGTACATCTAATGCTTTTTTATTCTATCTTATATTGCATTACTGTTTCGGCATGTACAATGGGTCTCTTCAAGCCGTCTCCATCTCAATACTTTTTGCAAAATACCCCTTGCATGGTCAAGAGACGGCCTCCGCGTCTCTTCACGAAGAGACGGTGAGCAGCTCGTCTCTACGCTGAAGTCGAGGCTTAAAGACAGACAAAGAAGACGTTGTATGAGTTGGAGACTCCAAGTTCATCTTAACCACATGCAAAATATTAAATTACTTAAAGACACTAAAATAAATACTCCATTGTATGAACCGTCTTTTCACTGTCTCTATATTATATTTCAGCATCTTATAAACGGACTCCTGTCTCTCCATTGTACATGCCCTAAATACACCAGTTGGGCTTTGAAATGATCTACCTCAATTAATGGGTACATCTAGTGCCTTTTATTCTATCTTGCGTTCAAGTTTGTCTCCCCAATTCACAAATACATTACTTGGTCCTTGAGCCTTCAGACATATATCTCAATTAATAGGTACATCTCGTGCTTTTTTTTATTCTATTTTGTTTTCAACTCGGTTCGTAAATACACTAGTTGACCCTTAGAAATGATCTACCTCAGTTAATGGGTACACACGGTTTACAACAGCAGACAGGCAGCGTAATCATGTTACAGCTCTGCTAAAGTCAATTGGTACAAATCATGCAGGATAGACAGGTCTATTTAGCTACTACTAGCACTGTAGGAGCATAATGCTTGAAATGAAAATCTGTATAAATGGCATTGATATTGTGTGAAACAGCTGCATAATGCTTGAACATGGCACTAATGGAAACCCATATATAATGGACACTTGACAGGCATAATGCTGAGCCATAAAACTTGCTTTGTACAAGCAGAGTAATCCTGCTTGATGTTCTTCAGCTTCGCAACTACATCGTTAATTTCCATCCTTGGCTCAGGCGAGTCACTAGAACACATGAATGACACAAGAAGCTTTTCATTCGTGAAAGTACCAGAAGGTCCCAATGAAGTAGTATTTCTCTGGAGAACACCGTGATCTATTATTGTTTCATCACCTAGTACAAGCCTGTCATCGACAACATCTACAAGTCTTGCTGGAAATGCTTCAAGAACCCACTGCCTCGGGCTCAATTCTCCACAAACATAGGATCTGTAGGCCTCTTTCCAGTAAAGGCTTCGAGCAGCATGATCCTGTAGTTGAACTCATCGCCCTTCCGTAGATACGCCTACTGCCTCTTTGCCGAAGTCAAGTAATTACAAGCACAGGTAAAGGCCGTTGGGCCCAATACATCAACTATTTTGTTTTTTAGAGGACAATAAATATTATTAGCAACCAACAAATAACATCCAATACACTGCCAATGAACTCCAAAGGTAAGATATAAAACATTAAATGCATTGAAAAAAGATTTGATTTGATTATGTCCATCGTACTTGGGACAACCATGCAGAGGAAACATTCAATGCAGCAGGTAGGGGGGTTGTGGTTCTGGCTCTATATAAGCAAGGCCCAAGGATGAAGGTTTTGTTGTGATGATCTACTTCAATTAATGGATACATCTGGTGCCTTTTACCCTATCTTGCATTCATAATTTTCTCCTCGATCCATAAATACACTACTTGATCCTTGAGACGATCCGCGGCCGTGTGACGACACACCAGGGGGAACAACGCTCATGTCCGTCACGGCCTCCTCCAGAGACAACATGGCCCCCAGGAAGCCTGGTCCACGAGGGTATGTCCCACCTCCGCTCATTTCTTGTTCTGTTAATTTTTAGCAGTAGCGAGATTTAATTCTAGTTCAAGATCTAATCTATAGCTGTCATATATAATCAAGATTGGATTTTGTCATGGCGGAGATGGCCAAGATTAAATCGTGTGCAACTAGTCTTCTGAGAGCACTAAAAACAATTCAATTTGTTAATTATATGCTGAATGAGGTTATATATGTTAAGTTTTCGCGATTAGCATTTCATTGCGCTTATTCACTTGAGGTTATACTAATCATGAACTGCTACATGACATTTAATTTGGGCTTATGTTTAATTTGCAATGTCTTACAAGATTCATATGACTATATGTTGATTAAGACATTGTTTTGCTATATTTGTCATGCTTAGACATTTACTATAATTATTGAAATTAAATTCAAATTATGTTTATACCGTAAATTTTACAACAATCCCGACCCGCTGGAACGCCCCGAAGCAGTGCCAGGAGCCATCGCTCGCAGGGGCACCGCTGCAATGGGATCCAAGGCTTCGCCCGCCTCGCCCACTCGAGGGCGCTCCTTCTTCTTCTTATATCCATCTATTTGTTTTACATTTTGGCATGATCTGATTAGCTGCTGGGTATACGCGGGCAAGATTTGTGTTGGGATTGCAGCTGAAATTAAGTAGTTACATACAATCTAACATCAAGTATTCATAAATATTAATTTAATAATATTAATACGTTCCACAAGATAATATTATTAGACGTAGTATGCGCTAATGTCTAGAGTGATGATACAGTATAGAAACTCACAATCAGCAGCGCGTCGGCGGTTCTCAGGCACTCACATTGCGATATTTAATCTTAGCAATGTGATATTAAAACATTAATATACAAGAGAACATAAATGCAGAAATCAATTGATGCCTAAGATTTAATTGTGCATTTATATAAACACCTGCAAAGGCCCGGAGAATGCAATAATTAAGCATAGTGAAACAGAAGAGGGACAGATAGAAGTAATCTTTCTCCTCAGGACACTCGTGAAGAGCAACGTGACGACTGACGAGGATCGTGTGTGCTCCATGGCTGTTGTTTTCATGGCTCATGTGATGGGCATGTCCACTAGCTTCTCACCCTGCCATGCACATACGTAGGAAAATCCATTATTTTTTTTTGCTCTGCATTTTTCCGATGTTCAAGTTAATTAACCCATTAATCTTACTTAATTCGTGTGTACTAATTGGGCTGCGGATGCTGCAATGCATCATTGTGTAGTTGCTCGAGAGACGTGCTTTGATGACCGAAAGTGCTGGGCCGACGGGTGCAAGACATGACCCTGCTCGGTTGGGCTGAAAAGCTGTGGTTTATACCTGAAAATGCACTATAGCTGATTGAAATTTCATCGGCGTAATTAAATTTAAAAAATTTAAAAATAGAAAAAATATGTTTGCTCATCTTGGACAACACAAACAAATATGGGAAAAAAGAACCGGCAAAAAAGCTCAAAAAAAGTGAAAAAATCAGAAAAAGATGAAATTTATGAATAGTAAAAAATAAGCCAGAAGCTAGAAGCTGAAGCTGAAAGAGAGGAGCGATGCAACAACCGTGGCATGCATTGGGATATGGCCTATTGCAATCATCACCGTAAAATCCTGTGCAGTACTGCTGCAGGCATTTTGCAGTGATGTCCAAATGACATCGGAGATGACGATGGCTTTCTTGCTTGCTTGAGTAATATAATGTCGAGGATTAAATTTCATGCATGTAATTGATAAACTTGCCCTTGCATCTAATGGTGAACAAGTGTATGCATCGATCCGTTTGATGCAGACTCAATAAACTTGTTTTATTATATAGAAGTATTTATTGTCGTGTCTTGTGTGTATAATCTTTCATTCCTATTGCACGCAAACAAATTTAATGTTTGTTGGTCATTATTTTGTCTGTAACATTGTAATTGCATACTCACCGAACTTTGAAACTCTTATATGTTTGGTACATCTCTACATATTCGTATGTCAGGATAACCATGATCGATCGATTGATATGGTGAATAAGTACGCATAATTGACGCAGCAGATTCAGTGACATTTTATTTTTTGGAAATTAAGACCCTCTGATTTAAGATTCAGTGAACTTGTTAGGACCTAGGACTCTAGCCAGGAGTAATAATGAACTTAGTCACTTTTGTATCTCTAGATGGGCGCATGGCCTCTTTTATTGAGGCCCAGTAACAAGTCAGCCCAGGTTATGGTCGGCACAATCCATGAAATCTCAATTAGCAGCGGATTAATTGGTATAAGAAAATTAGCAGCCAATGAATGGCATCCAAAGATGAGATATGGGTAGCAAAAAATGGAGGGAATTAGCATCCAACAAAAAAAATTAGCAGTGAAGAATAGAAATGGAGAGAGTTACGTATAACTGTATTCTTATATAACAGTAAGACCTAATGCATATTCGATTAATCTACACCATTATAACATAGACCCATTAAAAATAAGTGGTATACATCTATCACTTTTTCCTCCAATTAATATGAGAATTTATAGCCTCTCATGAAGGTGGCCTTTCTTAACATCATTTTAGTTAGATTCTGAAGTGAACCATAAGCAATAAATTCCCATATAAATAAATGAAATCAATAAATACCACACTCAAGGAAAAAAATAAATATAGAGTATACCTGGAGCTGGGTGCAAAATCCGGTACCATTTATTTGTGATCTACTCCCTCCATCCCAAATGTAGGCCAATATAAGACTTTGATTATAATGTATTATCATAATATACTAGCAAATAATAATAATAAAAAATATATATATTATGGAAGTATTTCGCAAGACAAATCCAATAGTATTATTTTCATATAGTCAATCTATATACTTTAATATATTTTAATAGTCAAAGCTTGAAAAGCTTAATCTTACGAAACTAACGACGATCTACATTTTAAGACAGAGGAAGTAACACATATCAAATCTTAGCATTGTGATATCAAAACATTAATGTACAAGAGAACATAAATGCAGGAATTGATCGATGCCTAAAATTTGATTTTGCATTTATATAAACAGATGCAAAGACCGGAGCATGGCAATAAAAGCACAACGAAACAGCAGAGGGACAGATAGAAGTAATCTTCTCCTGATGGCACTCGTCAAGAGCAATATGACGAGGACCGTGTCCTCCATGGCTGTTGTTTTCATAGCTCTTGTGATCTTCATGTCTACCAGCTTCTCACTTTGTCGTGCACGTAAGTAGAACATCCTTTAATTTTTTTTACTCTGCATTTTTGCCCGATGCTGATGTTCAAATTAACTAACCTATCAATAAATCTTATTTAATTTTGTGTGTGCTAATAATTGGGTTGCGGATGCTGCAATGCATCATTGTGTAGTTGCTCGAGAGACGTGTTACAATGACCCAAGCTGCTACATCGCCGGGTGCAAGAATAGATGCCATGTCGAAGGCCTGCGTTCGGATTTGGCCTATTGCAAATTCCAAGATCCTTTACAGTGCTGCTGCGTACATTTTGCAGTGTTGTCGAAATGAAATGGCATCGGAGATGACGATGACTTTCTTGCTCGGGCAATATAATGTCGTGGATTAAATTTCATGCATGTAAGTGATAAACTTGCTCATGCAAATAATGGTGAACAAGTATATGCATCAATCCGTTTGATGCGGACTCAATAAACGTATTTTAATTATATATAAGTTTTTATTGTCGTGTCTTGTGTATATTCTTTCATTCCTAATGCACACAGACAATTAAATGTTTGTCGGTCGTTTTGTCTATAACATTAATTATAACTGCAGAGTATACTTTTTTTTAAGTAAACAGTAGACCAAACTGCTGGTCCGACTTCAATATATATTAATAATAATAAAAAAGAGAAGTTACATATACAAGGAGAAAACAAAAAAAGAATGTACAGAGAGGAAATCAGAACATGTTATCAAACCACTCTTGAATCATGGGGAAGTTTTTTTTTTTTTTTTTGCCCTATGGATAACCATGGCAAAATAATGCAGAGTATAGTTTCCGTACGTTGAAACTCTTATATATATTTGGTACATCTCTATACATTCGTACGTCGGGATAACCATGATCCATCTATCCATTGAATGTAATGGTGAATAAGTGTGCATCGATAGATCTACTTGCAGCAAATGCGATGCCGAGTAACAAACCAGCCGAGGCAAGGTCGGTCCAACCCATGAAACCTTAATTAGCAGCCGATTGATTGGTATAAGAAAATTAGCAACCAATGAATGTGTTGGAACACGATAGAGTATATATACAAAGGTGCAAAATCAGATATCATTTATTTGCAGTCTAACACGATACACTACAACAAAATGAACATATTAAGACATTTTATTTAAGACGCTTTGAATCATGTCTCTCTTTTTAGAACCACAATTGAAATAGAGACGTAGTTTGAGACGCTCTAAAGGGTTGCACGCTATTAAATTCTATTAAAACGGCTGCTGAGACGTTTTGGAGTACGTCTCATGTATAGAGATGAAATTTTAGATGTCTTATTTATCATTTGAGACGTCTTATCTATTATCTCCATATAAGAATATTATAAAAACAAAATGGTGTAAGTAATGGTGTAAGCACGGCCTAGCCCATTTTGCACCTGCGCAGGCGGCGGCGATAGATCCTGCCCGTGCCCGAGGCGCCGAGCCCGACTCCCCAACCCTAACCCTCGCAGTAGTAGAGTAGGCGAGCAGCAGCCCGCGTCTACGCGTCGATCGCTCCTCCGGCCCGCCGCGCCCGCATCGATCTGGCTCCGCGCCGGCGCCGTGCGACCCGCCGACCGCACCTTCGTCGTGCGACCGCCCGACTGCACCTTCGCCCTCCGGCCCTCCGCTCCGCCGGCACCGCCAGATCTGGGCTCCGGCTCCGCGCCGGCGCGCCGCACGACCGGCGACAGCGCCGCCGCCCTCCGGCCCTTCGCTCCACCGGCACCGCCAGATCTGGGCTCTGGCTCCGCGCTGGCGCGCCGCACGACCGACGACCGGCCGATTGCGCCTCTGCCATGGTTAGCATGTAACAACACATGGTGGACATTAGAAGAACTCAAAACTTTACCACATGGAATCTGAAAGGCCATGCGTACAATTCACAGAAACCATTTGTGCCTTTCAAAGTGATTTTTTAGTAGACAAGGATTGAATAGTTTCTGATTGTGTTTTTTTAAAACGGAATTAGGATTCTGCTTCAGAAACTTCATTTTTTAAAAATGATTTTGCTTCACAAAGCATATGTAGTTGAGTTTATGATAGTATAATGAACTTGTTTTTTTTCCCTTTTTTTACTTAGCAAATTTTTTCAGGCTATTTATATATTTTATTAGCTTAGTTCAGAGTTCAGGGGGGCAAAATATGACTTATTGTTTCGCTTGCCATGTATTTTGGTACAGGTAACTGAGTATGTCAAAGAGAGGATTTTGGCTTTAAGAGCATCAAATCCAAGACAGTATGACAACATATCTGTTGTGCGCACCAATTCGATGAAATACATCCCAAACTACTTCCGGAAGGCTCAGCTTTCCAAAATGTTCTTCCTGTTCCCTGATCCTCACTTCAAGGAGAAGAATCACCGGCGAAGAGTGATCAGCATGCAGTTGCTCGATGAGTATGCTTATGTGATGGAAGTGGGAGGAATCATATATACTATTACTGATGTAGAGGAGCTTGGTACTTGGATGCGGTCATGTCTGGAGAAACACCCACTATTTGAAGCTGTTCCAGAGGAAGAGATAAAAGGCGATCCAGTTGTCAAGTTACTGTCTACTGCAACTGAAGAAGGCCAGAAGGTAGCCAGAAATGGAGGGCAAACTTTCCAGGCCATCTTAAGGCGCATCTCCTTACAAGAGGAATAGGGTACTTTGGAGGTTACTAGCTCTAGTTCTAGTGCATCTCCCTAGACTGCATTACATGGATTTGTGTTATTTCTATACATTTGTGTAGCAGAATTTTTGTTGTTTGAGGTGTATTGAGTAGTACTTACCATGGTTCTGCAATCTGCAGTCCCAAATGTTTGGCTCTCCTTTACAAGCTTCTTTCAGGAAGATTGCAATGAGTTTTAAGCTCAGACCAGATGAGTTTCTGTGATTGTGTCCGAACTCCCTTTTTGTAGCTACTTGAACGCGCCCATTGCATGTCTGGAAAATTTATAATCTTGTGCAAGCATGTTCTGTGTTTCGTTTTCACAGTAACAGATGCATTTCTGGAATGTTGATATTTTTGCAAGTCTGTCTTAAGTAACAGTTTCTCATTTGCCAGTAAAAGAATGTTTTCATAAGATATTTATTATGTACTCAATAAATATATGGAATATTATATTCTCATACGGATACGTATTTGTGTGTATAGAAGAAAATATATACCAATCAAAATAAAAATACATACTACATAGGACATCTTGAGAGTTGAGACGGCACATAACGTCTCAACGCACGTGCCTATATTAATTGAGACGTGGTGTAGCCGTTTTTATAAAAGCGTCTCTAACTTTATAGGGATACAGTGCAGCTGTCTCTAATGAACGTCTCAAATAATATTGGCATGCCTTAGAGAGCGGCTCTATATTTTTGAGACGATTCATGTAGAGACGTTTCTATGACGCTTTATAAAAGCGCCTCAGTTGTCTGTGGGAGACGAAACAGAACGTCTCTAACCTACAAATATGATGTCTCCCCACGGATGTTTTGTTGTAGTGATATCAAAGCATTAGCGTAGGAGATAGATAACATAGAAGTAAGAATCGATCGACGTGTAAGATTTGATTAGCCTCTATATAACACCTGCAAAGGGCAGAGCATGGCAATAAGCACACTGAGACGCGAAAGGGACAAATAGAAGTAATCTTCTCCTAATGGCACTCACCGAGAGCAATGCGACGAGGATGACGTACCCCATCGTAGCTGTTTCCATGGCTCTTATGACATTGTCTTCACCGTGTCATCCTGCCAGGCACGTAGGAACATTCCCTTTAAATTTTATCCTGCATTTCTCCTATCAATCTGATTTAATGTGTGTGTACTAATTGCATCGTGTAGTTGATGGAGAGAGGTGTTTCGATATCCAAATGATTTCGATCGACATCAATCATAGCTTGCATCTATATATCTTGTGTAATAATGGTGACCAACAAGTATATGTGTGCGCATCTGAATTATGATGAATGCGGATTCAGTAGACTGGATTTTATTATCTATTAGACCATGTGGTTAGATCTTGGATGTTTTAACCTTTAAGTTTATATCATACTATGATACCTTGCCAGTTTATATGATGCCCATGGTAGAAATTTTGAGCCAATGTTAAATAAATGTTGTCTTCTCTTAATCAGGAATACTTGTTTTCACAAAATGTTACCAAGGTCCCTCAATGTTTTGTTATTATGAGACCTGTTTACATTGAAATGCCATACAAAGTAAATAAACATATAATAACAGAGATGTTTCTGTTACTTCCAGGAATGCTTTTATCGATAAATTCATTTGCATATATTACATCTTGTTAATGTGAGATACCTATCCTCGAAATGTTTCACTCTTTCCCTATATGGTGTGATTCTTCCATGTATAGTTTTAGAGTTCCCCATATTTGATTTGGGCACATCCTTTTTATTATAATGTTACTCCATTTCTATTACCTGCAGATTTATTTATACACAATGCCTAAAAAAGTGGCACATATAAATATATGAAATGTTCAAACTAGACAAGAAATAGTGCAGAAAGGTCATTAAGGTGTCCATGAATCTTGGGTGGGTTCATTTGAATTGTGTCTTTGGCTTTTGGTTTATGACTTTTGAATTCTGGCTATTTGCGAGAAGCAATACATATTGGGAAATTGTCGCATGCAATTTTGACTAGTATAGCTGAACTCGGTACAGTGTGCGTTACAATCTACTTGTAGACTCCGCTTTGAAAAGACGTATCATTTAAAAGCTACTTACTGTAGCAGGAAGAGATAAGCCAAAACCAAAAATAACCTAGCCCTTGTATCCTGGTTGTTGTTTAACTAGTGTTTGTTTTTGTGCATTCAGCATCAAGAATGAGAGAGCTGTCTGCCCAGCGTGTGAAATAACTACAGGAGGAAGAGGATCGGAAAAGTCAACAAAATGCAAAAGCTATTGCAAAACTGGAAGAATTGAACAGGTGTTCATCGATACAGAATCAGAAGTTAAATGATGCAACCTTAGAAGCAGATAATCTGCATCGTAAACAAAAAACTGGAGGCAATGGAGCTACTAAACGTGATACGTCAACAGCAGATACATCTTGCATTGTCTCTGCTGAGAGTCTTAATTCACCTCTACCAGCAGATGGACTCAAGAATATTACAGTTCCCATCGGTTGTACTCCAGCATCAAATACTGCAGGTGCTAGTAAAGGTCCTTTGATTCATAATGTCATGTCTTTAGCCAAGAACACAGAGATAAACATGATGGGACACAATGCCCATGAAGGTGTTGTATGTGAGAAGGGCATTTTGGGAATTTTCCAATTGGAGTAATGCCACCGGTTGGTATTTAGGGCGGGGCCCACCTGTCGGTCACTCGCGCAAGAGATAAGGGGGAGGAGACAGAGTCTCCTCCCCGCGGTGCGTGGTGTGCGGCGCTTGGGCTTCTCCCGTGGCGGCTGTGGAGTGGCCCCCATGCGGCAGTTTTTCCCCTCGCCCAGATCCGACCTTCTCGGTGCTGTGTGGGGATGGAGAGCGGAGAGGTAGCGGAGGAGGCGGGGGTAGGCCCAGGTTCTCCGGAGCTGGCCGCTCACGCCACCCCGTCGCCTTCACCCGTCTCTTCTTCTTCAAAAGGGGGGGCTTGGCCGCACGGTGTGGGTCTCTCGGTTTTCCAATCCCGGCTGCTCTTCTTGATTGATTCTTCCTCTTGTTCTTCAGTGGGCGGAGTTTTGGTCTTTGGGCCGACTTCGCTTGAGAACCTGGTTTCGATTTCCCGAGTGAACCCTAATCGGGTCTTTGGGGGAACTCGGGACTTTGGCTCTACCGGAGGAAGGAGGAGACGACGGCGAATCCCTGCGGTGTTTGGAACACTCTCGGCCAGGGTGTTTCCTTTGGGCTTGTGCGGCATCTTTGAACCTCGGCTTCACTTTTGGTTTTCGGCTGAAAAGTGAAGAATGGCATTGTATCTCCGTGAATCATCTACCTGCGTGTGATAGCGGGTTGATAGATTTTCTGGGTGAGCGATTCGTCGTGCGTTGCCGTGTTGATTGATCTCTCCTGCAGCTTTTCGGCTTCTGGACAGTTTTGAGTACTGTCTGTGTTGTGAGTATATTCATCTCTTTGCACATTTACAGCAGTAATTCTTGATCTGTTAATCTGCTTAAGTATTAAAGGTTTGCTGTGAATGCTTGTGGGCATATGTGTTTGCGCTGTGATGATCATAGTCCATAACTGAGTGTGATCTTGTTAGAGGAATCGAATTTGAGCTTTATTGTTGATATTACTGTCTGAACCGCAGCCAGTTGTCTATTAAATTATCAATTCTGCATATTTGTTAACATGCCATCTTGTTGATTCAGTATGTTGTAGATTCTGCTATATCTTGATTATATATTTCTGTTGATACATAGATAGTGGCAGAGACAAGGGGGGCTGGAGGGGGCCCGGCACCCCAACTTTTTATTAATCCTCCATTATGTAGTTAATTACATGTATTTAATTAGTGGTTTGGTCCCTTCCAATTTAGCCATGCAAAGTATGTTTAAAGTGCAGTCATATGCAGCCCAAATCCTCTTTGTTTTGTTTCTTGTTTTAGCTTTATATCTACTGATCTTTATAAATGCGGGTTACAAGGTGGTGCGTACCGTGATCTGTAGGATATGCATGTTTGTGTTCTTAATCTTAGGATGATTAATGCAGGCTGGTGAGTTGACTAGAAGCTGTTGTAGCTAGTCATAGGTGTGATTGAAGATCACTCAAGCACTACTAGCTAGTGTAGTATATAACGCTAGGAACCTTTAATTAAAAGCCAAGAAAATATTTTGGCCGAATTTCTACGGCAATACAATGGACATGTTCTCGTGGATTTGTTTTTTGATTTCTTTGAAAATCAAAATAAATAAAGTGTTTTTAAAGCAGTTTTTTTAAATGACTTCTCGAGTCTAAAAATATATGAGCCATCCACGTCAATATCTTTACCGTTCACTGTGGTATCAAAAAATGTAAACAAAAACCATAAGTACACACTTCAGTAGTTGCTCTCACATCACATCTAGATACCCTGTTTTAATCAGCTTAGACCCTGTTTTAGTCGTAGAGCTAAGTTTAAGTTAATAGAGATGTAATTTTTTTGTATTGTAATTTGCGAAACATATTACTCTGATATGTGACTATTGGATCAGTAAATCCAGCATGGTTCGTTGGTTCTACTCTACTTGTTGTCAATATTGCCCCCTATATCCAATTCCTGGCTCCGCCCCGGTACATAGAAGTATCTACTGTTCTCTTTAGATTGTTTTCATCAATCCTGTTTGGCAGCCCTATTGCTATCTTCGGTCTGGGCACTGGCAGCATACTGATCTGTTTTATATATGTGCATGTGAACATCTTAAGTCTGGTACCTTTGTTCAGTTTAGCTGTTGGTTTTAGAGCTCAAATTCTGATTTAGTAACAAGATTATGTTGGATATTGATCTAAGGCCAAACGGTCGAAAAGAGAGGGACGTGGGGAAGCCCACGTTTTCACTGGTTTTCAGCGCCCTGATCGGGGGTGCCTAATCAACTCATGGTTACGGTCCCCCGTTGCAACAACGCAATATAAATAGAAGGGTTCCGGCCTCTCCTGTGGAAGATGTTCCCGTGAGAGTCACAAACCCTAACGCGATCCGATCTACTACGCGCTGTCAAGCAACGGGAAGGCCGCCGACCGCCACTGCAGGACGACGCCGCCGACCCCGAACCGCGAGCTCTCCGGACCTTCACCGACTCTTCCTCACGCCTGCATCACGCAGGCACGGGTCTTCCGCTAATGGCTTTCATCGGCGACCGTAAGTCAAACCCTAACTCCCATACTCTAGGTGTTCTAGATGGCAAGCTAGCGTATTATGTGTTGTGCTTGAGAATTAGGATCTAATATTTGGTATCAGAGCCCTCACTAGCTTCACTAGAACCCTAATTCCATTCCCGAACTCAGTTCTTTGGGCTCGGTTTTGAGGTTTTAATGACTCGGGTTTTAGCATGGGAGAAGGAGGGGAATCAAAGATTTATGCAAACCCTAAAGGTTTTCCCCGGTTTATTATGAATCCCGAACCCTAGAAACCCCAAATCATGATGAACCCTAAAGAATTTTTTCCCAAATCCCCAAATCCATCAAACAAATTTCGGATCGGGATGGGAAGAAAAAAACGGGGGGATCGAGACCTACCGGGTGCGCTGCCGTCGGTCCGTTGGGGCCGCCGCGCCGCCGCCTTGGGGTTGCCGCGCGACGCCGCCGCCTTGCTCCAGCGAGCACCGCGCGCTCGCCGAGCCGCCGTTGCCTCACGGGCACCGCGCGCACGCCGTCCCGCCGTTTTCTAGGGGCCGCCAAGCGCCGCCGCCTTCCCGATGGCGCCGCCGCGCGCTGCCGCTCCGCGTCGGGGCCGCCGCTGCCGCGCCTCTTTTGGGGGCCGCCGCCGCCGACGCCATGGCACCCCGCTCCGCCTCCGCTCCACGCGGGCGCTGCCCCCTCACGCGCCGCCACCGCTAACGCCTCTCCCTGCGCTGTCGCCCGCTCCGTGTATTTCGGGAGGAGTAGGGCTGAATGGCATTAGAGTTGGGGTTTTGGGGATTAATTCCCGCCGCGTGCACGTCTCGGCCGTCCGATCAGATCGGACGACCATCGTTCTGATGGGCCGGTGGAGGCCGCGGGCGTGAGCTGGGCCGCGCGTGCGCCTTTTGGGCTGCGCGTGATTTTTGGGCCCCGAGCGTCTTATGGGCTAAATGCTATTGCACAGGCCGAAAAAAAATGTTTAATTTTGCCATGCTATTACTCTTTGACCAACGTTAATTGTAATTGCATGCCATAAATTATGTTAAATTTTTCGTTTCTGCCCAACGGTGATGCGAAAAATTCTTATGAGCATGTTGTTAATCATACCAACGTAAGGTTAACATTCATGCAAATTAATTATGCGTTTTCCTAATGTAAATTTTAAATTTTTTCAGCTGCTTCTGTTTCCGCTCAAGTTAATGCAATTGAGCCACTTAGTGGTAGTAACTTTCAGAAATAGAAGTTTACGCTTATGACGACTTTCCAGCTCTTGGATCTGGACTATGCGTTCAGGTTCGATGAGCATGTCGCTCCTACTGAAGGGGAGGACAATTTTGACGACAAAATGAAGGATTACAAAACTAATGCTGAGAAGTGGGAGCGGTCTAACCACGTTTCACTTGCTGTGATGAAGAACTCCATCAGTGAGGCCATAAGGGGAGCAATCCCTGAAAAGGAAAGGGTAAAGGACTATTTGTCCTCCATCGAGGATCAGTTTAAGGGGTCCTCTAAAGTTTATGCTACCACACTGATGCACAGGCTCATGAACACTAAGTACAATGGTACTGGAAATGTCCGTGAGCACATTATGACCATAATCAATATTGCTGCCAGACTTAAGACAATGGACATGGCAATTTCTGATGGTTTCGTTGTCCATTACATTATGATGTCTCTTCCTAAGCAATTTGAAGCTTTCAAGGTGAACTATAACACCATTAAGGACAAGTGGACCATGAGCGAGTTGATCGCTAATGTTTCTCAAGAGGAAGAGAGGCTCAAAGCTGAGGGGGCTACTGATTTTGTGAATCAAGTCGGCTCCTCAAATAAAGCTGGTCCCTCTAGAAATAGAGGTGGCTATAAAGGAAAGGGAAAGAAGGAGCAAGCCTACTCCCCTTATCAGAAGCCACAAAAGCCACAGCACCCACAGCACCCTAAGGCGCCTAAAAACGCTTCAGGTCCTGGGAGCTCAAATGGACAGAAGAAAAGTGATGAGTGCTACTTTTGTCAGTCAAAAGACCACTTCAAAGATGATTGTCCTGGATGGCTGAAATGGCTCACCAAGAAAGGTACTTATGAAATTATTTTTGTTGATGAAGTATTTTATGCTGATTTTCCTATAAATTCTTGGTGGATTGATTCTGGTGCCACTGTGCACGTTACGAATTCCTTGCAGGGATTCCATATGTTGAGAAATCTCAGAGGGGAAAGAAGCCTAAGAGTGGCTAATGGGATGGAAGCCGAAATTCAAGCTATTGGATCAGTTTCTTTAGTTTTGAATAATGGTTTTGTAATGAAACTTAATGATGTTCTTTATGTTCCCTCGATGAGAAGAAACTTAATTTCCATTTCATTATTAGATAATGATGGATATTCTTGTAATTTTGGACACAGAATCTGTTTGATTTATTTTAATAATGATAATGTTGGTCGTGCCATCCGACGCGACAAGCTTTATATGTTGTCCCTGCAAGATTCTCCTATATCCATGAATGTATGTGATTTGAATAAAAAGCGCAAGCGAATTGATGAGACTTCGTCGAAATTGTGGCACTGTCGTTTGGGCCACATTTCGAGGGGGAGAATTGAACGTCTCATTAAAGAAGAAATTCTCCACCCTTTAGACTTTAGTGATTCGAATGATCATTGCCTTGATTGCATCAAAGGCAAGTATGTAAAGACAATAAAGAAAGGTGCTACTCGAAGCACAGGGATTTTGGAATTAATTCATACTGACATATGTGGTCCTTTCCCTGTGACATCAGTAGATGGTTATGATTCTTTTATTACGTTCACTGATGATTACTCACGTTATGGCTATATCTATCCTATTAAAGATAGATCCGAAGCACTTGATAAATTTAAGATATTTAAGGCTGAAGTTGAAAATCAGCACAATCTAAAGATTAAAGTAGTGCGCTCGGATCGTGGGGGAGAGTATTATGGGCGACACGCAACTTATGGGCAGATTCCTGGTCCTTTTGCCAGGTTTCTACAAGAAAATAGTATAGTCGCCCAGTACTCAATGCCTGGTGATCCCCAACAAAATGGAGTAGCGGAAAGAAGAAACCGCACACTTATGGATATGGTTCGAAGTATGTTGAGTTACTCCACTTTGCCAGTAAAGTTATGGATGGAAGCATTAAAGACCGCTGCACATATACTCAATCGGGTTCCCAGTAAATCAGTGCCTAAAACACCTTATGAATTATGGACTGGGAGAAAACCAAGTTTGAACTACCTCCATGTGTGGGGTTGTGCAGCTGAAGCTAAAGTATTTAACCCACAAATTGGGAAATGAGATCCCAAGGCTGTGAGTTGCCATTTTATTGGCTACCCTGATAGGTCTAAAGGGTATCGATTCTATTGTCTAGATCGTACCACAAAATTTGTAGAGACAAGGCACGCTGTGTTCTTGGAAAATGATGGCATCAGTGGGGACTTGGAGCCCAGGAAAATTGATCTTGAGGAAAAGCAGATTTATGTTGCTTCACCGCTAATCCGACAGATTGATTTTTCGGTGCCCCAACTGGTTGTGCCCACAATTGATCCAGTAGTTGCAACTCCTGTTGCGTCTCCAGTTAATTCTGTGGCTACTCCTTCTGTTGAGGGCTCTGAAAACACAAGCGCAATACCTAATGATGAGCCTTCACAGCCCTCTGTGACAGTTTATGAACAACCTGTTGAGCCTGCTAATTAACCTGTCAGGAGATCAGAACGAGTGAGGAGATCTGCTATCCCAGGTGATTATGAGGTTTACTTGAATGAGGATGATCTTGGGAAGGTGGATGATCCTAGCTCTTATAAGGAAGCTATGAAGAGTAAGGATTCATCCAAATGGCTAGATGCCATGAAAGATGAAATTGAGTCTATGGGCGCTAATGGTGTATGTGACTTAGTGGAAATTCCTAATGGAGCCAAAACAGTAGACTACAAATTGGTCTACAAAACAAAACGTGACTCCAAAGGGAATGTCGAAAGGTTTAAGGCGAGACTTGTGGCGAAAGGGTTTACACAAAGAGAAGGCATTGACTATAATGAAACATTTTCTCCTGTCTCAACTAAAGATTCATTTAGAATCATAATGGCGCTCACAGCACATTTTGATTTAGAGTTGCATCAAATGGACGTTAAGACTGCATTCCTGAATGGAGACTTGTATGAGGACATTTACATGACACAACCGGAAGGTTTTGTTGTGGAAGGTGAGGAACATTTGGGATGCAAACTAAAGAAATCCATATATGGCCTGAAGCAAGCTTCTAGGCAATGGTACCTTAAGTTCGATGAAGTCATAAGGAAATTTGGATTTAAGGAGAATGATGTTGATAATTGTACTTATGTTAAGTTCAGGGGGAGTAATTACACCTTCTTAATTCTTTATGTGGACGATATATTATTAGCCAGCAGCAGTGTGGACATGCTGCAGGAAACTAAAAGATTTCTCTCGTCCAATTTTGACATGAAGGATCTCGGTGAAGCATCTTATGTTCTTGGTATTGAAATTCACCGAGATAGGTCCAAAGGAACATTAGGTCTATCACAAAAGGCATACATTGACAGAGTACTAAAGAGATACAATATGCATAAATGCTCTGCCTCGCCTACTCCTATTGTTAAGGGCGATAAGTTTGGAAAATTTCAATGCCCAAAGAATGACTATGAATCTGATCAGATGAAGGCTATACCTTACGCTTCTGCTGTCGGAAGTATTATGTATGCTCAAGTATGTACACGCCCTGATTTAGCTTTTGTTACCGGAATGCTTGGCAGATATCAGTCAAATCCAGGACCGGACCATTGGAAAGCCGTTAAGAAAGTCATGCGCTATATGCAAGGCACTAAAGGTTACATGCTCACATATAGAAAATGCGATAACCTTAAGGTTGTCGGTTATTCTGATGCTGATTTTGCGGGGTGTAAAGACACTAAGAAGTCCACATCAGGTTATATTTTCACCCTCACAGGAGCTGCGATTTCATGGAAAAGTGTAAAGCAAACACTTACTGCATCGTCGACAATGTAGGCTGAATTTGTGGCGTGTTATGAGGCAACCGGGCAGGCTGTATGGCTTAAGAACTTTATCCCGAGATTGAGAGTGGTAGACAGCATTTCTAGACCACTCATTTTGTACTGCGATAATCAACCCACGGTTTTCTATTCGAGTAACAACAAGTCGAGCGTAGCTGCCAAGCACATTGACATAAAGTATCATGTTGTGAAAGATAGAGTCCAGGATCAAACAATTAAGGTTGAGCATATTGGAACTAAATTTATGCTTGCGGATCCGCTCACAAAAGGCTTACCACCCAATATTTTTTGTGATCATGTTGCCGGCATGGGTTTATTGGAGAGCCTGTGATCCTGGAATAAGAGGACCATATAAAGTAACCAACTCCCATAAAGTATTATGTTATCCGATCGATATAGAATGGAGCACTATAAGTACTGATGTCCAGCGGTACTTAATTGACTGTTGTGACACATTACTTTGGTGTGAATTTTTTATTTAGAGAGGGCTTATGATGTTTAGCCTTACGATCAAGGGGGAGAATGTTGGATATTGATCTAAGGCCAAACGGCCGAAAAGAGAGGGACGTGGGGAAGCCCACGTTTTCACTGGTTTTCAGCGCCCTGATCGGGGGTGCCTAACCAACTCATGGTTACGGTCCCCCGTTGCAACAGCGCAATATAAATAGAAGGGTTCCGGCCTCTCCTGTGGAAGACGTTCCCGTGAGAGTCACAAACCCCGTACAAACCCTAACGCGATCCGATCTACTGCGCGCTGTCAAGCAACGGGAAGGCCGCCGACCGCCACTGCAGGACGACGCCGGCGACCCCGAACCGCGAGCTCTCCGGACCTTCACCGACTCTTCCTCACGCCTGCATCACGCAGGCACGGGTCTTCCGCTAATGGCTTTCATCGGCGACCGTAAGTCAAACCCTAACTCCCATACTCTAGGTGTTCTAGATGGCAAGCTAGCGTATTATGTGTTGTGCTTGAGGATTAGGATCTAATAGATTATACATATGAAGAGAATGCACATATGCATGAGAAGGCCAAAATCTATGATTTTGCGCAACTCTGTTCTGAGAGCAATAATGAAACAATTAATTTGATCTATGCTGGAATTAGTTGTTTTATTACTGCTAGCACTATTTTACATGATATTTTCAGCTGCTTTGAAGTTATATTCATTGAATATATATGTAGAGATGAATAGCAAGATAGAATTTCATGTTTATATGCAATTTATGATATTCTTCTTATGCTGGAAATACATTGTTTATATGCTAATTATTGCTGGAATTAAATATTCAATTATGCTTATACCGTAATATTTACAACAGAAGGTACCTCACAGTCACATGACAGCAGTGCTCTAAAGCATTGGCAGATGGAGAATAGGCGATGGCAAGTTGATTTACTGGAGAGAATTATAAGGGAAAGGTCAAAGATTGCTGAAATTACAGAATATGCTAATGAGATTGCTGCAGACATACTTAGTGCTGCACTAAACCTCATGAGGACCTCTCGACCAGAAACAAGAATAGCAGGAGGGATGATGCTGCAGTTTGGCCTGCATCACCACCTGTGTTTTGTAATGAGAAGAATACAGCAGAAGTCTCAAGTGTGTATAAAACTCAAGTTGCAGGTGTTGTCTTTAGCATTTCTATGATTCCTTCCCAAGTTACCTCTGTTGCAGGTGTTACTGTGGGTCGTATAATGCTTGGGGATGTCACTTGCATCAGGGTGCCAGGAGTGGGCAGCAGCCGCCAAGGAAGTACACGATACAGCAAACAGCCGATCAAGGCCTCAACAGACCAAGAATTCAGGAATGAATGGATCAGCATGGTGAACTGCCTGTTGAGAATCCACTACGGAATGATAGTGTCATGTGCGCACCAATTAAGCAGCCAAGCAAGAAAAAACAGCCCGAGGTAGGCGGGATGAATTTAGCTGCTCCCACCTAGCCATTTGGGAATCACATCATCGGTTGGGAGAATATGGCGATTGTAGAAAGGTCTGAAATGGAGAGGTACGCCCATAAGCATGTATGCAAAGAGCCACACCAGCAAAATCGATGGCGAATATTACCGGCAGTGAACCATACAGCATCTTGTGATAGTTGGGAAAATTCCAATTTGGGGACCAAGAGTCGTGATAAAGAAGCACTTGATAATTTCACCGCTCCTAAAGCTGATGTAGCAACTGAGCTTGACAACTGGGTGGATAGGGAAACTAGCTGGGTCAAGGGAGGGCTCATACTTCTTGGAAACAAAGAAGCACAGATGGATCAACTACAGTAGTACCAAATCTTGCTGAACAGGCAGGCAACTCTCATGTGGCAAATGTTGTACAGGACTCATCTTATCAGCGGCAGCAAGTAGAGAAGCAGTTTTGAGTCCAAGACCCCTGATGCTACTGAGAACCATCCAGAGCCAACTCAAACAGTTCCCTTGCCTGTCAGTAGTTGGGAACGCTTGCCTATCAGTAGCTGGGAACGCTTGCCTGTCAATACTTGGGAATCCTTGCCTGCCAATAGTTGGGAAAGGCATCGTGCAAGTGACAGTCAAAGGCGCTATCATGTTGAGGATCAAAGAAATGTTGGAAGTAACTATGGCTACAAAGAGAGGGTAGGCAGGACACGTGCCTTCCACGAGATTGCAGCTCTGTCTAGGCTCGCTGGATGCCAAAATACATCTCCCATCCCCAGAGCAATGCGCAAGACATTGGTGTTTGCAAGAGATGAAGTCGGCATAATATTCACTACAATCGACTTGTAAATCTCGTTTTTTAAAAAAATACTCTATTTAAAAACTAATTACTGTAGAAAACCAAACAATAAACCTAAAAGAATCCACCCAATGTTGGAAACAATATGGACTTAAAGGAGTCTGCTCTCATGCCAAAGTTGTATTTTTACTGTAGCTAGCTTATTTTTTTACTGTAGCTGACTTAAGAGTTTAGGTGGTGATCAGAACAGCGATGGCGATGGCCTTTTTACTGTAGCTGAGTCGGCTTATTTGGTATAATTAAATTTAAAAAATTTTAAAAATAGAAAATAAAACATGTTAACTTATCACGGACAATGCAAAGAAATACAGAAAAAAGAAAATACAAAAAAGAAAAAAAACAAAAGATGCACAGTGGACGCGGCCGCCCACCGCGCCGCTATCGCTAACTGCCACAGCGCTCGTAAGCGGCGGTTAGAGATAGGTCTAGTAAGTATTTGAATTAGAGATAAACTTTAGTATTTATGTAAGGCTTAGGCTATATAAATAGAGATATATGATCTATTTTGTAAAAGAGCATGTAAGAGAACATAAAAATTTTAAAATTTTCTATATTATCTTTATTTATTTATTTGCGTTATATGAATTTTCTTCCGAAGCTAGGCCAAGAATGGTTATCCCAGCGAAAGAAAAATCAGCGGCGCGTGTCCGTTCGCGCAGCGCTCCCGAGGTGAGCCTTCGCCTTCCCGTCTCGAGCGCGCCGCTGGAAGCCTCAGCCGTGCGCCTGATCCTGGTCTCAAGCGTGTCTCCTCGCGCATCGGAGAAATTAAAACCTGCTGCCGTTTCCTCGCACGAGAGAGTTTCGGGCGGCGTGGGCGCTTCCTGTGATATCCACGTCGCCCCGAGCCCTTTGCTCCTCGCGTCGTCTCTCTCCCTCCCTCCGGATCTCCCCCGCTTCTCGCAGTCTCACGCGCCCCCTCCTCCCCCGCTCCGCCGCCGCCCCCCTCCTCCCCCGCTCCCCCGCCGCCGCCCCCTCCTCCCCTGCTCCCCCGCCGTCTCCCCCGCTCACCCGCCGGCCGCCGCTTCCCCCCTCCCCCTTCCTACCCCGCCGCCTCCTCCTCCCCCGCCGCCCCCTCCTCCCCCGGTCTCCCCTCCTTCCCCGCTCCCCCGCCGCCTCCCCCCAACCCCCTCCTCCGGCGTGGTGTCGCCCCCTCTCCCGACGGCGGCGCCCGCGACCCCGGCCTCCTCCGGCATGGCGGCGGCGCCCACGACCCCGGCCTCCTCCACGGCGGCGCCCACGACCCCAGCCTCCTCCGCGTCGGTACCCCGACCCCGGCAACATGCCGCTGCCTCCACATCGCCCGAACCGCCTCACTGCCGACCGCACGTGGTCGAGGTAGCAGCGGCCGTGGACCCTCTCCCGACGGCGGCGCCCACGACCCCGGCCCGGTGGCGTTCGACGCGCTGCTCTCCACGCTCATGTCGTCCTCCAACGCGGACCGCGCCGCCGCCGAGGCCGCCCTCCACCGCCTCCGCTCCTCCCACCCGAGAGCAATGTGTGGTCGGAGAGTGTTTTCTCTTTGTGGTCGTGCACCTTGAGTTTTACTCTGTTTCATTTTTGACCATATCTTTCTGTTCGATCTTCGATCATAGCATAGAGTTTTTGTCTTTTTGATAATTTCTCTTCCAGAGGATGTTGTCTTACGATGTTTGAAGTTTCTTGACCAACGGATCCGAGAATCAAAAATTGTTCGGAAATCGGGCCCGGCGGTCGAGCGCTTCCTCTTCCTCTGTTTCAGATTCGACCACGCTGTTCTTCTCGTTCGCAGAGGATAGGCCTCCACTCCACTCGACATGGCTGCGGTTGTGAGCGCGCGGATCTGGGGATTTTGAGGCGGCGGCGGCGGGTGGTGTTTAGACCATGGCTGTCCCCTCCTCCGCTGCATCCCCCACCACTCCTGCTTGGTGGAGGCGACGGTGAGACGGCGCGCGCCGATTTTGACGCGGCGGCTCTTGGAGGCGGACTGGCAATGGCCGAGGACGGCGCGCGAGGGCACTGGGATGAGCGTCGCGGGCGATGGGCGCGGTCGAACTGACCGAGTGAGTTGTACCTGGCGAGCGCAATGGCGGCTGCAGGAGGCCACTGCTTCCTTCCCTGTGGTCGTCTTACCAACATACTGGTAAGCGAATTTCTTTTCGCCATGATATGCTTGATCCAATTTCCAGCCAGCATTCTGGGAATCTCATACTGGATTTCTTACCATACTGGATCCATTTACCAACCTTTAGCATTTCTTATTAGCTCAATGATGTCTAGGACCAAAAATTATATATAGAAAAATCACATACGAGCTATTGCATCCAAGTGAAATACCTGGGACCAATGCAAAAGTTCATGGTTGCCACTGTACTGATGATCAATTAAATTGATAAGTGATCATCGTCAAGGCAGGAAAGAAGAAATAGAGATTAGGAGATGACTGTAAATGTCAGCGAGATAAGCATCACATTAATGAACTGAAGTATGTGGTGTCCTTTAGCAAGTGCAATTCGAAAACTATGCCAAATCTTAAGTGAGATGGTACCAACTTCAAAGTTGTTTGCGTAAAAAAAACTTCAGAGTTGTGTGAGGAACATGAATTTTATTACCATTGCGAGTACACAAACAATATTCAGATAAAGAAGCACACATAGTTCCATTACATCCATGTTCAAATACATGTGTTTTAGTTACATGCGTGTATACTCCTTGCAATCAAGAACTGTATCTCAGGGTAAGGCTTTAAGCATTCAAAAAAAATACTACTTCAATTCAATGTATTACCAGCTTCATCAACTGAGAGGAGAGTCTGGACTATAGATTCCATAGTTGGCCTTTTGCTTCTGTCTTCCTCTAAGCAAGAAACAGCCAACTTGATCAATGCTCCTGCTTGCACGTAGCTAAATTGGCCACTCAATTTGGAATCTACAAATTCATCAATCCATGATTGTTCATCCCCTTTCAATTTGTCAGCAAGCATCCTGACAAGCTTCGTGTGCACCATATGCACCTCCACATCCGTAAATAAAAAATCGAGAAAAAATAATAAAACTACCCGGTGGTCTTGTTTTGAAGTCGTGTGCAAAGTTTGGTCGTGATTGAAGTCGGTTTGTAACTGTAGTCGAAAGTCGAAGTCGAGTCGTAATCAGAGTCGGAGCCGGAATCAAATTAGAGTTCATTTGAATTTTTCTTTGGTCTCTCAGTTCCTCTACATGCACTTTGTACTATTGTTTTATGATTTCACTTCAACAACGTTGTAGGGCGCCGCGAAGCGCGCTTCCTTTTCTAGTCAACAAAAAGGCAGCAGTTCTGCTGTCCTTTTCCCGTCGCGTCCAGAGCGTCTCCCATGGTTCAAGTCGTCTGCTTTTCCCATTATTAGAGCAAGGCTAATAATACAGTCTTCTCTCTTCTAAGAGCTGACTGTCTCTTAGGGCAGTCCCAATGGAAGAAACTGACACGATTTCCATAGCACAAGAAATCATCTATAGAAACTATCTTCCACAGTGGAGGTGTCTTCGAGTAATAATTATTTTCTCTTTCTCTCTCCCAACTCTATCTTCTTCCTCCAATGAGAGTGTGCCACGAGCTCCCTAGAAACTGGTGGTTTCTTCCCAATGGCGATTTCATAGTTTCTTGGTGCATTGGGTGGAGTGAAGACCTGATTTCTTCATGAGGAAACCGTTTCTAGGATTTGTGCTCTCTTTCATCATTAATTACGTTGCCATGTCAGCATTTTGCCTACGTGGCAAGTCATTTAATGAGAATAGAAACCATCATCCATACATCATTGGGACTGCCCTTATTATACTTGCTCTTAGAAGAAGCTTCCTGGTCGAGCAATGCTGCAGAGGGCGAAGGAGGACAGCAGCTGCTGTAGTTATTCTTTTCCTCGGTTGACGCTAGTCACGGACAAAGAGGGAGTTAATTGCTTGCGAAGAGAGAGGTCTTTCTTTATTGTTGCATCGGGACGACACGCAGGAAACGTGCAGGGGCTGCCCGTTTTCGTCCGAGCGTGGGACACGAGAGGACTCTCTGGTTGCGTCAGGATAGAGACAGTAGAGCGTCCACTCAAGTCAACAGGAAAGAAAGCCGCCGCTGCTTTTGGGAGTAGGCTCTGTTAGGAAACCAGGACTCTATCTGGAGTCCTTATCTAATTGGGCACCCCCACCGTAGACTATAAATAGGGACCTAGACCCCCCACTTTATGTACCCCGATGCAATCTAAAGCAATAAAGAAAGACCAGGAGTTCTCTCTACCTCTCTGTGTTCAATCTATTCTCTCTGTGATTCTGTGATTGATTCGTTCTTGTTCTAAGCAGAGAAATCGCTCGGACTGGTCGCCAGCGACGGTTTCTCAACACGTTATCAGCACGACTTCGCTCCGGTGAACGAGGTAATCATCGAAGCACAGATTGATTTTCTAGATCGCTTTTGAATCTGTATTTTCTTTTCGCGTTCTAGATTGAAATTCTACGGTGCAAATCCGCCCTAATCTACCGCGAGCAGACTTGAAGTCGCCGGCACAATGCCGATCGGTAGATTGTGAAACGGGGTAGATGTTGATTGCGCCATAGAACGATGCAAATCCGCCCTAAATCTACCGCGAGCAGATCTGAAATCGCCGGCACAATGTCGATCGGTAGATTATGAAAACAGGGTAGATGTTGATTGCATCATAGATTGGAAACAAATTTTGCATAGTGTTGGCTGATCCTGCATGATCACAAGCACAAGATAATATATGCATTAATTCCCTGTTCAGTTCCTGCACAGTTTTACAGATTGAATTTTCGCATCTATTCTTCCTGTTATGCATGGCACCACACATAAAAAAAGGAGGAGGGGGACGTTTTTGGCTCACGGCCACGCATGGCCGCCGGCTGGCCACCGCGCCTGCATGCGCTGGCGCCACCACCGGCCGGCCACCTCCGGCGCGGCGCCACCTGAAGTGCCTTGGTCTTCGCGCGCCCCTGCACGGGCCCGCCTGCCCACACGGCACCGGAAGCCCACCGGCGGCTCGCACGCACGAGCGCCGGCCGCCGCTCGGGCTCCTCCCGCCTCCGCCGCCTTGCGCCTCGGCCCGCAACCGCCTCCTCCCGTGCCTCCGCCTGGACGCCGCCCGCAGCCGGCGCCCCTCCCGCAGCACGGCTTGCACGCCGACGTCTCCCACCGTGTGCCGCCGCATGGCGCACGGCCGCTACCGCGCCGCCGCACGGCGCTCAGCCTTCCCCATGCCGCTGGCCTTGGTTTCCCCGCCCGTGCCGCCGCGCCCCGAATGGCGCCGCTGCCGCCACCGGCCCGAATGCCGCTTCGGCTCCTCCCCGCGCACGCGAATCGCCGCCGCCGGCCCGAATGCCTCCTCGGCTCCTCCCCACGCCGCCGCCCCGCTCCTGGGCTTCTCGGCCGCTTGCGCCCGCACGCGCTCGCCAGACCGCCGCCGGTGGATGTAGCCGCGCGTGCCGCCGCCTCCGGGCCACCCGCTCCCGACAGCGCGGGCCCCGCCGCCGCCTGGCCGCTCACCCAGAACGCCGCCTCCACCGTGCAGTCGCCCGACCGGCCGCCCGGTAGGAAGCCGCCGCCGCCACCTTTGGTGATGGGGTAGGGAAACCCTACCCCACTGCCTCTTGTGTCGGCCGAGCAGGCCAACCAGGCCGGGAGCCAAAACGGGCCGGGGGGAGGGGGAGCAAAGTGAGCCGGCCGAAAAACAAAAGAAAAAAAAACGGGGGGACTGGGCCGGCTCTGGCTATTTTGCGAAAAAGGCCTCCTTCTCTCGGGATATTACCGAAAAGGCCCTAAGAAATTGCATATAAGTCCCGAATGTTTGCAGATAAGGCATTGTAGTTCCGAAAATTACGAATAAGCCCTTAAATTTACGAGTGGGTCCAAATTTTTGCAGAAAACCCCTCTGTAAATCAGAAAATTGCGCGAATTTTTCTCTGAACTGAAAATTTGCGTAGAAACCCCCAGGAATTGCAGAATTTGCTGAAATTTCATATTTAAGCATAAAAGGGCCTCGGGAATCCGAATTTTGCATCAATTTTTGCATTTGAAGCATATTTATTTCTGCCATTATTACTTTCTGTATTTTCTGTATTTATTTACTGTTTTTGGTTAATTGTAATTGTTTTAATTGCTTTTAATCACTGAAATTAACAGTAAAATTATAGAAAATGCACAGAAAATTATGAAACATTATGGGAATCTATTGTACCACTTTATTTACCTGTAGTAAATTTTCCATGCATGTTTACCTGCAGTAAACTTATTTTATTTCGTTCATACACATGTAGATGACTGGAATTTCGAACCGGGAGTTCGAGGAGCTGGCCCAGCATGGCCGAAACTATCTGACATGGGCATCCGATGTCGAGATTGTGCTTGGGGGCCGGAAGCTCGGCGTAGCTATTGGGATAAGCGGACAGAAAGACGCTAGACCCACACCTGAGGAGAATGATCAGGCACTTCATTTTCTCAGGCACCATCTCTGCTCGACTCTCAAGAATGAGTATATGGCAGAGAGAAATGCGCTAGCACTCTGGACCGCACTCAAGAAGCGGTTTGAGAGGCTCAAGTACACCATTCTTCCTCGAGCAGAGCAGGAGTGGATCAGACTGAGGTTTGCCGACTTTAAAACGGTCGGGGAGTACAATTCTGCCTTGCACAGGATTTGTACAAACCTTAAACTCTGTGGCAAGGAGATCACAGAGGACCAGAAGATCGAGAAGACCCTGTCCACTTTCCACCCCAGTGCTGTACAGGTTGCCCGCAACTATCGTCAAAACGGCTACAAGGAGTATGCCGAATTGATCGATATGATGCAGGTAGCCGAGGCTCAGGACGAACTTCTCCGCAAGAATTACGTCTCGCAGCCACAAGGAAGCTCCGCTGGCCATGAAGCCAACGCTAGCAGCCTCAAGGTGCGAAAGCCCTTAATGAAGAAAAGGGGGAAGAATGGTAAGATCGTTGCCCAGAAAGGCAAGTCAGATGCTCCAAACGACAAAAAGGCTAAAAAGAGTGACAAGACCTATGGCCAGCAGAACCAGGGTTGTTACAAATGTGGCAAGTGGGGACATTGGTCGCGAATATGCAAAGCACCGCAACATGTCATTGATGCCCACCAAGCTCAGAAGAAGAATGGCAAAGGGCAACCTGAAGCCCACTTTGCAGCCGTTGAGGGGGAGCAGCCTGAGCAGCTGCCGGAGATGATGGAGGTTGAATCCATCCCGGCAGCAGCACCCCCTTACGACTTAGAGGCAGCCACAGCCATGATCTCTCTTGAAGAGAATGTCACTGCTGAGAAAATAGCCGAAGAAGTCGATGATTTTCTAGTTGATTCCGTCTGATGCACAGAATGCATGAGACGTTAAATGTCATTTATTTTCGTGTTAAATGGACAAGTTTAGAACTTGCATGGTTGGTGCTTTAGGATTTTGCTTTCTCGTAATGGTTGGATGATTTTGGAATAAAGCATTCATTTATTCATTTTATGATGGCATGTTCTGTTCTGGTATTAGCGTATTTTATTTATGTGTTGAATGCCTTCTAATACATGTTAATTAAATACGTTATATTAGAACACGTGTGGCGTCCTATGGAGGAAGTATGCCTTGCCGACAGCGGCACAACGAATACCATCTTAAGAGAGACTAAGTATTTCCAGTCGATCCGTAAGAGCACTGGCAGCCTTACGACAATCGCCGGAAGCGATGCATGTATAATCGGTTCCGGAAGAGCCACAATTATACTTCCCATGGGCACAACTTTGGTCATTGAAGAAGCCTTATTGTACCCAGAATCGACTAGAACTCTCCTAAGTTTTAAGGATATTCGCGCCAATGGTTTCCACGTTGAGACTGACGAAGAGTACGGTAAGGAATACCTGCTCATCACAAAGCGCGAAGAGAATGGCAAAAGAATATTAGAAAAACTTCCTTCACTTGAAACAGGGCTATATTATACCACAATTAAAGCGCCTGCAGCGTACACTGTTCTGAAAACAGTGTTTAGAAGCTCTGAACTCTTCTGTCTCTGGCATGACAGATTAGGCCACCCAAGTCTTAGGATGATGAGAAACATAATAAATAACTCGCATGGGCATAATATTAATGTGAAGAATTTCCCGAATCATGAAGATTTCGTGTGCCCTGCATGTGCCACCGGGAAACTAATTACTAGACCCTCCACTCTGAAAGTGAAGGATGAAGTCCCTGCATTCCTGGAACGCATCCAGGGAGACATTTGCGGTCCCATTCAGCCCGTCTCAGGGCCGTTTAAGTATTTCATGGTGCTCATTGACGCTTCTTCGAAGTGGTCATATGTGGGTTTATTATCCACAAGAAACCACGCCTTTGCAAAATTGATCTCGCAGATCATTCGCATCAGAAATGTGTTTCCTGATCATCATATCAAATCCATTCGAATGGACAACGCCGGAGAATTTACTTCAAAGGCATTTGATGATTATTGTATGGCGATGGGAATTGCAGTTGAGCACTCGGTACCGCATGTCCATACCCAGAACGGTTTGGCAGAGGCTTTAATTAAAAGAATTAAATTTATTGCCCGACCCCTCTTGCATAAAAGTAACTTGCCAGCTACATGTTGGGGACACGCAGTCCTTCATGCAGCGAATCTCATCAACCTTAGACCTTCGGCCTACAACATCCATTCACCTATGCAACTAGCGCAAGGGTCACCACCGAAAGTTTCCCACCTTAGGAGGTTTGGATGTAAGGTTTATGTACCGATACCACCTCCGCAGCGAACTGCAATGGGCCCACTCCGCAAGACTGGGATATACGTTGGTTATGAGACTGCATCCATAATCAGGTATTTGGAACCCATGTCTGGAGATTTGCATACTGCCCGCTTCGCTGATTGCATTTTTGATGAAGATAATTTCCCGTCATTAGGGGGAGGAAATCAACCCGTTGATGAAAAATGTCGGGAAATTACGTGGGAAGCCACGGGAATTCATGCACATGACCCGCGCACTAGTGAAACTGAAAAAGAGGTCCAGAAGATCATCGACTTGCAAGCATTAGCAAATCAACTGCCCGATCACTTTAGTGATTTGAAGAGCGTGATTAAGTCGCATGTGCCTGCACGCAATGCACCGGAGAGGGTTGAAATACCAAAGAAAATTGAAGGTATCCCTAATCCCGTCCAGAGGCCTCAGAATAAAAGGACGAGAACTCCGGTTCCTCGAGTCCAAAGTAACCGGGGACGCCCGGCGAAAAAGGATAAAAGGGATTTATCACAGCCGATCATTGAAGTCCCCCAGAATGAGAAGGGGAGCCAGTTGAGACCTGGCACAAGTATGACACCTTCCGAAAAGGGCATACCGGATCTGAATATCCCCATCGGAATGGATGTGTGCGCACACATCGGAGCCGAAAAACTAAAGGGACTTGCCACCGCAATTGAAAGAAGCGATGTGCAAGGTGAAGCTCCAGAAGAAGCAACTCATGAAGAAATAGCTATAAATTATGTGCACACGGGAGAGTCCCTGAATAGGACAACAGCTAATATCGATATCTACTTCGCAAAGAAAATTGCCACCACCATTGATCTTGATCCCGAGCCTGCATCGCTCGCTGAATGTAAGAAAAGATCAGATTGGGAAGATTGGAAGAAGGCAATAGCAACTGAATTGCTATCTCTGAACAAAAGAGAGGTGTTTGGGCCCGTATGCCGCACACCTCCCCACATACACCCCGTTGGGCACAAGTGGGTATTTGTTCGAAAGAGAAATGAAAGAAATGAAGTAGTGAGATACAAAGCAAGGCTGGTAGCCCAAGGTTTCACTCAACGTCCTGGAGTTGATTATGAAGAAACCTACTCCCCAGTCATGAGTGGAATTACCTTTAGATACTTGATCTCAATGGCAGTGAACTTGAATTTGGAAATGAAATTGATGGATGTTGTGACTGCATACCTTTACGGTAACTTGGATTCGGAGATTTACATGAAAGTCCCTGAAGGAATTCCTCTCCCGAACCAAGACAGAGCAAATAGAAATCTGTACAGTGTGAAACTCAGAAAGTCACTGTATGGACTGAAACAATCTGGAAGAATGTGGTATAATCGCTTGAGCGACTTTCTCTGCAAGAAAGGCTACACGAACAATGAAGACTGTCCTTGTGTATTTATACGGCGATCCCAGAATGGATTCTGTATAATCTCTGTGTATGTAGATGATCTGAATATCATCGGGACAGCCGAAGACATAAAAGAAGCAAGCTCCTACTTGGAGTCAGAATTTGAAATGAAAGATTTGGGCAAGACCAAGTTTTGCTTAGGCCTGCAGCTTGAGCATGTCCCTGAAGGAGTCTTGGTACATCAGTCGACCTACACCCAGAAGGTGCTTGAAAGGTTTGGCTTTGAGAAGGCATTTCCCTCGAAAGTACCGATGATCGGTAGGTCTTTACAGCAAGAAAAAGATCCTTTCCGACCAAGGGAAGAGGGGGAGGAAGTCCTGGGACCGGAATTCCCATACTTGAGTGCAGTAGGAGCACTCATGTATTTAGCAAACTGCACTAGACCGGACATTGCATTTGCCGTGAACCTCTTAGCAAGGTATAGTGCAGAGCCCACCAAAAGGCATTGGCAGGGCATAAAGGACATTTTCCGATACCTCCAAGGTAGCAAAGACCTCGGATTGTTTTATAGAAAGAATCAAGATCTGAACTTGATTGGATATGCAGATGCTGGGTACCTGTCAGACCCGCATACCGCTAAGTCACAAACAGGCTATGTATTCCTGTGTGGTGGAACCGCAATTTCATGGAAATCGTCTAAACAAAGCCTGGTAGCTACTTCGACGAACCACTCAGAAATTATAGCACTGTATGAAGCCGCACGAGAGTGCGCTTGGCTCCGCCGAATGGTTCACCACATCCAGCAGTCATGTGGGATGAACATTGTGCAAACCCCCACAATTATCTATGAAGATAATGCCGCTTGCGTTGCACAAGTGCAAACGGGCTATGTGAAGAGTCATCTCACAAAGCATATCAACCCCAAGTTCTTCTATGCACATGAATTGCAAACGATGGACGAGATTAAAGTACTGCATACTAAGTCATGTGAAAATCTCGCAGATTTATTCACTAAGTCACTCCCCGCATCTAGCTTTGAAAGGTGCGTGCGTGGAATTGGAATGATGAGACTTAGAGAAGTGCAGAATTCAGGGGGAGAATTCTCACAAGCCCGCTAATAAATCTTGATCATGAAGATTAAGTACCCAAAAATAAAGTCTTGCAGACTAAATGAATTTGGGTGAATTGTACTCTTTTTCCCTTGACGAGTTTTCCATGAAGTTTCTCGACCAAGGTTTTTAACGAGGCAATTCGTGCATCGCAGCATCACATGTATCATGTACTCTTTCTCCAAATTTTTCCCACTGGGTTTTTATGGAGTTTTGACGAGGCATGAGCATGTTGGGTGAGTGCCCAAGGGGGAGTGTTAGGAAACCAGGACTCTATCTGGAGTCCTTATCTAATTGGGCACCCCCACCGTAGACTATAAATAGGGACCTAGACCCCCCACTTTATGTACCCCGATGCAATCTAAAGCAATAAAGAAAGACCAGGAGTTCTCTCTACCTCTCTGTGTTCAATCTATTCTCTCTGTGATTCTGTGATTGATTCGTTCTTGTTCTAAGCAGAGAAATCGCTCGGACTGGTCGCCAGCGACGGTTTCTCAACAGGCTCCACCTTATTGGTTATAGTTTCTTTTGTCCTTTTAAATTTTTTGTATTTTTTAATCGTTTGTATTATTTATAATGGACTAACATGTTTTTTATTTTTATATTTTTAAAAATTAATTACGTTAAATAAGTCATCATCAGTAAGCCAGCTACAGTACAAATTCAGCCATAAACCATCAAAAATAAGCCCAACTGAGCATCACCTTTAGCTTCGGCTAATGGGTGGGGTTATGCATTCTGGAAGCCCGCACTGTTGTCTTTGATTTGGACTTAATGTCCGTCAAAAATTGAAAAGGGTTATGTATTATGGAAGCCCACTTATGGCACAAATTCTAATGGAGGTTAAGAGTAACCGTTAACTTATTTATAACTTAGGTACAATTTTAGAGGCAAGTTAAAAAAACGTCTCTTAAAAGTATCCGTATATAGGATTTTCTTACAGTGATCTTGATTTAGAGTTTAAATTGAGTTTAAAACGTAGTAGAGTCTATCTACATGTATTAATCGAGTTAAAGTCATATTTAACTTGAAGTTTGAATACGTGTATTAGTAAAAGAGTATTAGCCTATATAATAGAGAGGATTGTAACCAATTTTGTAAGAAAGAAGCAACGAAGATAATAGAAAAATTCATAAAACTCAACTACATAGTTATGGTTAGAGTAAATTCTTCTGTGTTTTTTCTGTTTATTTATGATATGTGAGTTTTTTCTAATGATAAAGTTAATAATTGGTATTAGAATGTTAGACGAGATCTGATCGGAAAGAAACATTCATTGGCCTCGGGTGGGACAGAAGCCGATCGCGCGGAGCCAGATCGGAATCAGCCGAGAGGCAGCGTCGAGTGCTCTCCTCCGTCCGCGCGAATCAGCAGCAGTATCGGCTGTCTTTTGGCCGCAGCACGGGTAGAAAAGTAAAAAAAACGTGTTTTTCTTTCTCTTCCTCGGTCGGTCCGCACGAGGCAGCTGCGTCAGTTGGAAGCCGCTCTGAACGAAGTGTCAAGGACGCGGATCCACACGCGCTTGTTTACCGTGGAGCAACCACTGACTCCGTATATTCTCGCATCGTACGTCACCGAGAGAGCGACGCTTTGTGATTAAGACCCTGTTTGGCTCAGTTTCAGATTCTTAAAAACCAGTTATTACTTCTAGTTTTTAAAAGCTGATTTCTAAGCAAAAACTGATGGAATGTTTGGATCCCCTAGTTTTTAAAAGCTGGTTTTATTTATGATTGGTGCTAATAGACTATTATACCCTTATATTTATTGCTGGAAGCGTCTACGCGTGGTTTTTAATGAGGGTAAATGGGTATTTGTGCAAAAAAAACTGGCAAAAGCTGGGTATCAACAACTTCTTGGTTTTTAAGAATCTGGGTAGGTAGATTTTAAAAACTACCCTAAAAACTGGTCTGTTTGGATCCCACCCAGTTTCCAAAAGCCAGATTCTTAAAATCTGGCTGGATCCAAACAGGCCCTAAAGAGTTTCAGCTTCAGGCTTCTGGTTTATTTTTCACTATTTATATATTTCGTCTTTTTCTAAATTTTTGGTTTTTTATTGAGCTTTTTTACCGGTTCTTTTTTTTCGTATTTGTTTTTATTATACGTAATAGGCTAACATATTTTTTATATTTTTAAATTTTTTAAAATTTAATTATGCTAAATAAGCCTTTATCAGCTACAATGTCTTTTCAGCCATAAACTACTAAAAAAAACCAAAATGATCACCACCTAATCATTCCAAGAAGCACTATCAGAGGCCAGTTAGATCTAACGTCTTTCGTCCAATTGCACGGCGAGATGTTGTCTGTATACACATGCACGCGTACAGTAAGTTCACCTTTGATACATGAGATATACTGTCTTGTAATTAATATATGTATGCACTAGGGCCAAATTAACACATGATGAGTTGGTCAACACTAAAACAAGTGGTGACTTTGCATACATGCGATATATATATATATATATATATATATATATATATATATATATATATATATATATATATATATATATATATATATATATATATATATATATATATATATATATATAAAAGATTCATTAATGGTAAATCTATTAAGATTTATTAATTCGAAAAGACATCAATTTGGAAAGGAATCAATCATGGATGGAAAGTTTTAATTATGGAGCTTGGGCACCATGGTGCACCTGTTATTTTGCCTATATATATATATATATATATATATATATATATATATATATATATATATATATATATATATATATATATATACGAAAAATGTTGTAAGCATAAGTAAAAAATATTGTATATATGAAAAAAAATATTACAGCAAAATCGACTGAAGCAAAAAAAAATTCAGACGGCTGTGCAATAGCAATTAGTATTTTGTATGCTTCTTTGAACTTTCCATATTACAGTAATTTTTCAGAAAGGATGTAGATTAGTTGTTTTAAACCAGTATATTCTACTTTCCTTACTGGTTTTTGTGAGTAGAATGTTCCAAGGAACTGTGTTGTTTGCTTATCTGAAAATTTTATGATAAATGATAGCTGAAGGTACACTATAACCAATTTTATGATAATTTTGCCTACTGGTTTTTGTTTGTAGAAGGTTCCACTGTACGGTGCTGTTTTCGTGTGCTTAAGGTTTTGAATATATAGTCCATAAATTTATTTTTTGAATAGTCCATAGTTGTTTAAAATGTTCACCCGCATTGCATTTGCCAGAAACAGCTTCGTGCACGTTGGCTAGAGCACGAAGTTTACACTTTCGAAGTTCGAATACTCGCCCTTCACAACCCTCTTCGGCTGGCACCCATCATCATGAAGGAACGCAAAGAGCATGGGGCTCAGTCACATCGTCTCCACTCTCAAGGCCCAGCAGTAGATGGTCAGACGAGTGATAGCGTTTAGGTTCAGCTATGGCAACTCGATAATGTACAACCTAAGGACATCGCCGACGAACATGGCCGTAGGGAAGCGGAGTCCTACGTTGAAGTACACGGCGAACATTGTGGCTTCCGACTCCGTGGGATGCGGCTCCGTTTCGTCACCGGCCAGGAGACGAAACGATCCTCAGTCCGAAATCTTCTCGTCAGCACCAGAGAGCGAATTAGTTCCCCATTGGACAGACTTGTCCCCAACACATTGCTGCACACGACGTGCACCTTCTTTGCCGCATCCCAGCGTTTGTCGCAGCGGATGAGTCGCGCCCCACCAGCTCGTACTCCACCGTGGTGGCCGACGAACCTCCACGGCCCACAACACTGCCGTGACTCAATGAGGTACCCATGGTGAAGCGACGTGACCGATGCTCGCCGTGAGCCATTGATGCGATCTGAGAGGAGGCGAGACTGCGATTGCTACTACCTAAGAGAACAGGGAGGCGGGAGGCGACACGTCAGCCAGCGGCGGGACGTGTGGTGTCGGCGAGAGCGAGGCACGCAGCGTGAGCAATAAGAGAATAGGGAAGAAGGAACAATGCCCGACCTGCCAGTCGGAGTAGTAGGGTACTAGTACCACACGCGTGACGCTTCGAACGACATACCAAACGACAGGAGGGCGCACGGTGCACAGTGTCCCAAGAGACAAGACGGCGCATGACACACCAACACGCCATCGACATGTGGCCAGGTAGCCAGACAGACCCTTGACCAGTCAGCTAAGGCCACACCATCAGGCTAGTACCGTGCAGGCTGAACGGGACGGAGCAGGGCCAAAGGGGCAGGCATGCCATGGCTTCGGCCTGCACAGGAGTGAAGCCCATCACCATGTGAGACTCCTGTTGAGGGATGGCCTCCCACCTACATCCATTCGGCATGCTGGGCCAATAAGCCTAATTTGGCGTGTAAAAGACACATGTACCCCTTGGCATAGCACACTAGGGTAGGGGTGTTATATATGGTAATAGGATTGGACCATGAGTATACATGTAAAGACCCCTTGTGTTATGGGGAGAGACTCATTATTCACACACACTCTAGTAGTCCCCTACTTTACTGTTTGACCTGTAGCCAGAATAGATACATCTCTGGACTCATCAATAAGGATTGCAAAATTTCTATCTCCAATCTCACCTTTAATCACTTTTGTGACCTCTTATGCACAACATTTAGAAAGTTACTTTTTGAATATCTGAAGAAATCATAACTACGTGCCCAAGAGCTATATCAAATGCCACCTTCACTTCCTCCTTTTATCTTTGTACCAATCCAATAACTCTTTGAAATTCCCTTTGTTGATGGAAGTAGAGAATTTATCATGTCCTAAAAAAGCTTCACCTTGAGCTATAAGATATCTTGCACAATCTAAAGATGTAGTTAAATGAATTTTGCATGCAATTTCGGCCTACTTACTATAAGTATTGATTTTGCTAGCCATACTTGACTTTTGATTCTTGAAGTCATCGCAAAGACCCTTTGCAATATGGTGGAAACTACTTGTACCACCAGTATGTTTATTAAAAGCATTTAATGCAATCTTCCAACGAGAGAACCCAACCTTTGTAAATACATCACTTCCAAATGTATTGGGTTGTGCCAGTCTCTTGAAAAGAAAACAATAGAAACAAAAGGCGGCATTCTTTTCCACACAATATTCCAACCAATCGAACTTATTATACCATGATTCTTGAAAGGACCACGACTATATGCCATCCAATGTCTGTGGAAATGAATATCCAATTACTATACTCAAGTAGGGCCATTCAATAAAGATGCTCTTCTCACTTGATCTCTAATTTCGTTAGTATAATCTTCAATTGGTATGCAAAGTGTTGGATCGGTAATAATTTTATTTGGATTAAATTCTAGTTGAAGTTTCTTTGGTTGAGTTGTACTCTCATTGGTTGAACAAGAACCACATGAATTGCTTGCAAAATAATTACACAAAGTTGTTTCTCCATTATAGCAAAATGTATAAATAAATTATTAATTTCTATCAATACAAAGCTATATATCTATGAGTTAATTATAAGGACTAAACTATCTATATACACTAAATATGAAAGTCAAAACTCTAAAATACTAAATCGACAAGGAAGGAACTAGGGAAAAATTACTCACTGTCTCTGTATCTCACTCGGTCAATCCAGATCCAGGCATCCAGACAAACACTAGCTTAGGCATTAAGCATCTCCCCCTATTTCACTGGCTCATAGCGTCAGCCAGTCACTGCCTCACGCCCTACCCTCATTGGCTCAGCATCTCCCTCTATTTCACTCTCCACTTTCTCCAGTCTCCAATCTCCCTCAGCGACTCAGCGTCTTCTAAAGGCAAGTAGTAGCCGGTCGGCTCGGTGCTCCTCCGCGGCGCTGCCCACACTCGTTGGTGGCGGCTCAATCCTCGCTACCTTGGTCTGGCCCCTTGCCCCGGCTCGAGCCCCCCTTGTCGCCCCGGTCTAGCTCCTCTCGTGGCCTTGCCCTCGAATCAGCCTCCCCTCAGCCGGCTCACTACCATATCTAGCTCCCCCTGCTCTGGTCCGGTGGCCCCTGCCCCCTTCTGCGTGCACCCTCGCCCAGTCGGCCCGAGCCCCTTGCAGCCCCGGTTCGGCTCCCCCCGTGGTCCCACCCCCAGATCAGCCTTCCCTCGGCAGGCTCATCGCCAGATCCGGCTCTCCTGCCTCTGGTCCAACGGCCCCTGTCCCCTTCTACGTGCGCTCTCACTCAGTCGCCCCGAGCCCCCCTTTGCATTGTGTTGTGCGCCAGCGTGTCTCTCATATGAAAATCCAATTGCTATTGCTTGGTTTATGAGTTGGAGTTGGTATCTTCGTGGGCCAATGAGATGAATTTGTTGGGCCTCTTAAAGGGCAGTGGGCTAACCACTTGACCAGGTTTTATTTTGTTTTTTTGCAGCTGGCTCTCTTTATGGGTCGATGTCGCTGGTCTTGCTGGTCGCCGGCCGCTGGAGGGGGGTCTTGCTACCGAGGGAGGTGAGGCTCAAGTCTTACTAAGCCCCCTTGACTTCGCCCTTGCTGACCTTGCTGATCGGTGATTCAAAAGCTATTGATTGGTACAGACCTTTTTTTGAAAAAAAATTGAGACCACCCGGCCCTGATCGTTTTGGCTTCAGCTTCTGGCTTCTGGCTTATTTTTCACCATTCATAAATTTCATCTTTTTCTGATTTTTTTTTTGCTTTTTTTGAGCTTTTTTGTCCGTTCTTTTTTCCTGTGTTCCTTTACGTTGTTCGAGATGAGGTAACATATTTTTTCTATTTTTAAATTTTTTTAAATTTAATTATGTTAAATAAGACTCTGTCAGCTACAATCCTTTTTCAGCCAGCTACAGTGCTTTCAGCCAGCATGGCACTTGTTTGGATTCGGATTAGCTAGTCGTCATGTTGTGCATGAATTCGGAGCATTTCTTTTCACCTCCATTTATGGAAGGAAAGTTGATCTATCGAATAAACGGACATTCTTGTAAAAAAATTTCGCACAAGTATATTTCTATAATTTTAAATAAAAAGAATTATTTTAAAAAATTCGTATGCATCCGTTTGAATTCGGATTAGCCGGTCGTCATGCTGTGCATCAATTCTGAGCATTTATTTTGGCTTCCACTTATGATAGAGAAGTTAATCCATCGAATAAATTAAATGAACATAACCACACCCATAGCTCGCTTTCATTGCGCTTAATGATTAGTGTTAGAACGATTTGACGACTTCATCGAGCCAAACAAATTAGCCCTGTAGGATGGAAAAATTTATTTTGTAACTGGCAAAAGTGAGTTTGTGTAACCAATAAGACGCTGGCGCGTGGCAAAAAATACTATAGCAGGTACTGTTGGAACACTGTAAAGGGCACTGTAGCAGTTTAGAAATTGGACGATGATGTTGCACGCGGGAATAGATCAACAAAGGTGTCACGATTGGGCAGTTGGCACACAGCAATTCAGAGGAAGACTTGGAGCTGCCTGGTCTTCCACGACAACAATACTGAAGTACAGGTCTGTAAAGGACCGGACCCACCTGCTAGCTTGTTGTTCGCTTGGCTGTGCTCGTGAGGCTGCTGCAGAGTGCCCATAGCTCGGCGGCAGCTGCTCGGCTAGCACATCGAGCGAGCAAGCGAGTAGCGGTACAGTTCTTTCCTGTAAATCAGTGTGTGATGCTACATGGGGCTGTGGATGATATTCATGCCACAACAGGCACCAGTCCGGTTCCCTCTCACAATTTAAAAAGCTGGTGACGTGTGTTCTGGGCCTGGTTGATTACATCATTGGAATGCATAACGTACTTAACAACATACAGTTTTAACAAATTGTACTTAACAAATTACTTGGAATGAACCTACTTTTCCAACCAGATTTAGCATCTGGCTGTAACTGTTGACTTTTGATTAAGATTGTACCGTAGCAATTGTTAATTTTTATGAGTCATTCAATTTAAAAATAAACAAAAATAAGAAAAAAAAAAGAAAAACACCGTTATATCTTTACGAACAAAGCCAAGAAATAAGAAAAAAACACAGCAAAAAAGCCCAAAAAAAAATTCAAAATTAAGAAGACGACATGTTTCAAGTTAGAAGCCGAAGCCACCTGGAGCAACCCTTTGCAGCTAGCTGTTGCTCATTGGTGATTCAAAAATTGTTGATTGGTGTAGACCCTTTTTTCTAAAAAAAATTGAGACCACCTAACTAGTTTTGGGGCTGAAACTAAAGCTA
Source organism: Dendrocalamus latiflorus (assembly GCA_017311315.1). Lineage (NCBI taxonomy): Eukaryota > Viridiplantae > Streptophyta > Magnoliopsida > Poales > Poaceae > Dendrocalamus > Dendrocalamus latiflorus. Next base: position 53,198,335 of record CM029641.1, read on the forward strand.
GCATGCATGGCATCCGTTTGGATTCGGATTAGCCAGTCATGTTGTGCATGAATTCTGAGCATTTCTTTTGGCTTGCACTTATGATAGGGAAGTTAATCCATCGAATAAATGGACATAACTACACCCATAGCTCGCTTTCGTTGTGCTTATTGATTAGTGTTGGAACGAATTGACGACTTCATCGAGCTAAACAAATTGGCCCTGCAGGATGACGAATCGACGATGTTGCACGCGGGATAGATCAACAAAGATGTCACTGTTGGGCAGTTGGCACACAAGTAGCCATAGAAAGACTTGGAACCGCCGAGTCTATCGACAATAATACTGAAGTACAGGTGCTCAGGCTCACCACCTAGCACGACGCACGGTCGCCTCCCACGCCAGCCTGCCTACGTCTGTGAATTTTTAGGGAATTTTCTTCACGTGTTCCAGTGTGCCATCGTAGGAATCCATGCAATGTATCAAGTCATGTGGGCAAAACCAATGTACCTTATGAGCTAGCTCTAAGCATATTATTTTATATTTTAATAGAAAAGAGAGAAAAGCTATTTCTTGATCAAGAGCTAGTCTCATACACATATTTCAAGATTATGTGAGAGTGTCATGTGAGGCTATTTATGTTATGAGCTATGTGCTAAAAGTTAGTACTATTAGAGAAATTATCTTAGAGCTAGTAACTAGCTCATACTGTTGGAGATGTTCTAAGCTCCCGTCACTGCATGTCTTCATCAGACAATTAATCATCATGGCTACCCGACCTACCTCCTAAGAGCAAGTTTAATAGTATAGATAGCTGCTACCTCCAATACATTTCCATGTCATCAAAAGATAATGATGCAGCTAACTCATACAATAAGCTAGCTATAAGTTGTCTCCACAAGAGCTCTCAATCATTTAATACATACATGGATATTGATAATTTAATACATGCATGGGTATAGCAGTTAGTTCTATTGGTACATGCATGGATAACGCCTCTTTTCCTGTGCTATAGCCTGACTCTTGCATGGGAGCCGGCTTGGCTCTCTCTCTCCTTTTCTCTCCCCTCCACATAGGACTATGCTGATATGGATTCCCTTATAGTTAGCACAGTCAGCCTTATTAAACTTGCTGGCACGATTCATGATTTGTAGCAGTTTGTGCCACATGTATGGCTGTAATTAGGTGGACAGTAAACATACTAGGAGAGACTTCACCGCCGGTGTAGATTGACACTGTTTATCCCTTGGATTGTCAATCAAATACACAAGACTGATGTTAGTGTGTAATAGATTAGTGTAGTACATGACAAGTGACATATGGATCTAATTGGCCTTGACTTCATCGATAGTAGACTTTTTTTTAAGAGGGGACTTCATTGATAGTATATAACAAGTGATAGATGGATCCAATCGACCTGTTCTTTTGAGTTATAGCTCATGTCTTAGATCCTAGTGCGAGTGCGAGTGCAAACGAACCAAAAACTGATAAGACGCTTCTAAAAGACTATCTCGATAAGCTGTTTCGAAACTGCAGCAGAGAAGCTGTCCCATTTATTTGTTCAAACGAAGTAATTAACCGTAAACTAAAATAAACTAAAAAGAATAGACCTATTAAGTGGCATAATTAATGTATATATGGTTGTTTGGTGGGCAATAAATACGCTACAAGGAGACTTCATCGCCCGCGTAGGCTGATACGGTTGATCCTTCGAATCGTCAATTAAATGCATGTTGATAAATGCATATTAGTGTATTAGTAGTACGTAACAAGTGGCATATGGATCCAATTGGTCTTGACTTCGTCGACATTAGTCTTTTTTTAGAGGGGGCTCTATCGATAGTTAGAAACTATTTTATCTAGTAATTATGGGCATGCACATAACAAGTCGCATAATTAATACATGTATGGTTGTTTGTTGAGTAGTAAACACACTACAAGGAGGCTTCGTCGCCCACGATGCTGACACGGTTGATCATTCGGATTGTCAATCAAACTAGCAGCATAAGCGCAACGCCACGCTGTGCTACCTGTCATGCGGACCGAAATAAAAGAGACGAAAATTCGTAAGAGGGGGTTCTATGAAAAAGCGAGGACCCATGCGTATTTTCGAAGAGAGCAAAGGGCTTTTCCGTATAAAATCAAGGACCTGTGCATAATTTGGGAAAACCACAGGGTGTTGTCCAGCAAAAAGAGGGCCTTCATCAAAGTGCAAAGGACATGTACGCAATTTCGGAGAAGTAGACGAGTTTTGCGGGAAAAATGACATGGCAGGTTTTTCTACAATAACCGAGGACCATTACACTATTTCGTAAATTCAGGGAGCCCTTATGTAAAAAAACAATGACGTGGCATAGGAGGAGGCCATGAATCCCCCTATCTATAATATAGGCATGATGCATGTTGATAGGAAGGAATGAAGTTAGCGTGTAGCAGATTAATGTACTAGTAGTATATAACAAGGGTCATGGTTGTTTGGTGGGCAGTAAACACGAGGAGACGTGGTCGCCCTCGCCCACGCATGCTAATACAGTTGATCATTCAGATTGCTAATCAAATGCATGTTCATAGACAACTCTGAAGTTAAAGTGTGTACCATATTAGTGTACTAATGCTGCATGAAGTGACATATGGATCCAATTAGTCTTGACTTCATTGATAGTAGTCTTTTTTTTAGAGGGGATTTTATCAATAGTTAATTAGCACCTATTTTATCCATTAATTATCGGACTATACATAACAAGTGACATAATTAATGCATGTATGGCTGTTTGATGGGCACTAAACATGCTACTCGTTAATCAAATGCATGTTGATAGACAGGACTGATGTTAGCATGTAGCAGATTAATATACTAATAGTAGATAACAAGTGTCATATGGATCCAATTGGCCTTGACTTCGTCGATGATAGTCTTTTTGTTTGAGAGGAAACTTCATCGATAGTTAACAACTATTTTATCATTAATTATCAATATCCAGGACTGGCCCGCATAATTCAATTTGTGTGCACCATTGGTGCATGCATCGCCAAGGATCATTCTGCAAACTACAGTCCATTCTATCTATAAATATAATTTCTACTCCCCACTGAGTATTGCGCAAAACCAAGAGAACAACCAAAACTAGCTAGCTATAGCCACCCACAGAACAAGCCATGGAGTTGGTGACAGGTGCTATGTGCAGCCTGCTCCTCAAGCTGGGCGAGCTGTTGAACGAGGAGTACAACCTGCAGAGGGACGTGAGGGAGCAAGTCCAGTCTCTCTCACGAGAGCTTGAGATCATTCACGCTGCTCTCCGCAAGATAGCGGAGGTGCCGCGTGAGCAGCTCGACCCTCTGGTCAAGTTCTGGGCACATGACGTCAGGGAGCTATCCTACGACATGGAGGACGTCATCGACACCCATCTTGTGTGTGTGGAGGATGGCCGTGAGGCCACGCCCAATCCGAACATGAGCAAATGGATCGTTGAGAAGATGATCCAAGACCTCAACAAGAAACTCCAAGAGGTGACTAATAGGCATCGCGGGTACCCGCCTTCAGTACCTGCAGCCTCGACGCCTATCGATCCTCGCCTCCAGGCTATGTACAGGGAAGCGACAGAGCTCGTTGGCATCGATGGTAAAAGGGATCAAGAGCTCATTGAGACGCTGTCTGAGGGGGATGATGTGTCCAAGAAGAAACTCAAGATAGTCTCCGTTGTCGGATTTGGAGGATTGGGCAAGACCACTCTTGTCAGAGCAGTGTATGACATGATTAAAGGAGATTTCGATTGCTGGGCTTTTGTTTCCGTCGGTCAGAATCCTGACGTGAAGAAAGTTTTCAAGGACATCCTCCTTGATCTCGACAAGCGAAAGTACACGAAGGAGATCGATCTGATGGCATTCGATGAAAGGAAGCTCATTGATGAAATCCAGGAATTCCTTGAGAACAAGAGGTACACATCACCTACCCCGTGTTAAAAAATTTTGAAAAAAATTTATATCCACATATGCTAAATTATGCTAAATCTATGAACGTTAAAAGTTGCGCCAATATTCAAGCCCATATATGTAGTTACAATTATTGAAAATTGTTTGGGTGCTATATGTCCACAAGAGAACATATCTGCTGCATCTCTTTCTTACCTTGTATCCCAGTCTAAACTTTTTGAGAATTTTTTTTAAAAAAATTGTAGATACAGAGGATGGGACAAATTACTATGCTGAACCGAATCGAAGACCAAAATTTTTGGTATACGGTATTCGGTGCGATTTAAAATTTACCATTTTAAAGTTTTGCCTCGATTATTTGCCACTTCTAAGCCACAAATAGCTGTATTTTGCCACTATGTCTGTATTATAGTATTTCTAAATTTTTTAGCCCAAAAATGAACAGTGTAGAGTCCGTTCTGGCCCTCCATATTGACTTGTTCAGTTGTTCTAGTAAGCGCGCGGCCTCCTGCTCGGGCGCTACGAGCTTGGCTACAGCAACTTCGCTCTTCTAAAATTTGCAGCAATGCGGAGGGACAATATTGAAAGTCACGTTAAGGTCCTGTTTGAAATATAAGTATTTGGTAGGACTCTCGCCGGAACTATGTTGTTACATGTAAAATTGATGTGAAATTCGTACGTTTCCAAACAAGCTGTACCTAGGCCAAGTATAGGATTTCTAATTTTCTAGGCCATCAGTTGGTTGAACCTCAGTATTGGTTTCTAATTAGTGGTGGATTTGAGCCTTAAGCTAGGTGGGCTATAACCTAATACCTAAGATCAAAGTCTATTAAAATTCTCTTGACAAGGTCCAGCTGGCATAATGAAATATGGTTGTTTGTGTATATAGGCCTCGCTGCATAGTCGCCTCAGCTCGAGGCTTAAGCCGGGCCTGGCTTTGCCCCTGTTTCTAACCTACAGGCCTCTATTTGGAACAGGGAACCCGTGGTAATTACATTGCTTTATACGGAGTTCCTACAAAATTCATGTAAAATTCCTATGTTTTAGACATACACTAAATTGTTTTCTTAAATTGAAATCGTTCTACATTATAAATCTAACACATGGAGTTATCACATTGCAAATAATAATTTCAGAATCATTATGTCACAGCCAAAAGTCAGGTCAGGGGTTATTTTTGGAGTATAAATCCATATTAACGAATATTAAATTATGATTTGAGTTATTCAGCATACATATAGATTCAAACCCATAATTCATAACACCATTTGTGTTAAACGCATAATATATGCAAAATCAACTATTGAATTTAAGTAATGTTGGAACTATTCAATATTAAAATTAATTAGAACAATATAGATTAAAACACTAAACTACAATTAAATATTGGTAATGAAATTAGGCTATAAAATTACTAAAATAAATGGTTTTAAGATAATAGATAAAGGGGGGATATCTAGTGCAAAGCACAATTTAGTACACAGGTGCAAAAACTTTTGATTTGGGAATCGAATCAACATAAAAATTCTAAAAAAACTCCACAAGTACTTGTGAAATTATTATACTTATATATAATTTGCGCTCAAATCCCTTCAATGTTGAAAATTACAAAATGAGAAAAAATCTATATTAATTTAAATAGATGGTGGGATTAGGCCCTGTTCTTTTCAGCTTCTAAAAGCTGCTTTTCGGTTTTTCTACAGTAACTAGCTTTTAAATGGAATATATTTCCAAGATAAGGTCAACTAGTTAATTGTAGTTCATACTTTAATAACTTTATTTATATCAGCAAAAACCGCACATGAGTTTTTGTTACTCTGTAATCTCTCGTACAAACAGCTCAAAAGCTAAAAGTCGCAACCAAAAGCCACAAGCCGCAGCCAAAAAGAACAGGCCCACCTCCTTCACTTTAAGAGTTAGACACACCTATATTAATCTCAACATGTAGATTTTTTCTCATTTTTATTTATATTAATAATAATACATATTTTTCCTGGCTAGACGATATACCTTGATGTGTTGCCCTCGGTGAGGGTTGTAAATTCTCTCTGTCCTGCTTGTAAATACTTCCTTTTTTATTTATTAAATACTTCCTTTTTTATTTATTTACAATGAATGTAAGCTGGCACTCGGCACGCATAGCTGTTAGCTAATCTACATGCATCAAGAAACATAGTACTGTTAGCAACATATACACGAATAGACCAGGGCACACAGTACCTAAACCTGCCAAGGGCATAATTAGGAAGTTTTTTATTCTGGCCCCTTGGAAGCAGTTTTTTTGCGAAAGTGGCCTTGTGGACATTGTTTTTTTGTGGAAATGGCCCCTTGCGTATGGCATGGACAGGCAGTGCGCCAGGGTGCATGGCACATCCGAGGAGTGCACCATGGTGCATGGCGCGGCCAGGAAGCATGTCTGAGCTCCATCTTTTCATGATAATTTTAATTTTACATCGCGTTGCGTCTCGTTACTGTCATTCGCTGCTTCTGTTCGCACAGTTATTTAAGCGCACAAGGGCGCATAGCGAACCACACCCCTGCATTCCCTCCCTACCTCCTCCTTCCGCATTGCTCGCAATGCTCTCTCGCAAACAGCAGTGCTCCCCATTCGTAGATTACTTTGTCCCACATCAAGGATACTAATTTGCAGTACTAGTTGGTTTTTTGTTGTGTTATTCGTTTGGAGCACTATTTGACGATGTAGGTAATAATGCTATATTTGTTTGTCTATGCAATATTTCGTGCGTGGAGTGTACGGTAGCTCCTCCATTATCAGTAAGTTAATTTCAATGTTGTATGTACGTTTTTAGGTGGAATGATGCTTTAGTGTTGTGGTATTTACCATAGAAATTGATAAAATGTTCGTGTTCCATGGTGGTGAGGTTGTGCATATCGGTCTGTTTGGACTTGATCTGTCTTAGCTGTGAGCGGCCTAGTAACTATTTCCAACCTGGCACACATGCCTTTGGTCAAACTATGCCAATGCATTCGGCAATTGTTCGATAGAGACGTCGCAAAGAACAAGATAATACTAGAGACACTGGCTGCCACTATAGTCACACCGCAGGGGCAAATCATGTGGGACATGGTGAAACTTACTAGAAGTGCCATGTGGGAGCATTACATGGAGAACGCTAGCAATCCTTCTTCTCTGACCTTTCGGCGACCTATGGTGTATATCCATTTTATTGACCGTGGTGATTCCTCCGTGGTGGCTAGTGCGCAAGCAGGCGGGAATGATATTGTCCCCCTCTTCTGTTCATTGTCAATGGAAGAGTTGCCCCAAGAGTTGTAGGTCGCCAAGGAGGAAGCTCTAGTTGACAGAGATTCTGCAAGCTTCAAGCCGAACGAGGGTGTCGGTAAATGGTGAGGCACTCGCATTGACTGCCACGAGATTATTCGTGGCATGTCTGTGGGGACAAATTCCGAATACGAGGACTTCGACTCGCAATCTAGCGAAGATGAAGTAGCAACGAGGGTGGTGCTATGGGTGGCATTGTTTCCACCGACACGGATTATGTGGCTAGTCGGTTGGATTTGCAAGGGGCCCATATGATGTCATCCTCATAGAGACCCTTGAATTCATTATGGAATTCAGGGTAGAGGTGACGCACCCTCTCCCTGGCCCAGCCCAGCACAGCCATAGTCCATCTGGTTCCCATGGTCGGACCATCCATAGGCTCATCCTCATCCTCATAAAAAAGTCGCTATTGTCGTACGGGTGGACTAGAACACGGAAGTAAGGCCACCCGATCAGGAAGTACTCGCACGCCCACAACTGTAGCAGCCTATGGCAAACCGCCAGCACAGGCTTAACTCCCATGCGACGCTAAGTTGCGTCACACAGGCTGCAGTAGGTTGCACATAGCACAGCTGAACCCCAGCTGCATTGTGGCACGACATCATCGTCCGAGTCTGTGATGGACTCCATGAGAGAAGGTAGCTTGGGTACACTGCATCTCCCTTAGTGGTTGGGAATATGATTCACCTGAATAGGAACATCAAGTACGCAATGAGGTTGCACCAGACCACCTCCCCCATGGCGTCCTTAGGGCAATGCATGTATTGTCGAAGCCACACATGCGACACCCCCTTGCTCTTCTCTAGGATAGCTATCCCAAAGCACTCAACAAGTTGCACCTTCCAGCCAATTGATCTTGCTGGAGGGACGACTAAAAGGCCTCTCAAGGGAAGGATTATAATGAAGATGACATCTTGCAATATCACCGTCATCTCCTCCACCGAAAGTGAAAGGTGTGGGTCTTAGGCAACCATTGATCAGCAAGGGCTGAAAGAAGAGATGCATCAATCGAGAAGTTCTAGCTTGTGTTGATCATGTATGCAAACATAATTAGCCTAGATGCACGCAACTTGCAAACGTAGCGGTTGTCCAACGGCAAGGTTTCCCTTGGTCCCCGTGTGATAAATGTAGGCGGCGCATCGCCGCTGATCCGATCGTGGCAACGATGGTGGGCATCCCATGCCTCCTCCAGTAGAGGTGGTACATTAGTTTTCATTCCTAACCATAGAGAAGGAACAATAGGTCAAAGAACATAGCAAATGTCACTTGATTAAAATATAGTTACTACGGACGATAATAACCTGCATACGAAAATAAAATATGTAATAACGATAGTACGAACATAATAGTAATGGATGAAAACAAATCATGCTTGCATTTCAGATATGTATGTACAATATGAAGCCCAACCGTAATGGCCGCAAAAATAACCTCCATATGTAAATGTTATATGTCCATGGACGACAATACTCCACATGCGATAATAAAATAAATGACATGTGATAATAACAAATGGCACTTCATTAAAATATATTTACTACGGATGGCAATAACCTGCGTGCAATACAAAAATATGTAATGACGACAGTACAAACATAACAGTAATGCACGCAAAGTAACATACGTGCATTTCAAATCAATATGTACATTTCGTGCTAGCTGTCATACAAAATACACTAATATAATAAATTGCACTTCTAAAAAATATATAAAAGCGTGAAATGTATTAAACGGTTATGCATAAAAATATACCATTACTTACAGTGCATATGTCCAATAGCGAGCGCAGCACACTGTAAATTAGAAAATACACCACATTAGCAACTAAATATGTAATTAACACTAACAAAATGATTAACATAACAATTAAACACCTACTAACTGTGAACGAATGAATCAAGAGCTGCGCACTAATGCGTTAAATAGCCACGCGAAGGAGGCAGCGAATGACATTGATGAGACGTGACGTACCGTAGAATTTGAATAAGCACAAAATGACAAAAACACCATGCAGCCCACGTGGGCAAAATGCTCAGTCGAAAGTGCATGCACACATGGCGCAGTTGGTGGCAGCGCCACCTCCTCCTGGCGCGCTTGGTGGCCGCACCAGTTGCCTGGTGCACTCGCCAACTGCGCCACCTGTCACCTGGGTCTTTTTCTGTAAAAACAATGTCCACAGAGCCATGTTCACAAAAAAAAACTTCTCCTGGGGGCTAGGAAAAAATTCCATAATTAACGCCCAGATCGTGACTGGCTGTATTACTACATGGTCGTCGATCCCGCAATTCACACGTCTGATTTTTCCTCCATGCTTCTTAAATCTCTAATTGTTTCGTACGTCCAGTACTTTTATTGCCGATTGATAATGCCATTTTTGGATTCTTGAGTTTGCCATGCATGCTTCTGGCTTGTGTTTTATACATACGCTAGATAGGTATTCTTATTCATGGTTCTTAGCCTTATCATGTGTATATATAGGTGTTTCATTAATGCTCTCACAAATTGATATAGGTACCTCATCATAATTGATGATATATGGGATGAAAAACTGTGGGGTGTGGTCAAGTGTGCTTTCTCTAAGAGAAACAATCTCGGGAGTCGACTAATCATGACAACCCGCAAAGTCAATGTCTCCAAAGCATGTTGCTCTTCTAGTGATGATATAGTTTATAAAATGAAACCTCTTTCTGACGATGACTCACAAAGGCTCTTCTTTCAAAGAGTATTTTTGCATAAGAACGGGTGTCCTCGTGAATTGAAACAAGTTTCCAAAGATATCATGAAGAAATGCGGTGGAGTACCATTAGCCATCATTACTATATCTAGTTTTTTGGCTAGCCATAAGCAGACAAAAGATGAATGGTATACTCTGCTCAATTCCATTGGCCGTGGGCTTCCGAAACATGCTTGTGTGGAGGAGATGCAAAGGATAATATCTTTTAGCTATTATGATCTACCTTCTCATCTGAAGACATGTTTATTATATCTAAGTATATTTCCAAAAGATTATAAGATTGACAAAGATCGATTAATACGGAGGTGGATAGCTGAAGGTTTTATCCAGTGTGACAAACAACATACTAGCCTATTTGAGCTCGGAGAGAGTTACTTCAATGAGCTCATAAATAGAAGCATGATCCAGCCAGAAGATTGGGAAGGCAACACAACAGCTTGTCGTGTACACGATATGGTGCTTGATCTCATCTGTGCCTTGTCAAGTGAAGAAAACTTTGTTACTATATTGGATGGTACTGAGCAAGGTACGCTAAATTCGCAAAGCAAGGTTCGCAGGCTATCCCTCCAAAATAGAAGGAAGGTAGCACCTCTTGTTTCCCTGTCACAAGTGAGGTCCATGACTATCTTTCGGCGTGCTATTAATCTAATGCCGCCTCTTTCGAGCTTTGATGTTTTACGTGTATTGGATCTGCGTGGATGTCATCTTGGGGAAAGTAGCCCTCTTAACCTTTGGCATGTTGGGAATTTATTTCACCTAAGGTATCTGGGTCTAGCTCGTACATATATCCATGAACTCCCAGAAGAAATAGGAGAGCTCAAGTTTTTGCAGGTGCTGGATGTAGCAGGCAATATTCATCTAATGGAGTTGCCGTCAACTGTTGTTAAGCTGAGAAGATTGATGTGCCTACTTGGCCAATTCTGCACAAGGTTTCCGGACGGGATGGGGAATCTGACATCCATGGAGGTGCTACACTGGATCTCTACCGAGGGGTGCCCAAACATTGTGAGAGAGTTGTGCAACCTGACAAGACTGAGGGAGCTCAAAATTAAATTCGGTAAAGACAAGAGCTCAAAAGAGTTGGAGGAAGCTTTCGTGGAGTCTCTAGGCAACCTGCACAATATCCAGATCTTAGATATTTCTGGTCATTTTGGATCCGTGGATCTCTTGGGGGGACGCTGGGTGCCCCCTCGACATCTCCGTAGGTTTCATTTGCATGGGTTTGTGACATCCACCAAGTTGTTAGAGTTCTCTACGCTGCCGACGTGGCTAAAGAGGGATCCCTCGCTTCTGTCGGACCTCTCCGAGTTATGCATCGACGTCAAGGAACTGCAGCAGGAGGACCTGCAGATCCTTGGGAGGTTGCCGGCTCTTCGTTCTCTCTTTATACGAAGCACCCCCCAAACGCAAAGGTTGCTACTCGTCGGTGCAGATGGGTTCCGTTCTATGATGTGCTTCAAATTAACTTTCTGGTCGTTCGGACATTTAATGTTCCAACGAGGAGCTCTACCAAGGGCTCGAGAGGTTGATTTCCCGTTCGATGTGCGGATGGCAAAGGATGATGGCAATGGTGATTTTGACTCGGGCCTGGCAAACCTGCTCTCCCTCCGGAAGATCCGTGTTGCAATGTTTCGTGGTGGAGCCACAGTAAGGGAGGCCAAGGAAGTGGAGGCGGCGCTGAGGCAAGCAATCAAAGCCCATCCCAACCATCCCACAGTTCAAATTGATTTCGCGCCAGATATACCAGGTACACACACACATCCACCTAATTAACAATGCTTTTCTACATGCTTCGGCATGTTTCTTAGTTATTATTATGATTCCCCTCTTCTTTCTTCCTCAATTTTATTTTCTAAATTTTAAAATGCGATGACGATGACATGTGATGGTGAGGAATCTATGGGTATGCACATTCATCCATCTAATTAATAATGCTTCTACACATATTTCAGTGTGTTTCTTAGTTGTTATTATTTTTATTCCCCTCTTCTTTCTTCCTCAATTACATTTTCTAAATTTTAGAAAGCAATGACGATGACATATGCTATGGTGAGGAATCTATGGGTACGTACACTCATCCACCTAATTAATAATGCTTTTGTACATGCTTGGGTGTGTTTCTTAGTTGTTATTATTATTATTCCCTCTTCTTTCCTCTTGAATTTTATTTTCTAAATTTTAGAAAGCGATGACGATGAGGACGGGCCAGAGGTCAAATGGAACCCCAACCACCCCTAACAGGAGTCCATCTCATTTGCAGCAAGTGATGTGCGTCTCAACTTGCACGTCCTCACCAACGACATCCATCCTTATTAATGCCTAGTTGATTGTATTAATTATGCTTGTAACGTACTATTTAATTTCTTTCATTGTGAGATTTGTTAATCTTGTTGTAGTATCATGTAATGCCACTTTATGTGGGAGATAGTTTGCTAGACTTTTATTTCCTCAAATATGCCTACTATAGCATGTGGCCCTGTTTGTACCGAGAGAGTGGCGGATCCGGGATTTCGCCATACCCCAGGCTGAACTCTAAAAGACTAACAGCCAAGAAGTAACGTCAATTTATACCTATACAACGGCGTAACAAAAATATATCGCAAATGCATCATTGATATGAAACTTTAGCTCAATGCTTCAACATACAACATAATAAGAAAATCATGGCAAAAACAAGGATACGATGACACCGTGATACAATATTTTGCAAAACAAGGATACGGTAACATGGCAAGTATATATTTATTTAAAAATTAAAAAATATAGACATGCTACAAGAGAGCGAAAAACTAATATTACCTTGATGAATGTTATATATTATATTATTCCTTGCCTTCCCCAGTCGTTGTGGACCAAGATAGATCAGGGTGATGATGATGCCATCATGGAAAAGAGCTGTTGAACTAGTCTCAATGAAGATGATGGATCTGTGACCACAAGTGAGTCAACAATTAATGATCATGATGCTGATAACTCATAAGAAGATTATTTGCTTCAAAAGGCTTATCATGATATAATATTGTGCTATGCACACAGACACACAACGGTTCTCGTTTGAGCCAATAGGGCAAATGGGTTACATGAATCCATGGTGTTGAGGCAATAGGGCAAATGGGTTAACTAAATCAATTCCATAAAGGCATGAAACCAAGGAAAACATGATGGCTTCGTTACAACCATATGGTATGCTAATTGCTAAATACTGCAAAGAAAATTCATCTAGCGTGAAAAGGGTACTTGATGCAAAGAAAAGATCATCATCCTTACTAGATAGAATGGTTATCACAAATCAATTGCGAAAGTAGTAGTTTTACCCAAATCAAGGTGCTTGTGTAGTTGTATTGTATTAAATCAACCGAATGGGAGACACTGCAGGGAGCGCCAGAGCGGCCCAGGTCGCCGCCTCAACGGGATGGGAGGGGGTGGCGCTAGGTGGGAGGGGGACGGCGCGCAAGAAGGGGAGCGCCATCGGCCACCGGGAGAGAGGGGAGCGCCATTGGGAGAGAGCGCAAGGAGGAGAGAGGAGAGCTGTCGGGAGGCCAGGGAGGTCGGGACAGCAACGTTGCGAGGGGAGAACCGCCGGCGCGCCGCTGGGGTAGATCCGGAGAGGGAGAGCCGTCGCCTCGTCGCTGGGGCAGATCCGGAGAGGGAGATCCGCCGGCACGCTGCTGGGGTAGATCCGGAGAGGGAGAGCCACCGCCATTCACTTGGGTAGATCCGAAGAGGGGAGAGCCACCGCCGAGGCCCAGGGGAGAGCAGAGAGCCGCTGGGACGCCGGGGTAGAGCCGGAGCCCGGAGAGGGGAGAGCCGTCGCAGTCCACCGGGGTAGATCCGGAGAGGAGAGAGCCGCCGCCGAGGCCCAGGGGAGAGCGGAGAGCCTCCCGGACGCCGCCACGCCGGGGTAAAGCCGAAGAGGGGAGAACTGCTGCCGGACGCTGGGGTAGAGCGGCCGGAGAGGGGAGATCAGGCGCGGCACCACTGGCGCCAGGAGACTGGGGAGGAAGAGGATGGCGTATTGCCGTTTTGCTTCGTGAGCTGAGTGAGGAGGCTCTTGTCGGTAATGGGCCGGTCCGCTGGAGAGTGGGCCGGCTATTTCTCCCTGGGCTAGATATACATGATAATACCTCGGGCTGAATTATAAATATCTGAGCTATACATCCGGTATTTTCTTACACCCCGGGTAAAGCCCACCCTGCCAGAGGCTCAAATCCACCCCTGCCGAGCGGCGAGAGAATTTTGTAAGATCTATTAGTTAGAGACCCGTGCGTTACAACGGAGTGATAAAAATGGTAAGACGGAACTTACTGTCTGACCAACTTCACATATTAAACATTGGAGAGCAAGTGACTGAGAGAGAAGGGTTGCCAGAATGCGCGAGGAGATGGGGAAAGTAGAGAGGGTGGACGGTTGTATCCTGAGAGAGAGGAGGAGAGAGATGAATAGTCCAGATCAAATCGGATGACTGTAGAGAGAGAGAGGAGAACGCACCAACCACCAACTCCTCTTTATATAATAGTAAAGATATAGAAATAATACTATTGCTATAAAAATTCCCATGAGATTACTCGAGATTAAAGAAGACATGTGAGGTCTCTGTAAAATTCCTACATTGGAGCGTATGCACACACCGGCTAGAATGTTCTAAGGTGACAGTGTAGACTGTAGCGATGATCATCTGTAGCACAGTTCTTTTTAGATCAGACGGTCCAGCAGGGAGAAGCCACCTCAAAGTTGTCTCATGGAGGAGCAGCCATCGTCGCGGCACAGGCTCCGTCCAGGTACAACCGATGCTGCCGTGATCTGGGAGGAGATGATAGAATCATCCATGTTTGCCCCTGCAAGTGCCTCCCCTCGCAGCTGGCGGCTACTCACGAGCTCCGCTCCTCATCACGTCCAAGTATTCATCCCTCCTACAACTCAAATATACGTGATCTTAGCTTGTTTGTGTCGCCGGTTTATTTGTATGAGTGGCATCTGCGTCTGTGCACCAATTGTTTGCTGTTTTGCCTAAGAGGAGCCCTTGCGATGGGGTGGCCTTGTGGGTGGGCGTTGTTGGTCTTTTCCCCGAACAAACATAAAGTTGGGCGAATTGACATATTTCTAAAATCCTTTCCTATCGGCTATTGATTTTAAAGCCGAACAAGGACTTACTAAAAGACAACCTGTATCTTATAAGATAGATAGGCGCAATATGTAAGTCCTGTTGCAAGAATACTTCTCATAGTAGAATCTTCGCAGTCCATTTTGAATGATGGTTCTCCACGGGATTGAGTGTACTTGTTGTTTAGGTGTTGCAAATAAACTTGACTGCTTGATAATAGGAAAGTTTTGGCAGAGACGAGGTGAAGCTTTGTATTGAAGCTGAGCTATATCGATATGAGGCCATCAAGTAGTTAGGAGTGTGACATCGTTGGTAAAGGGCATGACGTCACCTATGATGGCAAGAAGATTCTCCATATTATTAGACAACGATTAAAACAACTTGTTGACATCTGTGGAGATATAAGATCACGACGGTTAGTGAGGAAACCATAGCGTTGAGGTGGCCAATGTTAAAGAAGCGGAGCTATCAACACGGGAGAAGAGGAACATCAAGCATGTATAATATCATGCATATGTATATACATGTATGCATCTGTACAAATAGAAGTACATGAATATAGAAGTAGAGGAGTGTAGAGATGACACAACCATCGGGAATAGGCTTAGGGCCACCTAAGAGCGTGACGGGTGTCCTTGGTACGAATCCGAGGTGGTTGCACACGTATGTATATTTGATGTTACAACGGTTAGCATTAAGTAATAATTGACAGAAGTAGAAGATAACTATGTAGTGAGGTATTACATTGGAATGGGTAGAATCTAAGAGATTGTATTGAAATAGGTAGAAACTAAAAAGGATCGATTAAAAATTGGGCATACTGTTGAAGGTTGGACCAAAAAAGTTGTAATAGTGAGAAGAGATATAAGACACATGGTTCAGTGGGGCAGCTGCCTGTGAGGGATTATAAGTTTAAGGTAGATTGTTCATGGTGCATCAGTGCATGCATGAGCAATATACTCTAATACCATGTAAAGTAATAAGATTGCTACACATATAATCGATGTATTGCTTTATGATTAAATAGAGATACATGCGCATGCAAACAATTTGGAAAAAGAGTAACTAATGTATGAAGAATAGGGGTATACAGCTACATAATCCATGCATGATGAGAGTGTTTACGTTTTTAAGAACCTCTATCCATCAATTTTATACTTCAATTATATTTCTCAAGTTGTATTTTCCTCAACCTTTTATTGTTATTTTCAATATTTATGATGTATTAAAATACTAAATAGCCTATAAGATACGTAATTATATTCTCAAACATCTAAGTTATATCATTTGATACTAAAAATTTTAAAATAAATTTAACCGTGTAATACACGGGCCACCTTGCTAGTTGGGTTACAAAATTTGGATGTCACACAGGGACCCAACACACCACTTCTGAAGCAAAAGTGGGGATCTTTTCATACTGAATTCCGTACCAATCTATGCTTGCCCTTCTTATTGAAGAAATCCATATCCCTCTTCTCAAGGGCTTTGTCACATCTAATAGAAACCTTCAAGAATTGACCCCAAGCTTTACCGTTCTCATCAGCATCCACTCTTAGAACTTCCTCGATCTGCCCGGCAATCAACTGTATCGTTCATTAGACCGACAGGGAGCTTAAGGATTCTTACCCATGCCGACAATCAACTGTATCATTCATTATCCATGGGACGCTTGCGATCATTAAATTTTTTTCTAGAATCACCGCATGCTTCCCAACCTTCCATGGTGCCCCTTCGACAACCCTCTCTTAAATCTTAAGCTGACTCAAGCAGTCAAGCTCAGGAACGAAAATATTTTCTTCCAGTGATTTGTAGCTCAATCCCCTTTGATTTCCCCAGGCCGGATTAAGAGCAAACATTGTAGTTTGAATGTGCATGGTACTCAAGCTCAATACCTTCCCGGCCACCTTGTCATCAAGATCGTCAACAACCAACGTTGTTTCTTCATCCTCCATTAGAATGAGGCGAGACATATATATCGGCGACCTTCTCCTTCACCGGTGAAGCACTCTGCCCTAGCACCACCTTCCCCTTTTTGGAGTCCAAAACCGCAGGTCTTGAGGCCGTGCAACAACTTGTGCCAAATACAAAAACCACCACCACCCTAGCAGATCAGCCCAATCGAATACAGACCCCTCCAGCAACCACAACAAGGTATGCTTAATCACCCCGAATGCAGTCCTAGACAAGGAAAGGAGACTTAGGGTTCTTTTAGCTACTGCTGATAACTTGAATTTTGAATTTTGATTATTCGCAAGAGAGAGTATAGAAAAAAGCACTCATGTGTGATTTTGGTTCCCTTCACCTCCCACCCCCCGTCCCTTCACCTCCCACCCCCCCCCCCCCCCGTCCGGATCCCTTCTCCTCGCCGTCGCCGGAGCGCGCCACCGGTCCCCGGTGGATGCAAGGAGGGCGACGGCGGGGCTTTTTTTCCTTCCCCTGCTCGGTTCAGTGGGGATTGGTGAGCAGGTCGTGAGATCCCCGGCTGCGGCTCCCCTCGCTGGCGGCGAATCCGGTGGCCTGGTGGCCGGATCTGGCGTCCCTCGGCAGGTGGCGCTGCGGTGGGCTCCTGAGCCATGGAGCGGCGAGGCCCGTGTGGAGGAGGTCGGTGTGGAGTGCGCTGGGAGGGAGGCGGAGAGGGGCGGCGGGACCCGGTAGCGGATCTGGCGTCTCTCAGGTGGTGGCGCCGTGGCGGGCTCCCGAGATTTGGTGCAGCGAGGCCTGCGCGGAGGAGGAGGGCGAGGAGCGCGTTGGGGTTGAGGAGCGCTGGGTCCCGGCAGCGGCCCTCCTTGCCGGCGGCGGGTCTGGCGTCCCTCGGTAGGCGACGCGGCGGCGGGCTCTCGAGCTGTGGAGTGGAGAGGCCCGCGCGGAGGGGGAGGGAGTGGAGCGCGCTGGGAGGGAAGCGGAGGCGCGCGGTGGAGTTGAGGAGCGACGGGAGGCTCGTCGGCGGGGCGGCCGCGGGCGCGCTTCTGGTCAAGCTGGGCGAGCGCATGCGCGGGAGCAGCGGGAGAGGCGACATGGTGCGCCATGCTGTTGTTCTGCTCCCCGTAGTAGGGTGGTGCGCGCAGGAGCGGTGCTGTCTCAGCGACGGGTTTGCTTGTCGTGGAGTTCAAGGGTGGCTATGCCATGGCCTTGAGGCGTGCAGGGCTCCGATGTGTTGGTGGCGGTCTTTTGTGTGTGTGGGTAATGCGTGGGGTGCTGTGGAGGTGCTGGCGAAAGCCTTGCCGGTGATCTTACCGGTCTCTACAACAATGATGCCTTCGGGCGCCATGGTCCTTCCTGGAGGTGTTGTCTTGGCACTCAATATCCCTCATGTTTACTGATCTCCAGGTGAAAACCTTGCCTCGGTGAGGCAGGCGGCGTCGGCGACCCTCGTCGCCTCCTTGGAGTCGTCGCCTCGGAGGTCCATCTTCACGCAAAGCAAACTGAAGTTTGGATGGCTCAGCCGGATGAAGATAGGGATTTGGTTGAAAGCAAGGACGAAGAAAAGTGCGGAAGCTCAGTCTATCTAGCTATTTTTCATAGTCCTTAAGCTGTTCTTCTTGTTGTTTCATGCTCCTCAGTTTTGAAGATTTGAGCCTAAGAGCTCGTGTAACTTTTGGCTGTATATATCCCTCGTGGATATAGAGGCCGGATTTTATATCCTTTATCTAAAAAATACATAAATTTTATACAGTATCTACTACAATTAATTTATAAACCCTGTCTTAAAAAGGTATACTATTTTAAAAACTAATTAAAATCAAAAGCCATAAATTAGGGAGATGAGCAGCTTCCAGAGACCGCGATAATCCATAGCAGCACACACGCGTTGGGCCCACGGTAACTGCAGCAATCGAGCCCGATTATCATTATAAGCTTGCCTACTCCGAGTCCAAACTAGTATAGTGTCCTTTTTCCTTAAAAAAACACTGCTCTTCCAATTCTCCCAATTTGTATCGTGGGTTGGTGCGTGACGTTTGTATTTGAATCGATTGAATTATGTTGCCATGTGTGTTTGGAGTTTGGTGTACGTGACATAATTGCTCCCCAGTTCGTGACTGGTGTTGCTCCCCAGTTCATTATGGTTGATCTCAACCCTTGAAAGAATGTAAGTAGGGGATGGTGTTTTCTTTACGGAATCAAGTTACTTTGGAGCAAGTTTTCTTCCTTCACACTGTTTTGCGTCAGTTAGTCTGCTAGCTTTGGAATAATGCTCATAGCTACTGAACTTGTGGCTGGTTTCTTCATATTGTTGCAGTCAGTTAGGCCTGTAATATCCTCTTCAACTCTGAAAAAATTTGTTCATATTAAATCTGCTACGCAGTATATAATGGCAGTAAAATGAATACATGCATTTTTTTCTTCCATGTCCAGAATACTGGGGCTCGGGTCGCAGATATCATGGGCCTTCGGCCTCTGCCTTCTTCAAACTGTAGTACTGGAATAATCCAGCCCAGTCCATAGGTCTTAGCCCAATAGACCGGCACCCGCATCCGATAAGCTAGCAACCCCCCCCCCCCCCGCTTCTCCAATCCCGCAACCCGCACCCGGTTCCGCCGCCAAACACCAGCCCACCCCGGCAAGCTCCTCGTCGGCGGCGAGGCTGCGCCATGGATGAGGGGGGAAGATATCCCCTTGCGCCGACGACGACGAGGTGAGAGCCTCAGCCACTGCCACTGCTTTTCCATGATCCCGTATAAAGTCGTTCGGTTGTACATTAGTGCTTGGCGTTTTAGGCTGCGCTTGGACTTGGACTGCAGTTGTGATCTTAATTGCAAAGGTAGTGTATACTGGAGAGTGTGTTGATCCAAAACCCCAATGCCGCGGATTTATGAACTGCTACGCGAAAGTACATTTCTTTCTTGTGCAGTAGGAACGCATTTCTGCAGCATTGGGGGATGGGAAATGTAGGGACTAGGCTGGATACTCCCACAGTAGGAACTTAGGGCTCACCTGTTAGGTATGTGCTATGGAAGAGGCGACAATATTGTATTGGAGGAATGACAAATTGACAACTGCCATGTGATTAATTTAGATTTACAATGTGGTACCATCTGAATTTTCCATCGCCTATTCGGTCCTTTTTCTGTGAGTTAAGTATCAATTATGATCGCTACTTAAAAAAATATATACATGTTCTCTGCATGTCAGTTAAATTGAAGGCATCCAATGTATGTAAACAGTAAAGGACATTCACGGTTTTTCCCCGGAAATCATCTATAGAGAGATTCTAGTCTGATAATAAGGTTCGTATTCCGTACCAAATTATTTGCATAATGATGTGACAGATCTTTGTTTGGGGTCATTAAACTATAGGTATCTGCAAATGCTTACCAAATTCTTTTAGGTATTAGGGAACATGATAAGAACTTTTGCTGCACCGCATGAAGCTTGAAAAATCTGTATGTAGCTTTTTTACAGCAAGGCATAGCATCACTTGTATTTCCAGATTGATGTTGGTTGGTTACATTGGAAAGTTGCTTGTCGTGTTTATGATTTCACGTTACTATGTATTTTCTGATTGAGTTTTCAACTTTAATTGTTAAAAATGGGTACCAATGAATTTGCATCTTGTCTAGTTTGCTACGTAAGGGTTTGGGAGGGTAGTGTTCTTATTTAGTTAATTTGGACTGCGCCGGATTCAAACAAAGTTTCTTGCCTTTCACATTGACCTATGATCCACGGCATGCCACCATTGAAACAACTAAAAGGAATGCAGAATATAATAATTATTATTCAAATTAAATTTTCGGCTCACATTAACGAGCCATGACATGCCACGCGCCATCACGTAAAACATGAATGCTAGCTAGTAGAAAACTACAATAAGATTTCAATTAATGCCGATTACATAGGTGACCTGTCAGCTGCCCCATTACATTTGTCACGTTCCTACTTGCCCTCAAGGTCCAAAAATTACAACTGAATTCATTTGCACGGACTGCATAAGGGCCTACTCTTTTTGACTACGGCTTATGGCTTTTGGCTACAGCTTTTGGCTACGGCTTTTGGCTTTTGGGATGTTTGTGCGAGATATTACAGAGTTACAGAAACTCACGTGCGGTTTTTGCAGATATAAATGAAGTCAGTACAGTATGTACTACAATTAACTAGTATACTCTATTTTGAAAAGATACTCCGTTTAAAAACTAATTACTATAGAAAAGCTGAAAAATAACTTTTAAAAACTAAAAAGAACAAGGCAAGTTGGCTCCCTTATCTTTATTCATAGCTGTGCCACTATCGACTACCAACGACTACGTGCGCGCACACACAAAGATAGGAGATACATAAGAAACCATATATGGTCTAAGAAAAACAACACTTCGAAATATATGGGTCGATATGGCTAACATTCAGTGCCTTGTACATTTGCCTCATCGCGCAGCCTCGGCGACGCCGACAAGCAGGAGGGGTCAAGGGCTGGGGTTTGATGAGAATTCTGACATCTGGATGTGGATGAGGCTGTCGATCGATTGGCTGGATTCCTCAAGTGGTGTGCATGCCTGCGATTCTACGATCTTGTAGTTTTTTAGGAGGTCCAGTTGCAGGCCAACACAGCCGGATGAGATGAGCAGCTGCGTGGCGAGCACAAAGAGAACTACTTAGTTCGCTTTTTATACTACTATTTTCTTGAGAATGGTTTGTTGTTCTCATTTTGCTCTGCAGAGAAACGTATCATCCGTGAAGAAAATGTGGCAAGGATATTAATTAATTAGATATGAGCATTTTTAAGCAAACATATTTGACGCAGTCTACCAGAAGAGAACAATAGTACTCTAGTACTCTTATTACAGGACACTGAATTAATAAACCGACCAGATCAGTTCACTGCATGCGTGTGAGCATTCCGTGGATCTCCAAGGCATTCAAACTACTTGAACCGACATGCTGAACAATGCTCCACTTGAACAAGGGTATAAAGGAAACAAAGAGTAGCGGTACAACTAAAAGTGAAAATACAGGCGATACAGGCTGAATGCGACCTTTAGTATATACTAGCCACATAGGCGCGGCGCCACGCCGCATCAGCCACCGTGTGTACCGAAGTAAAAGAGGCAAAAATTCGTAGTTAAAAGAAAGTGGGGGGCTTTTTCAAAAAAATCGAGGGGCTTTTCGCAATAAAAGGAGAACAGAGGAATTTTTCCGCCAAAAATCAGGGGCTGTTTTGAAAGAACCGAGGGCCTGTACGTAATTTTGGAAACTGCGGGTCGTTATCAACGAAGAATAAATATGCGCAGGGTCTTTTTGAAAAATCTAGGGACCTTTTTGCGATAACGGAGGACCTTTACGTAATTTCGGAAAAACACGGGGGGTTTTCGCAAAAACCGTGCCCTGACCGTACTGAAATCTCCCCGCCACGCGGCGCTCCTCCTGCGGGGAATCCTTCCGGCTTTGTTTAAGGTATGATGTTGGTTTTGTAGAATTAATTAAAGCAGGCACGCAGGCATGGCAAGTGTAGTGCTCTTGACTGTCTTGCTAATTGGAGGCAACAGTAGCTAGGCTTGCACGATCGAGCTAGGCAAGAGGGAGCTCTAATAGAGTAATAGTAAATCATTTCTTTAACTATTTTATATTATTTTTATCATAATTTATTTATACCCTTCCACTATTTAAGTTGATTTACGGACTCAAATTATGTCTTACATAAGAGATAGTATATTATCTCTCCTTATCTCCTCTCTGCTTTATATAGAATTTTACTTATTTAATATAGCTAAAAAACAACTAAGATATCACTATTGATCTTTAGTAGCTAGGGCTTGGGTACAGACAACCAGACAGGACAGATGCCACGTTCCATTGGACATGCATGCATGTTGGGCATTTTGAATACTTCCCCTGGATCGGCTTTTGCCGTTGACGTGTCCAACAAATGTAGTACCGCACGTACTCTCTGTATATAGATTATAGACTCGCTCGCAGGGTTAACAATTTTTCCGGAATTTCGGTGATATGGGTCCCCTCCAAAATTATTTTATGATACCGAAATTTGAAATTTGAATTTAAATTTAAATTTTGAGATGAACTTTAAATATTAGAGCAAGTTTTATCTATATTTTCATCTCCATTTTATCTATATCCAATATGTAGTTTGGCTCTACCATATTTGATAAACTTTTTCTTAAAATTCTAAAGTTTCATCAAATTTGAATTCAAATTACTGGAATTTGACAGAAATAATTTTGGTGATTTCGCTAACCTCCAAAAATTTTATCCAAACGAATCTGTCAACCCAGATAACGACCGCTGCCGAGCAGCAGGGAAGCTATATCGTGGGTTACCGTACTACGTAGCAGTGGACCTCTGACCTCGCGCAACGGTGGGCAGATGAGATGAGCAGCTGCGTGTGGTGAGCACAAAGAGAACTATTTAAGATGCTGCTATTGCAGCTAATTATGGCACCGCTTAATTGGGCTTAAAAATAGTGGTTTATGGTTTTGTACTGTAGTTGATTGAAATGACACTGTAGCTGAAGATAATTTATTTGACGTAATTAAATTTAAAAAATTAAAAATAGAAAAAATATGTTAACTCATCACGGATAACGCAAACGATTATGGGAAAAAGAACCGGCAAAAAAGCTCAAAGTTTAGAAAAAAAACGAAATTTATGAATAGGAAAAAATAAGTCAGAAGCTCAAGTTGAAGCGAGCCGAACTTATATATGAGCATTTTTAAGCAAACATGTCTGATGCAGTCTCCCTTTAAGAGAAGTAGAGAACATTTAGTAGTTAAAAACTCTAGTAGTCTTATTACAGGACACTGAATTAATAAACCGACCAGATCAGCTCACTGCATGCGTGTGAGCATTCCGTGGATCTCCAAGGCATTCAAACTACTTGAACCGACATGCTGAACAATGCTCCACTTGAACAAGGGACAAAGAGCAGCGGTCCAACTAAAAGTGAAACTTCAGAAGATAAAGGCTGAATGCGACCTTTACTATATATGTTGGTTTTGTAGAATTAATTAAAGCAGGCGTGCGTGCATGGCAAGTGTAGTGCTCTAGAGTCTTGACTGTCTTGCTAATTGGAGGCAACAGGTAGCTTGGCTTTCACGATTGAGCCAATCGATCCCGACGAAATTACCGCTGCTCTGGTTGTATAGCTGCAATGGCATGTGGATTAGTTAGTTTAAATGGTACCGGAAAACAGAGTTCATCCAGCTAGCCAGTATATGAAACAGATAGCCCGAGAAATGGCTCAACCAGCGACAGAACGTGGAATCGATAGTCCGTGCATGCATGCATGTGAATTGAGGAGGAGCCTATGTAACCATCCATCCAGATTTCCAGGCTGCATCGATGGATCCTCCAAGCTAGTATTAATGTCACATCGTCTGCTAATCTGGATCATGTCACATATAATTGGTATGAACTAGCTGACCGCCCGTGCAATTGAGAGGTTGAGAGGTGTAGTATTAATGTCACATCATCTGCTAATCTGCATGCTAGCACCGGCTCCTCTCTCTTCTGTGGCGACATTAGATAGTCTCTGGTTGCGTCAAGTTGGGTCGCACAGCCCCCGGGGGGGCTGGGGTGGCAGTTCGGTGCGCACCGGGGCGAAGTCGTGCCACGGTGGGACCTCCGAGCCCCATGGGTGAGCGAAGACTCCAGAAACGGGCGGCGGCATTGGCGGAGCCCAGGGACCCGGGGTTCTCGAGCGGGGCGAGCAAGGGAGTGCTGGGAGGGGGCGCAAGCGTGGACTGAGATGGGTATCGGGCCGGCTGCGGGGGGTGGGTTTATAACAGAGCAATGGTCCATGGAGGACCCGGTCTACCTAGCCATGCCAGCGAGCCAAAGGCCGGTCCACCGCACAGCTGTAGCTTGGTTTGCAATGCCGTGATTGCTCAGCCTATGGCATAGTAAACGCCCGATTAGCCGTGCAGTGCACCCTAGACCGTCGTCCCGCACTCACTCGGGCGGTAGTATGATGCACCACCGACCCATGAGAGAATGCCCCGGAAGCTTACCTTGTGTGATCTCGTGGTACCAAGTATCCCCAAACCCAGCCTGCGTCGGGCTGGGAGCTACCAAGGGGTGTTGGCCTGAGACCACGCGCCAATCCATTCTGTAAGTCTGGCGCCGATCCAGGTGGGCGGTTGATGACCGTCTGGATCATAGGGGCTACTGTTACCGGAGGTCCCCGCGCAACCTTAGACCCCGACCACTTCGAAGCGGCGGCACATTATAGCAAGCTGACCCAGATCGAGTACGCAAGGTCGACCCAGAAGGAGTCCAAGGCCAACCTGGAGCGGAGCATGCGAGATTGGCTCTGGAAGGGTTCGAGGCCGACCTCGGGCAGAGTACATAAGACCGACCTTGGAGGCTCCGACAAGGTAGGGCCCACGAGGAGAAGAAGACGCAAATGCTCCTAGGAGTAAGCTAGGCCTTAAGGACAAAAATGTTACTTCACTTGTCTGCCCCTCTCCCCCTATAAATAGGACTCCTTGTAATGGGAGGAGGGGCTATTGGCAACTTTAGAACACTCATATTCAAAACATTTGGTGGTTGTGTGCTTTCCTTAGGTCCCTTCGCACTCTTGACAGTATTTGTATCCAATCGAAGGTGCTTCTAAATTTATTGTCCGAACTCGTATTGATGACAACCATTAAAAATAAAAACCTCAAGTAAAACAGAAACGGATGGAGTACGTAGCATGAGAGGATAGAGAGACCTGTTGCTGTCGGTGTTGGTCAGATAGCATAATTTTATCTTCAGCGTGTCTCGTGATTTCAAGTGTGGGATGGTTGAGATGGACGTTGACCGCATGCCTCAGTGCTGCTTCCGCTTCCTCCACCTCCCCAACCCTTGCACCCTCACAGTTGATGCAAACGCTGACTTTCTCGATGCAAGGATTCCACAGCAACCAACAGAAGTTAAAATAATGCCCCTTATCCTTCTGCTCCCGCACATCGACATCGTAGTCGATGACTTTACGACTGAGGATGCTAGGCTGAGAAATAATGAGAGCAATCAGTACGTTAAAGGCCGGAAGGAAAACAAAGAAACTAGTAAAAGTATGTCCCGTCTTCCCTGAGAGGAAATACGCTCTAGTACTCTTTTTTTATGTTTTAAACGTCGTACATCGTTAAATAGCAATACCTCTCCTCAAAATCCTATAATATCAAATAAACAAGTACATTTTTCTATCCGGAGAACATCAACTAGAAAAAGAACGTGGCAGCAGTGATTAAAAAACTAGGAGTAGCTAAGGATCGATTGACTCTCAGGAATAATATATGTGAATTACTGACTCCAACCTGGCCAGTAGCTATGGAGGAAAATTGAGACCATGGCAAGAAAGAAAATTGAGTAGTAGACCGGCTAGTGGTAATTATTTACTGGAACAGAGGAAGAGAAACATTAATTAATTGATTAGAACTAACTAGCAATGGAAACCACGAACCGATGTGAGTACGTTGTACCTCTTGGTCTTGGTCAGATGAGAGCATGTCATCTTCACGTAGCCTTGTCGTTTGAATGGTGGGACAGTTGGGATGGACGGCAGCTGCGTGCCTTAATGCCGCCTCTGCTTCCTCCACCTCCACAGCACGGGCATACAAACAGATGATTCTAGCCTTGACACTCTGAAGCGAAGGGAGGCTCCCCAAGCCATGCTTGTCAAAACCAAGGTTGGCATCCTTCAGGAACCGTACAAGGACATCAAAGCGAAGGGCTTCGAGGCTTGGCATAATAGGTGCCATGCTGCACTCGACGTGCATGAACTGGATAGACATGTTCGTCATGAAGAAGATTCTCAACTTGTGGAACAACTGCCCATCCCCACCAATAATGCTTACTACTGCGGTGTACCTCGAGTGCAGATGGAGGGCACGGAGCTGTGGCAACCTCCCAAGAGTTTCCATGTCCTGCTCTTGCACAACCTGAACGTCCACATTTAAGAAGCAGAGGTTCGGAAGAAGCGACGAATTAATCCACGCCGGCAGCCTAGAGAACTCCAGGCATGGTAAATACAAGTAGCGGAGAAGTCGAGGGGAGACAGGCCCTACTTCCCATGTGGCACCCTTCCCCAATGCTTCGCCCCCAATGCGCACAAACTGGACCTTGTGCAGATTGCCTAGAGACTCCATCAAAGCTCTCTCCAGGCTCTCATCCTGTACATCAAACCTTGTAAATAGCACCCTTAGTTCCCTCAGGTTGCCTAGCTCCTTCACAAATCTTGCAGACCTGTCGGCAGTAGGGTGTATCCATAGCTCTTGCAAGGACGTCAAGTTCCCAATCCAATCCGGCACTCTTGTCTTGACATCAGCACGTAGGCACACCAATTGTGTTAGCAGGCCGACGGTCTGCGGCAATTCTTCTATGCCAGTTCCCAACAAGTCCAGCGTCTGCAAAAACTTTAGATCTCCTATTTCTTTTGGGAGCTCGTGAACAGGTGTGTGTGGAAGTCCGAGGTACCTCAGGTGAAGTAAGTTCCCAAGATGCTCGAGGCTGTTATAACCTTCCATAAAATCACAATTTTCTATAGCTAGTATGCGTAAAACTCGAAATCTTGGGGATATCATACCAATATCGCACCAAATGGCAGTAAATGACCTCACATGTTGCACGCCCATGTTAGCCAGAGGATTGTGCTCTTCGATTCTATTTTGAAGAGCTAACCTGCGAGCATTGCTATGTTGACATGTTTGTTTCTCATTGTCCAATATAGTAACAAAATTTTCTTCACTTGACAAGGAACGGATGAGATCAAGCACCATATCATGAACGCGGCAACCATCTACGTAGCCTGTATCTAGGATCTCTTCCGGCTTGATCATGCTTCTATTTATGAGCTCATTGAAGTATCTCTCTCCAACCTCTAATAACCCTATCCCTTGTTCGTCATGGACGAAACCTTCAGCTATCCACTTCCATATCAAAATATTTTTGTCAATCCAATAATCTTCTGGAAATACGCTTAGATACAATAAGCAAGTCCTTAGATGAGAAGGTAGATCGTAGTAGCTAAAAGACAATATCTTTCTAGTATTCTCTACATCGTCGTTATCTCCATGCCCAAAACCAACAGAGTTGTACACCTCAGACCAGTCCTCCCCTGGTTTACTAGCCAACAAGCTAGCTATTGTAATGATAGCTAATGGTACACCACCACATTTCTTCAAAATTGCATCATATACCTCGGTGGATTGATTATGGGGACGTTTGCCTTCACAATCAACCATTCTTGCATTGAATAATTTTTCAGAGTTATCACGAGAAAGTGGTTGTAGTTTATAAACGTCACCGGCATTTGTGGCAACTTCAGAGATACGAGTAGTTGCGACTACTCTACTTCCATAATTACTATCAGCCAAAGCACATCTGATTATTTCCCATGATTTCTTATCCCATATGTCATCAATGATAATGAAATACCTGTACATCGGTAGGACAGGGCAAGAGCCATCAGTTAGTAAAACTATCTAAAGAATCTATAGAAGCAAGGCGCTCAAAGAAACACTCAAGGTACAAAGGAATAAAAGGAAGGAGGAAGAAATGCTAGGAGAGAAAGACATGGATCAAAGAATATGTGTGGTTTGTAAAATAGAAATAGAAATACATTTATTTCGCAATCCTGCGAGTGGGGTTCGATTTTAGAGACAATTGGAAGAATATATATGATTTGTAAAATACAAATACATAGCACAAAATCAGCGGGCATAGGTGACACAAAAGAAGGTATTGGTTTTAAAGCCTACAATGTAATGCAATTAACTTATTGTATAACTACCCAAACTAAAAGACACCCATAATTAAGCCGATGACTAGCATTAGGTGGGAGATGCATACCTCTTTTTCTCAAGGAATTCTCGAAGTTCATTGATGAGTTGCCTTTCATCCAACATCGTCACGTTTAAATTCGTGTACTTCTTCTTGTCAAGATCAATGAGAATGTCCTTGAAAACTTTCTTCATGTCAGGCTTCTGACCAACCGGAACAAAAGCACAGCAATCGAAAGCCGCTTTAAGCTTGTCATACACTACTTTTACAAGAGTGGTCTTGCCCAATCCTCCGAATCCGACAACGGAGACTATCTTCATCTTCTTGTTGGATGCATCATCCCCCTCGGATAGCATCTTTATAAGCGTGTCCCTTGGCCCATCAATACCGACAAGCTGCGCCGCATCTTTATACATAGTCAAGAGGCGAGCATCAATAGTCGACGTTGCAGCAGGCTTAGCCACTGCAATGCTATCGACTATGTACCTGCCACGCCTGTTGGCCACCTCCTGGACTCGGTTATTGATGTCTTTGAGCGCATTAGCGATCTGATGGCGAGCCTTGCCCTTGCTAAACAAGTTGCCCATCTTCTCCATGAGTTTTTTGAGCCTGTGTGGGTTGAGTGTGGCCTCACAGCCATCCTCCACGCGCACCAGGAAGGTGTCGATGACGTCCTCCATGTCGTATGATAGCTCCCTGACGTCGCGTGCCCAGAGCTTGACCAGCTCGTCGAGCTGCTCATGCGGCACCTCCGCCACCTTGCGGAGGGCGGCTTGCATCGTCGTCAGCTCTCGTGAGAGAGAGTCGACTTGCTCCTTGACGCCTTTCTGCAGTCTGTACTCCTCCTTAAGCAGGTCGCCAAGCTTGGTGAGGAGGCTGCCCATCGCCCCCGTCGCAAACTCCATGATCTCAGTCTGTAGGTAACTTAATTTCTCGTGCTTTGTTTGGTCCAGTACTAGTTGTGGTGGTAGTAGTGCTTTTGCTGTCGTGGGGGTCGCGATGGCAGCTTATAGTAGCTCAGCAGATCTGACGTAATCTTGGAAAAAAGGAGCGATCGTGTCCGATTCTTTGTCGTTCACTCGAGCCAATTAATTTCGATGTAGTTGTACTGGGCCGGCCGGGTAATAGTTATTGTTCCCCGGGTGATAGGGAACGATGTATGTATCGCCTCCCCCGGTAGTTGTTGTTCGCATGCCACAGACTGAATCTTCCGAGTCGTTGCTGGTTCGTTTCTGTCTGATTGCGTCAGAAAGTTTTCCCAGTCACCGAAAGTTTTCCAAGTCATGGTCGTATACATCAGTGACTCAGTCCGTCGAAGGATATAACTATGTCCTCGCAAAAAAGGAGATAATATGAAAAGGGATGCAATAATAATTGAAAGAAAACCAGCAAAATAAAAGAAGAGTTTATGTCTAGTACAATTCAAATTAACTAAAATTTAGAATAAAAAATAAAATAAAATTGGTACTTTGATTTCGATATGAATTTCAAAGTAAACCCTAAAAATTGAAATAATAACTAAAATAAAAATTGGTTTTTATACGAATTCCAGTTTAAAACTAAAAAGAAATACACAGCAAGTACGATCTAAAACATACAACTTTGAATAAAAATTAAAGGATGATTAGATATTTGATTTGTAAATGAATTTGAAACCTATCTCTATCTATTATATACTGAAAGTCGTTGGCATGCCTTTTAGAATTGCTAAGAAAAAAGAAATATCCTACAAATTCTCAAAAAAAAAATGAAAACATCCATCCCTCGCTTCAGTGGACCCTTATTATGGTTGTTAAACAATTATCATTGGATGTCTCAAATAAAATAGAAATATTATAAGACAAGGCTACCCATTATAAAATAGAAATGGTACGACACTTTGTAAAAATAAGGAACAAAACAAGCTATAAGGAGCATAACAAAAAAACTATACAAAAATCCTACTTAGTCGTTTATGTTGTAGCTCCCGACGACACTAAACAAATTGATTACTCCCTTATCACATTATTGACCTAGAGAAAAGAATCACAAAGTTAAAACTATAAAGCACAAACAAAGCAGCATATAATGGATAAAAAAAATAAGTACTTACAAACAAAAAATTAATCGAGTACCATTTAGCAAATTTCAAAATTTATTTGGAGTTTGTATCAGGTACATGCATTCATCCATCTAACTAATAATTCTTCCATACATGCTACGGCGTGTTTCGTAGTTATTATTATTCCTCTTAGCTTCTTTCTTTCTCAATTTCATTTTTCAAAATTTTAGAAAGCGATGACAATGATATAGACATGTGATGGTGAGGAATCTACGGGTACACACACTCATCCACCTAATTAATAATGCTTCTATACACATTTTGGCCTGTTTCTTTGTTGTTGTTGCTATTATTATCCCTCTCTTGTTTCTTCCTCAATTTCATTTTCTAAATTTTAGAAAACGATGACATGACCTATGCGATGGTGAGGAATCTGTGGGTACCCACGTTATCAACATAATTAATGCTTTGACTTCCTCACAAGTTTCCTTTTGCTGACTGCGTGTTTCTTGATTATTCATTCTTTTCATTTCTTCAATCTCTGCTTCAGTTGCCGATAACGGTGAGGACGGGTCGTGGTGATCGGTTCGGCTGAAAAGCTCGTGGCTTATGGCTGAAAACACTGTAGCTGGCTGAAAAAAGCACTGTAACTGACATATACTTATTTAGCATAATTAAATTTAAAAAATTTTAAAATAAAAAAATATGTTAGCCCATTACGTATAATACAAACAAATACGGGAAAAAAAAGAACCGGCAAAAAAGCTCAACAAAAAGCCAAAAGTTCAGAAAAAGACGAAACTTATGAATAGTGAAAAATAAACCAGAAGCCGAAGCCAAGTTGATTAGGGCAAGTTGGTCCTGTTTAATTGGGCTTTACCTTTTAGCTTTTTAGTTTTATTTTTTTTCTTCTGTTTTTTGGTTTTTAGGGTTTTTTTGCCTTTTCTTTTTCCCGTTTTTATTTTCGTTGTCCGTGATAAGACAATCCATTATTTCTAATTTTAAATTTTAATTATACTAAAAAAAATTTACAGTAGCTATAGTGTAAAAAAAAGTCTTAAACAGTTCTAAACAGTGAAAAAAAACTAAAAGCCAAAAGTTTGAACCAACTTGAGCGCCATCTAAGTAATTTCGCCACGAACGCGTCGAACTCAACCAAACCTTGACAGGAGTCCCATCTCATTTGCAGCAAATGACTTGCGTCTCAACTTGCACGTCTTCTTTACGGAAGCGGTCGTTATTAGTGCTTGGCATTTTGTTGGTTGGCGTTCGGATCGCAGTTGTAATCATACCTAGTCGCAAATGTACAAGGCACTGGATGCTAGTCATCGACGTATATATTCGAAGTGTCATTTTCTTAGACGATATATGGTTTCTTATGTGTGGTGTACGCGCACGTACGGCAGTGGCGGAGCTAAGAATAACGATAAGGGTGTACTAAGGCATGTAGTGAGTGCAAATAAATTCAATTGCAATTGCCAACTAATGCTCTCAAAAATTGATATAGGTATCTCATCATAATTGATGATATGTGGGATGAAAAAGTGTGGGAATTTGTCAGGTGTGCTTTTTCTAAGAATAATCTTGGTAGTCCACGAATCATGACTTGTAAAATGAAATGTTTGTGATGAGAGTTTAGATCCGTTTATAATAACCTTTACCTTTTGTGTGGTAGTGAGAGTTTGTGTTTCGTATTTAGAAAGTATTCGTTATGAATATGAGTTGATTTGTAATCTCTTTCGGGTTATGAATATGAGTTGATTTGTAATCTCTTTCGGGTTATGAATATGAGTTGATTTGTAATCTCTTTCGAATTCGTAGAGTTGTAGTCGAATATGAATAGTTGTTTGCTCTGAATAAAAGAGCACCCATCCGTGCAATCAGTTTTAATGTGAGAGAAAAAAAAGAGAAAACACCAACGCTTGGTGAAACACCCTAAAATTTGAAAATTTTTGAACCTTTTTGGAGTTTGCCTGAATCCCCAAAACCTTCCTCAAAACCCTAGCCCAAAATATTGTTTTCCTCTTTCGGTCACCCATTCCTCCTTCAGCTGGCGCCTGTTCCTTTCTAGCGTCATCAGAGACCGTAGTACTTTCCTCATCGCCTCGCCTGTAGCCCTTCCTCACCGGCTGTGCCCTCACCAGCTCCTTCTCCATGCGTCGACACCACCCGAGTCTCTCCCCTATTCCCACCACCTCATCTCGGCCTTCTAAGCCCGATTGGCTCTTGGGTTCGCTTTCCGCAACTCCCAATTGCACGCCAGGACTGAAAAACCAAACTTTTAATTAACACCAATACTGAAATTTAAGTAATTTAAACGGTAATTAAAAGAGTAATTAAGCTAACAGCCATCAAATATTTACAAGATTGTGTTGTGTATTTAGAATAAATAAATTACAAATATTGTATTAAAATAGAAAATAATAACAATTATAGTTGCATCATTTTAGGACCTTGTGTTTTCCGATGCATGCGTGGCAACGTGTAGCCTTCCGAAACCGAACAAAAATCCAGCCTTTTCTTTTGCGATCTAAATTTGAAGGATAAAAACAATCCAAGGGAGAATAAAAGAAATAAAACGTTTTGCCATCAGATCTATCCGACTTTAGAATGTCGAATCGAAAGAGCGCTCATCGAGGTTTCCAGACCATCCAGGGCCGGTCGGCGCCTCTCACATAAGTGGGCCTTATCACATGACGAAAAATGATTCCCACAGCCCATTTCATTTTACCGACTTACCTCATTCAGTAGAAAACCAAAAGAATAGAGCCCAAGCCATGCCATGGCCCGAAGGTCCTTAGTGTTGTCCCAATTTTTATCTAGTGCATAGCAAACCGAGACAGGGGTAAGGATAAGACCAAGCCTAGCACTAGCTGGAGCCAACCCTCCCTTCTTCCTCTTAAAGCCAACCAGAGAGTGAGTGCAAAGCCAACACTCCCCTTTGCCATTGAGCCAGCCACCACCAAATGGAAGGAACCAGCCAGAGCCAAAGCTATCAGAGAACCATGATCAAGCAAAGGCCAAATCCAAGCTTCCTCTTGCCCTCACCAAAGCCACAGCAAGCCAAAGGCAAAGCCAAAACCGAGAGCCATCCTACACTGCCATAGCCACCCAAGAACCCACATTGCCATAACCACCGAGAGAGCATCACCACCAGAGAGGGGACAGAGAGTAGAGCCAGGAGGAGAGGAGCCAAAAGGAAGTTGAGGAAGACCGATGGTGTGAAGACGGAGGCCGCGATGACCAAGGTCCAACAAGGACCACCGGGATCACGTCGAACCGGATCGGGACAAGGAGGGGACGAGAAGGACCAACGGAAACATGTGGAGAGCATCACACCATGGCCATCATCGTCGCCTTCCTATCCCCAACTGAACCAAGCCAAGTAAGGTCCTCACACCCCATCCCCATTGTTCATCTCAGCACATCACAGAGGAGCACGAGCATCCACTCCCAAATCCCCTCACACCCCCCATCCATCCATATAAAGCCACATAATCACATCACAAAGCAATAGGGAGAAGGTGAGAGGGAGTAGAGGGGACGGAGTATACAGGAGATGAAACCACGGGGTGCCGCCATCGGCAAGCCACACGCACCCGACAGCGGTCCCATGCTCCCCGACGCAAGGGAAGACCTTGAGTCCCGTCGTAGGTAGCCTTGTTGCACACCACCACCACCACTATTATCACTAAACAATCAACAAATCAAATCCACAAATAAAAAAGGTTTTATTGATCATATACCCTCCCCTTAGATGGAAATTCAGGATTTACCCTCCTGTCCCACACGTCAGTGACTTATGATGACCGGGCAGCTTGCAGGGAGCAGGGAGGCACTCGGGCTAGAAATAGAGGTGAGCAGACCGGAGCCGGGCTGGAGGCGCAGCGGCCTGGGGGCCAAGCCGAAGGGCGGCGCAACGGCTGGAGGCACCATGGAGGGCGGCACATGGAGGCGAGCTGAGGGGCAGCACAGGACACCGGAGGTGGCGCAAGGAGGCCAGAGCCAGAGACGGCAGCCTAAGGTGCAGGGAGCAAGCGCAGGGGAGCCGGATGGCCGAAAGGCGCGGGAGCAGGCGCAGGGGCTAACCAGATCTGGTGGGAAAGTTGGGGAGGAGTGAGGGGATAGGAATAAGAAAGAGAGAGAGAAAAGAGATGGGGAATGGGGAGGAAGCTCAGTGGAGGGCCAACGGGCCATACGGCCGAATGGAAAAAAAAAACAAGGGAGGAAGAGAGAGATTAAACGCACATGATAAAATTGTTGTTTGCGAATATTTAATCCTGGGCCTTCCGTTTAATACTAAATTAATAAATAAAATTTCGCTAGTCAAGTTAAACTGCAAAACATCACTAATCGGTATTTTTGATTGTTTAAAATGAATTTGGTTTCGTCGGTAGATTAAAAGTTAGCACGTACCAATTAAATTGGTGTATTACTGGTTGAATCATTCTAATGCTGATTTAATTAATTTAGTAGTCGCATATAAATGGTAGAATTCATTTATCATTATGTAAGATCTTTAGAATAAATTAATTTGCCATTTTGAGACTTAAAACCTGTTCGCGATTAAATAAAATTATACGTAGTGATTAAACTTTAGTGAGACAATTAAAATAGCAATTAAGCCATAAAAGTCTGCTAGCGGTAGAAGAAAAATTTAAGGATCCCACGGGGACACTTCAGTGCAATTTATTCAATTACTTGCCACATTTTGTTTTCTCCGGCACCGGTACATTGAACCGTAGCACGCGTGCTAACCGTAGGAAAGAAACCAGGATTTTGGGTGCAACTTTTATCCCAGTGACATTGGGACTCAAAACTTCGATGTAAACTCAGTCAAGCATCCCTTTGAACATATGATTAGAGTATCTTTATTAAAACAAGTAATTACCTATTAAATTATGTATAACTATGCATAAAAATAAAATGATGTTTAAATCGGATGAATGCTATGAAGAAGAATGAGAAGAGATAAGGCCAGACAGTTGGAGAAGCCACCGTCAGGCTAATAAATAAGGGGCGGAAGGTCCCCCAGGGCAGGCAAGAGAAGGACAGGTACGGGTCCTTCTGCAAAGGGATAAAATATAGGGTTAATTAGACTTCACTTGCGTAATGGACCATACAAATCGTATCAACCATCGTTCCGTTTAAAGGGGGGCAGAATTAGTAACTCTGTTGAGATTATTATGCACTCCACAAACGAGTAAGTAGAATTATCTAGGGAGAAACTAGGCAATGTTTCAATTGGACTTTGGGCCATAAAGGATACGCCTGGCACATATATTTAGCGATGTGGAGTGTCAGGCGAGGCCACAGTTGGACAGTGGGCCATAAAGGGTAAGTCCGACCAACGACTATCTTATAATTAAGGGCGCCAGGGGTAAGAGAAACCCTAGGCCAACAATTATAAGATGTTGGGTGGAGGCATAATATACTGAGATAGATGTAAAAGTTCTGTACTCTGATTTGGGCATCGCATCTAAGGAAATACGAAGATCTACCCACAACAAGAATAAGGGTGACTATGGGTAAAGTGGTACAAGCCTGCGCAGTGCTATATAAATCATGAATTCATGCCTATCTGCTAAACTAGAGGCTACGAAGCCGGTAGAGGTTTTTATCCACTATACGAGTGTTCAGTAGATTTCTAAATTTATAATATGAAACTTTTTAAAAACCTAAAAACCTTATTTTCTATATGTTTTGAAAATGATAAAGAGGAAGAGAAAGAGAAAAAGAATGAGAAGTAGAAGGAGATAGAAAATGAGCAAGAGAATGAGAGTGAGAAAGAAGGTTTTCAAGAAATGTTAGACTATGAGCATACATTGAATTTTGCTATTAATGTTTACTGAGCACTTTTGTACTCGCCATTACTAGTAAATTCCTTCGTTAGGTCCCTATCATGTTGGGGACTACCGCAGGTTGGACGAAGGGTATTTCAGGCCAAAAAGGTGCTGCGCGAGACCAGTATGAGCGTATCAAGGACCTTGGTGATCTAAATGCCTACTTAAAGGTATTAACCTTTAGCCCTGCATGGTGAAAATACTGTAATAACAAAGTACTATCTCTAATTATTGTTCCGCTGCAACAATCTAATGGGTTTATTATTTATTGGAGTGGTGTTCTACCGGTCAAACGAATAATAATCTGTTGCCTAAGTGTTATTACCCCTCGGTAATGACATGGGGTGTCTCAAGGACCACACATTTGTCCTCCCACACTGCCATGACCGACCTCCCCTGCGCTGGTAAGCCTCTTTGGGCAATCTAGCGCTCCCATCCATAAAATTTTGATTTCACACCACTGAGGCATCCCTAGACCACTATGAACCCGTAGCCATCCTCATCGGACCACTTCTTGCACCCCATTTCGCCATCACCATTAGTCACCACCGCCGCACCACCCTTTCCATGGAAATCTCTTCTGGGATCACTTTGGCCCATCCTCACCGGACCACTTCTTGCACCCCAGTTCACCATCACTATTAGCCACTGACGCTGCACCACCCTCTCCATGGATAGCTCTTCTGGGATCACCTCGGCCTAATCAGCCACTGCCACTGACCTCCCCTCTCGCTATAGATGCTCCCACACCATTTCTATTCGCCAGAAGTTCGTTGGAGACCCCTTGTGTCACGGTAGTAGCCGAGAGAGTATTCCTTGCCACCAGCTTCTACCACCTTTTTTGTGCCTTCAAAACCCTAAAAATGGAAACCCTATGGTGAGAGAAGTTCATCCACTCCACTCTTTACCGTCAACGAGCCTCGCCGGCGCCGCTCTGGCCACCGTCGCTGAAGCTCTGTTCGGTGGCTTTGTTGCCGGCCGGAGGAAGAAGAAGGGCGTTGTGGCTGCATCTTGACCGGCCGCGTGTCAGCCATCAAGCACATGGGTGTGCGGCTGAGTCGAGCTAAAATGCCCACGCTGCTTGGGCCAGAGGCCATGCCTGTGGGCCAGTTTCATCGGTCTGTAAGGCCTGTATTTTGGTGTGATCAGGCTGGGCCACGAGTACTGTAGTTTACTATTCACCATGGGCCGATCCAGTATTGTTCGCCCCTGTAACATTGTTCATTTGAAGCCTAAAAATCAATATTATACCCATTTTGACTGTCTCGATCCCGTGAGTTCATTTTCGACCTCCATTCCACCAAACCAAATCCTGATAAAGCCAAACCCACAATGTTCCAAAATCAACCTGCCACTATATATCATCCTATTGCTATCATTCCAAAATCTGTCCAACATACTTGTAGCCTTTTCGACCGTCCCGAACCCATCTAACCCATTTCCAGCTCCGTTCAGCCACCTAAGCATTGCTTAGACTCCAACCACCTAAACCCATTTTGTTTTATGTCTTTTCTTGTTATTTTATTACTTTTGTTCCCAGCTTGCATCTTGCAAAGTAGAAACTTATTTGAATTCATTCTTTTGCGTTAGCATTCGGATTCAGCTAGCTGATCAATGGAAGAGCTACAGAAACTATCAAGCAGTTGACAAAAGCTGGAAGACTACAGTAAAATAAACGGACTATGGATAAAGAGGCAAGTCACATGTTTTTGATCATATTGAATCCCATGATATTTACATTATTTAATTACAGTATTTTCATTACTATTATTTATGCAATATTATTTAATTAAAATAAATATTTAGAGTGACATGTAAATTAGTTATGTCCTAACACGGAAAAATGTCATGTTTAATTTGAAGTCATATTCATCTTGACAATCTTAATAATATTTAAATTACTGTATTAATAATTGTAGAATGTTTCATTCAAAATATTTGTACTACTAAGTGACTTGGTATTTTACCCGTAGATTTATTTAAATTGTTCTAGGGGTAGAGATGCATCGTGGAAAGTCATTAGATGGTTGAAATCCACGACTTTACCCTAGGAAGGAGGCTTGAGTAGAGGGGTGGTAGTGCCGCAGAACACTGGGGATCTGGATTGTGGTTGGCAGCCTCAAAGTGAAAAGTAAGGACTAGAATCTTATGCTAAGTAAATGACACAGTAATCGTTCAATCACAGGTATTGAATTATCAATCCTGATCTAGTAATTACTTAATTCGATTGAATATCTACAGGAAGTAGAGTAAAGATGAAGGGGTGTCGGTATGGGAACGGTAAAACCATACTTGACAACGTTAGGTATCACTCAGGATGGGTGGAGGTGTTTGACCTAGTCAATGGGTGCCCAGGTCTGGGTGGATGATCTACCGGGTAGAGGCTATATAAAGAATTGAGTAGTGAAAGACCTTGTTTTCTCAATTCAGTTGCACGCTAGCTGAAGTGTGTCTATAGCTTGACATTGAGAGTTTGAGAAATCTTGTGGGTAAAGTTAAGCAACTCTGCAGAGTAAAATAAATGGTATCTGAATATGCTGTGCTTTCGGTAATGAAACTGTGTTTAATGGGTGATTCCAACAACAAGGCATAAGTAGTTTTCTTTATGTTTCAATCTGAGTAAGATAAGTAATCAAGTGTTGAACCCCCTAATCTTAAAAAGTTATTGTTTTATGATTTCTTGTTTACAAACGTTTACAAATAAAATTGTATCCACACTCCCATTAATAAAACCAGTATATTCCTATCCATTGATAATTTTAGCAAGTGGATAAATTAGGATTTACCCATATGGGTTGCTAAGTACCTAGTGTACTCAATCTTACTTAATTTCAACAGAATAGGTACGGAAGAGGAAAAATACTTCAAGATTTCGTGTTAGGGTTACGACCGCACTCAAATGTTCCTGTGGAGTTTTCTCGCTTCTTTTGAATGTGGTTAAAATTTGGGCTCGAACGCCCATATTGTTGTTAAAATTGACCATTAGGTCTTATTTTTAACCTAGTTAATTCTTTTTAAATATTCATGAGCAGGTATAATTCTCTTTTGTTTACAATGAAATTTTTAGACTGTTGCGGGTTGTATGGTCCTGTGCCAAAAAATAGAGGCGTTACACTAGGTGCTCGCGAAAAAAGTATCGATATATTGTGTTTATTTCTCTCATCTACCAGGCGCATGACAGAAGCTCATCGCGTCAAGAAACGTAAGACAGAGAGCGATGCTTGAGGGAGAGGACTCCTCTGGGGTTAGACCCCATTGAGAGCAAATGAGGACAACGCTCGGATGGCCGACACGTCCTCCGCCTCCCTACGCACGAATCTCTCCGCGCGAGCACCACGTTCTCCCGTGCTGTCTTCTTTTCTCCTGTGCAGTCGTCTCCGCGCGAGCGCCTCTCCGGTCTCCTATTTTCCGCCAGTCCCTTCATCTCCTCTCGATCCGACCTCGCCCGCCCTCCCGTCCCAGATCCGAGCGCGAATCGAAGTAAAGGACGCTCGTCTGGAAGGCGAGGCTGCGAGTGGCGAGGCAACAACAACAAACTGAAACCTGGCACTTCATGATATGCTAAGGAGAGTGATTTTCTTGATATGATCCAAACCAGAAACAACTCGTTGGTCAATACCATGGAAAAACAACTTTTCATGCATTTGATTTTGATCTCATAAGTCCAACGAAAAAATCACTCGTCAGTCAATACTACTAGTATACTAACCGTACACCACTAAGGCACTAACCCAAACTGAGATCTAATACGAGTGTACAACCCAGCGACGCTGCAACAACCACGAAAACAAGCAATCATAAATAAATAAACAATGCTACATTTCAAGAAGAAGTGGAGATCCCACCTAGCTGACGGAAAGGCTAGGTATCCTACTCCATTTCCATATCCGGTAATTATCTGGTAACTATCCCGAAAAATACCCGGATAGTTCTGTATCTATCGGATAATGCTTTTTTAAGAATCTGTTTTTCTATCCGAAAAAAAATCTGACTCCATTTTCCCATCCAATAAAATCTTTAGATATCTAAAAATTTACTCTAAATTCCACGCTATTTACACCCCTAAGATGCAGTGGGCCACGTCGACCAGCGGGCGGATAGGGACCAGCGGGTCTCGGGTCCCACAACCAAGACAAAGTAATACAAACAGTCATCAAAGAATTAAGAAAAAAACAATGCCAAGTTATTCTACTTGAGTGAGAAGAAAAATAAGTGATTGAGAACAGTATATAACAAACTCTGTCTCCTCATATATATATATATATATATATATATATATATATATATATATATATATATATATATATATATATATATATATATATGTATATATATATATATATATATGTATATATATATATATGTATATATATATATGTATATATATATATATGTATATATATATATATATATATGTATATATATATATGTATATATGTATATATATATATGTATATATGTATATATGTATATATGTATATATATATATGTATATATATATATGTATATATGTATATATGTATATATGTATATATGTATATATGTATATATATGTATATATATATATATATATATATGTATGTATGTATGTATATATATATAGTATAAAAAACAGGGGCACCATGGTGTCTGGGCACCAAACCTCCCTGCCTTTGGATTGCTTTTATATGTGTGCTAGTGTGATTGAGACTTTCCATCCATGATTAAGACTTTCCATCTATGATTATTTACCATGCATGATATATAATATACCATAGACCTAGCACGCATCTAAAAGCAATCCAAAGGCAGGGAGGCTTGGTGCCCGGGCACCTTGGTGTCCCATTTCAGCGTCCTATATATACACACACACACACACACACACATACTAAAGGACAGTTCAGATATGCGCGAATATCTCAGATAAGCTCGAATATGCAGAAAGGACAAAGCATGAGTTGCCAACACAGGAAAGTCCTCCAATTATATGAGCCACTCAGAAGATGGTGTGAAGCACTCTGAAGAATATTGCCAGAAGTGTTGAATAAAGAAGGGAAAGGTGCTCAAAATGGTGTGCATGCCAGAAAGACCTACCCTAAGGCCCTAAGCCTAATTAATAAGACATATCCCGCAACTATATAAGGAGGGGTACTCCGCAGATGAAAGGCATCGAAGAATTGAAGAGAGCAACACAGCCTCAGAGTCTTCGAGAGCTCTAATTCCCCACCTTTGTAATATCTTAGTTCTAGCATATCCACTGTAAAATATCCATCAGAAGTGTGTTGTAATACAGCTGTGTAAGGTATATTTTTCTATCCTTGTGTAGTAACTTTCGGGGTTCCCGAAAGGGAAAACCATATGTAAGCTAGTTTGTGGAAATGAAGTAGTTCTTCTTCAGCTCCTTGGTTGTTCTAAGTCTG
This sequence comes from Dendrocalamus latiflorus, assembly GCA_017311315.1. Classification (NCBI taxonomy): domain Eukaryota; kingdom Viridiplantae; phylum Streptophyta; class Magnoliopsida; order Poales; family Poaceae; genus Dendrocalamus; species Dendrocalamus latiflorus. The sequence goes on from CM029641.1 coordinate 53,240,373, forward strand.
ATCATATGGAACAAGGTTTTATGCTAGGGACCCTATAGGAGAAACCTCTCTGGCAATTCTCTGCTGAACCTGAGTTTGGCTAAGGAGAATGTTGAGGCCTTAGAGAAGTGTTCCCTTTGGGTGGAACTGTCTGGGGAGACGATAAAAAATTGTCTCATATGATCTTGACTTTCAATTTCAAGGAAATGTTTAGCTACTCCTGAAGCAAATTAGTGAGAAATATGGTGAGTACCGAGTAGGACTTTTACACCACTGAAAGCACTTCGGTTGTCTTGTTGGTTTCGCCAACCCGCAAGATCCTGAAAAAATTACTGTTTAAAATTAATCATATCCATCGTAAAAGAAACATCCATTTCAGTGAATAGTAATCAGAATAGTAACTAAATAGTATACCCACCATCATAGTGCACAAATACTATTCACAATACTAGTCACAAGTGGAATATTACTATTCAAATCCATTAAATAGTGACCAGAATTTTAGCATTAAATAGTCATATATTAGCACTTGAATAATTAAATTAGTGTTTGAATATATTTAAATAAGCTTCAGATTCTATAAGTAGCCATATACACACTTTAGAACAAAGAGGAGATATTTCCTTAGGAGATCTGATAACAAAGTCCCCTATTTACATAAAAGAAATGTAAGGCGTTATAATCCTAGGAAAAATTATGATAAAACATGTAGGTGTTTCATATGCAATTCACCAGATCATTTAAGTAAGACGTGTCCTAATAAAGATCAGAAAAGGTACTCAAGCAAATATGAAGAACAAGAAAGAGTCCTAATAATAGACAATATAAATGATAATATACTGGTATGTGATGATGAAATAAAAGATGATGAATCAATATATTCTATTATAGAAACAGAAGAGGTTGAATATAATGAAGATGAATATGAATCAAGTAATGATGAAATAGACTTAATAGATGAGTTAGCTGGTTTAAAAATTGAAATGATGAATCAAACAATATGTGAACATGATTGGATTAGAGGAAAAGGTGATTATAATATAAAATGCACATTCTGTATATATTACCCAAGCCAAGAAAATAGAGCCACCTGTAATCTATGTCTAAAGCAAGCCTGTTCAGAATGCTTAAAGGCAAAAGGCCATAGTTGGCGAAAGGAAATAGAATTTGAACCAGAAGAAAGGATATTATCTAGTAGAGTTAGAACATTAGAAAATAGGATGAATAAGCTAGAAGTAGAACTAGAAGAGCTTAAATATCAATTAGATTCTAAAGGGCCTCAAGAAGAAAAAGTCATAGAAAATACTGAATTTAAGGAACAAGCTTTAATCTCAAAGGAAAGCAAAGGGACCAAGTTAATTCAGTTGAAAGAGGCTATAACTAGTTTTGGAAATAAATATATAGTCAAGCTACCTTTCAAAGAAATATTAGGAATAAGAATCCCAGTAAGGATAAAATTAAAACCAAACATGTCTTATAAAATATTAGCATTAGTGGATACAGGATGTACTAAGAATATTATCCATGATAAATATTTCATAAAATGTCCTGAGATAGTTCACACAATAGAGGATAGTAAGGCAGAAATATCTACAGATATGTCAGGAATAAAAAAGATCCATAATCAACTAGCATATAATATTGAAATGTACATAAATGGTACAAGATATATAATAGATGAGATTACAATAAGAGATTTATCCATGATAAATGACGAAATGATAATTGGTCTAAGATTCTTACAACAATCAGTACAGACCACAATTATACAAGAACTTGGTATTACATTTATTCCATATCAAGATAATGTTCCTTATATCTCAGAAGTACGAAAGCGTGGTGGAACACAAAAAATTTCAAATCTTGATGCACAAGACGTCCATACATACCCTGAAACAAAAATAGATGAACTTAGTGAAAACATAGAAGAATATTATATATCAAATTCTTGTGTAGAATGTATAGGGCTGCAATCATTCGCACCAAATTGGTATAGAGACATAAAATCTAAAAAGGATATAGAAAGAATTGTTCAAAGGTTAGAAGATATTCAAATCATTGGAGAAATTCCTATGAAACATTGGGATAAAAACTCTATTGTATGTAAATTAAACATAATAAACCCTGAATACATAATAAAGACATGTCCAATAGAAGCCACTCCTAAAGATATAGAAGAGTTCATAATGCATATAGAGGAATTATTAAAACAAAAGGCTATAAGAGAATGCAGAAGCCCTCATAGACCAACCGCATTTATAGTAAGAAATCATGCTGAAATTGCTAGAGGAAAGTCAAGGATGGTAATTAATTATAAAAGATTAAATGATAATACCATAGAAGATTCCTACAACATTTCCAATAAACAAGAATGGATCAACAGAATACAAGGAAGTAGGTATTTTTCTAAATTTGACTTAAAAGCCGGATTTTGGCAAGTTAAAATGGCAGAAGAATCTATAGAATGGACAGCTTTTACTTGTCCACAAGGTCATTTTGAATGACTGGTAATGCCTTTAGGACTAAAAAATGCACCAGCATTATTCCAAAGAAAAATGCAAAATATATTTAACGAAAATCGAGAATTCGTATTAGTTTACATAGATGATCTATTGATATTTTCAAAAACATATACAGAACATATTGCTCATTTAGAAGTATTTTTCAGAAAGGTAGAGCAAAATGAGTTAATATTATCCAAAAGAAAAATGGAAATCTGTAAAGAAAAAATTAATTTCTTAGGACATGAAATAGGAGAAGGGAAAATATATTTACAAGATCATATAGCAAAAAAGATTCTACAATTCCCTGATACTATGAACGATAAAAAGACACTACAACAATTCCTTGGTATTGTAAACTACGCACGAAATTATATAGAAAACCTAGCAAAACTAGTTGGACCATTATATGCTAAATTAAGAAAAAATGGTCAAAAATACTTTAATTCTGAAGATGTTAAATTAGTCAGAATAATAAAAGAGAAAGTCAGAGAATTGAAACCACTAGAATTACCATTAGATGATAATTATTTTATCATTGAAACTGATGCTTCTCAGATAGGATGGGGAGCGATATTAAAACAAAAACCCAATAAGTATTCTTCAAAAACAGAAGAAAAAATATGCCGATATGCTTCAGGAAGTTATAAACTAAAAACAGTAAACAATACTGACAGAGAAATTTTAGCAATAATCAATGCAATAAATTCTTTCAGACTATATTTAGGTTTTAAAGAATTCACAGTAAGAACAGACTGTGAGGCCATATGTAGATATCACAATCAAATAAATAGTAAGAAAAGTTCTACTAGAAGATGGTTTTATTTGAAGATATTATTACAGGAAATGGCTACAAAGTTATATTTGAACACATAAAAGGAAAAGATAATAAATTACCTGATTTATTGTCTCGATCTTCTATTTTGCAGGAATGAAGAGATCCATGAATTATAATGGGAGCGAATTCTTCAGTTTTGGAACAGAAAATAAGCTAAAAATATTCCCACCAAATTCATATAAATTCAAGCCGAAGGATCATGTAATTATTCATGAGGTTCAGGAATGCATATTAGATAATTTCTGGTATTAGTACAATAATAAAAGAGAAGAGAAGGGATATATGTTGTCAATATTAAATAGCCTTGCTGAATATTTCCACATGATGAATGAATTAATGCCTATATCAGATAATCCTGAATTCATAGAGCCCAAACCATTATATGTAGTGTTTGAAGGTAAAGTACCAGGAATATACGTATCATTTGAAGAAATCATAGCTCAAAAAATAGACTCCAAATTAGCTGGAGGAATATCTTGGAAAAAATATGTAAATATAGAAGAAGCCTTAACGCAAGCACGAAAAATACTAGGAGTTAATTACTATATGGAACCAGCTGCAAAAGAATATATTCAAAAATTTAAAAAAGCAAAACATAAGAAGGCTCCAGTAGCGTCATCCTCAACGACTATAAAGGAAGAAGAAGGAACTCAAAAGAAACCTACCTATAAAGAATGCTTAATAAAAGGAGTAGACCCATTAGATGGGTCATACCTAGACTGGAAAATAGATGAAAAGTTCGAATCCATAACTCCTCTATTGAAAAATGATATAAAAGAAGAAATTTTAAAAGAATTAAGAATAGGAATAAATAACAAATTTGAAGCCATGAAAAAGGAATATGATGAAAATTTTGACATATCGTTATCCGACGATGACATAATGGATATTGCCGGTCATGGGCAAAATATAAAATAAATAGGTATGATGAATCAGCATGTCTACAAATAGAAAGAATCTTAAAAAGGTAAAGGAATATCTAGAGTTACCCCTATAAAGGATGCTAATATTGATAGAATACTATCAATTATTGAGGCGCAGAAGATAAAATATACTAAATGCCAGTTCAGATATGCGCGAATATCTCAGATAAGCTCGAATATGCAGAAAGAACAAAGCATGAGTTGCCAACACAGAAAAGACCTCCAATTATATGAGCCACTCAGAAGATGGTGTGAAGCACTCTGAAGAATATTGTCAGAAGTGTTGAATAAAGAAGGGAAAGGTGCTCAAAATGGTGTGCATGCCAGAAAGACCTACCCTAAGGCCCTAAGCCTAATTAATAAGACATATCCCGTAGCTATATAAGGAGGGGTACTCCGCAGATGAAAGGCATCGAAGAATTGAAGAGAGCAACACAGCCTCAGAGTTTTCGAGAGCTCCAATTCCCCACCTTTGCAATATCTTAGTTCTAGCATATCCACTGTAAAATATCCATCAGAAGTGTGTTGTAATACAGCTGTGTAAGGTATATTTTTCTATCCTTGTGTAGTAACTTTCGGGGTTTCCGAAAGGGAAAACCATATGTAAGCTAGTTTGTGGAAATGAAGTAGTTCTTCTTCGGCTCCTTGGTTGTTCTAAGTTTGATCATATAGAACAAGGTTTTATGCTAGGGACCCTATAGGAGAAACCTCTCTGGCAATTCTCTGCTGAACCTGAGTTTGGCTAAGGAGAATGTTGAGGCCTTAGAGAAGTGTTCCCTTTGGGTGGAACTGCCTGGGGAGACGATAAAAAATTGTCTCATATGATCTTGACTTTAAATTTCAAGGAAAGGTTTAGCTACTCCTGAAGCAAATTAGTGAGAAATATGGTGAGTACCGAGTAGGACTTTTTACACCACTGAAAGCACTTCGGCTGTCTTGTTAGTTTCGCCAACCCGCAAGATCTTGAAAAAATTACTGTTTAAAATTAATCATATTCACCGTAAAAGAAACATCCATTTCAGTGAATAGTAATCAGAATAGTAACTAAATAGTATACCCACCATCATAGTGCACAAATACTAGTCACAAGTGGAATATTACTATTCAAATCCATTAAATAGTGACCAGAATTTTAGCATTAAATAGTCATATATTAGCACTTGAATAATTAAATTAGTGTTTGAATATATCTAAATAAGCTTCAGATTTTGTAAGTAGCCATAAATAGTCATATATTAGCACTTGAATAATTAAATTAGTGTTTGAATATATTTAAATAAGCTTCAGATTTTATAAGTACTCATATACTGGTATCAGAGCAAGGTTTGTCATCATTGAAAAATTAAAATATCTTAATCTAGAAGTTAGTGCTGGTAAAATTGTTAATACCAAAGATAATATCAATATAAGGTGTAGAATAAATCCCTCTGAAGAACATAGTTGGCATACCTCCCATAATCAATTAAATTTACTGGTTGATCTTTTACATAATTTCTATATAACTTGGGGTAAACGATAGGACGAATTAGACTTAAAATTAGACAGGTTATATAAAGAGCATAACCAGTTAGCAGATAAATATTCTCTAATTAACAATAATATAAACCTAATTTTGCAAAGCCTAGAAGAAGTTAAGGTACAGCAAAATAAGATTAGTAAAAATAGTGATTATATTAAAGAAGAAATTACCATTAAAAGTTTAGGAAAACCCTCTGTTGAAATTTCAAAGATTAAAGAAGATTTTAAATATTTAGATCAAGAAGTTATTAATATTAAAAAAATTAGTAGAAGAAGTTAAAACTTTGGTTATTTCATAGTTATATGACAGAATATAATAAAGCACTAAAAGAAACAGAAAAATATCTTGATCATCCTATTGGTTTTTCTAACTACGAATCATCTAAGGAAGACTCGAAAGTAATAATAAGACAAAATAATACCATCCTTCAACTGTTAGTTCAGATTCTGAATAAAATTGATTCAGAAGACAAAAGCAAAGAAATAGTATTAGCTTCATCAGGCATAGTCGCTACTACTAGATCTATAAACTCAGAAAAATGGACCTATCTAAAAGCTTCACTAGAAGAGATAAGGGACTCCAGTTAGTCAATACAGATAATAGACCCTTAACTTTAATGGATAAACTAAAAGGTAAGAGTGAAGATATCGATAATTAGAAGAAGTCATAGATTTAGAAAGAGATTTAGAAAGATATCAAAAGGATACTTTAAGAAAATTAAAACCTCAACAAATATATCATATGGGTATGTTTGAAAGCAAAACAGGACTATATAGAATATCCAGAGAAGTGGAACTAAGTGTTTTGACGCAACCAGTAGAATTGAGAATTGTAAGTAAACAATTTGAAAATGGATTAAAATATTCAGGCTATAAATATATTCATCAGGGAATGTATATTATAGGAGTTAAAGGTATGACTAGAAAGAAATTAGGGACAAAGGTTTTAATAACACTATTAGACAAAAGATGGGATACGATAAATAAAGCAGCATTAGGGTTTTTAGAAGGAGACATGAATGAAAATAACCTATTAACATATATAGCTCCAGATTTGATTATGCCAATAAGAGAATTTATAGAGAAAATGAGTTTTGGGTTCCAAACTAAAGGTTATGAGGAATTTAAAGGAACCAATTTATTAATAAGCATAGAATTTATAGGAAGGCTAACTAACAAAAGTAGAACTAAATACAAAGTAAATGTTAGTGATGTAATAGAAAGTATGCAATCAAGAGGAATCAAATTTATGAGTCCTTTGAAGATAAGTGCTGAAGAAAGAGCAGGAGAAGAGTGGAACATAAGAGCAAGTTTAATAGTACAGATAGCTGCTACCTCCAATACATTTCCATGTCATCAAAAGATAATGATGCAGTCAACTCATACAATAAGCTGGCTATAAGTTGTCTCCACAAGAGCTCTCAATCATTTAATACATACATGGGTATTGATAATTTAATACATGCATGGGTATAGGGGTGGAAAAAAAGCTCGTTAGTGGGCTCGTTGGCTCGGTTCAAAATTGCTTCAATTATACTTGTTAATTGGTTAAACATTAAAATGAGTTGATTTCAAATGAATTTGAATTTTGCTCAAGCTCGGCTCGGCTCGTTAGCTCGTTTCTAAAAATACTTTTAAATTATCCGTAAAATGATATTAAATCAAAATATGCCAATTTTAGAAAAAGCTCGATAAGACGAGCAGTTGGCTCGATATCCACCCCTACATGGGTATAGCAATTAGTTCTATGGGTACATGCATGGATAATGCCTCTTTTCTTGTGCTATAGCCTGACTCTTGCATGGGAGTCGGCTTGGCTCTCTCTCTCCTTTTCTCTCCCCTCCACATAGGACTATGCTGACATGGATTCCCTTATAGCTAGCACAGTCAGCCTTATTAAACTTGCTCTTATACTATTTTGATGTCATTTATTAGCTGCCTTAGTATTTTTTTAGAGTAATTACTCCCTCTGTCCAATTTTACAATGCACCTTTTCTTTCTCCTGATGTTCAGATTTACGAGATGCACACTCCTTTCCATGCAAAATTTTGTGTTTTTTTCTCTCTAATGCCCCTATTACTTCTTCAACTGCATGCATGGAATTAACTTTTTGAGCTTGCAGAATGAAAGGTTAAAAGAAATAGAGAAGTTAACATTGACAAGTTGGAAAGGAATAAAAGAATTTTCTCAACATTACTTATACAATGCCACTACGACTAAACAAGGATACAATATAGGCATTGTAGAAAGGTATTTTAATAAATTACCCGATCCTTTAGGAAGCATGATATTTGAAGAATATAAAAAAGAATCAGTAGGGATGGTCGTTAATATATCTCAAGCTATAACTTTTGTATTTAAACAGCTAAGAAAAATATGCACAAATATACAAGCTCAGAGATCTATGAAATATGATTATAATTTCTGTAATAAGATAGTCCAAATACCTTTGACATATGGAGATGACAGACCCAAAGGTAGGAAACCTTATAAACCTCAAAATATACCAGTATATGGCTACTTATAAAATCTTATAGAATTTGAAGCTTATTTAGATATATTCAAACACTAAATTAATTATTCAAGTGCTAATATATGACTATTTAATGCTAAAATTCTGGTCACTATTTAATGGATTTGAATAGTAATATTCCACTTGTGACTAGTATTGTGAATAGTATTTGTGCACTATGATGGTGGGTATACTATTTAGTTACTATTCTGATTACTATTCACTGAAATGGATGTTTCTTTTACGATGAATATGATTAATTTTAAACAGTAATTTTTTCAGGATCTTGCGGGTTGGCAAAACCAACAAGACAGCCGAAGTGCTTTTAGTAGTGTAAAAAGTCCTACTCGGTACACACCATATTTCTCACTAATTTGCTTCAGGAGTAGCTAAACCTTTCCTTGAAATTGAAAGTCAAGATCATATGAGACAATTTTTTATCGTCTCCCCAGGTAGTTCCACCCAAAGGGAACACTTCTCTAAGGCCTCAACATTCTCCTTAGCCAAACTCAGGTTCAGCAGAGAATTGCCAGAGAGGTTTCTCCTATAGGGTCCCTAGCATAAAACCTTGTTCCATATGATCAGACTTAGAACAACCAAGGAGCTGAAGAAGAACTACTTCATTTCCACAAACTAGCTTACATATGGTTTTCCCTTTCGGGAACCCCGAAAGTTACTACACAAGGATAGAAAAATATACCTTACACAGCTGTATTACAACACACTTCTGATGGATATTTTACAGTGGATATGCTAGAACTAAGATATTACAAAGGTGGGGAATTAGAGCTCTCGAAGACTCTGAGGCTGTGTTGCTCTCTTCAATTCTTCGATGCCTTTCATCTGCGGAGTACCCCTCCTTATATAGCTGCGGGATATGTCTTATTAATTAGGCCTAGGGCCTTAGGGTAGGTCTTTCTGGCATGCACACCATTTTGAGCACCTTTCCCTTCTTTATTCAACACTTCTGACAATATTCTTCAGAGTGCTTCACACCATCTTCTGAGTGGCTCATATAATTGGAGGTCTTTTCTGTGTTGGCAACTCATGCTTTGTTCTTTCTGCATATTCGAGCTTATCTGAGATATTCGCGCATATCTGAACTGGCATTTAGTATATTTTATCTTCTGCGCCTCAATAATTGATAGTATTCTATCAATATTAGCATCCTTTATAGGGGTAACTCTAGATATTCCTTTACCTTTTTAAGATTCTTTCTATTTGTAGACATGCTGATTCATCATACCTATTTATTTTATATTTTGCCCATGACCGGCAATATCCATTATGTCATCGTCGGATAACGATATGTCAAATTTTTCATCATATTCCTTTTTCATGGCTTCAAATTTGTTATTTATTTCTATTCTTAATTCTTTTAAAATTTCTTCTTTTATATCATTTTTCAATTGAGGAGTTATGGATTTGAACTTTTCATCTATTTTCCAGTCTAGGTATGACCCATCTAATGTGTCTACTCCTTTTATTAAGCATTCTTTATAGGTAGGTTTCTTTTGAGTTCCTTCTTCTTCCTTTATAGTCGTTGAGGATGACGTTACTGGAGCCTTCTTATTTTTTGCTTTTTTAAATTTTTGAATATATTCTTTTGCAGCTGGTTCCATATAGTAATTAACTCCTAGTATTTTTCGTGCTTGCGTTAAGGCTTCTTCTATATTTACATATTTTTTTCCAAGATATTCCTCCAGCTAATTTGGAGTCTATTTTTTGAGCTATGATTTCTTCAAATGATACGTATATTCCTGGTACTTTACCTTCAAACACCACATATAATGGTTTGGGCTCTATGAATTCAGGATTATCTGATATAGGCATTAATGCATTCATCATGTGGAAATATTCAGCAAGGCTATTTAATATTAACAGCATATATCCCTTCTCTTCTCTTTTATTATTGTACTAATACCAGAAATTATCTAATATGCATTCCTGAACCTCATCAATAATTATATGATCCTTCGGCTTGAATTTATATGAATTTGGTGGGAATATTTTTAGCTTATTTTCTGTTCCAAAACTGAAGAATTCGCTCCCATTATAATTCATGGATCTCTTCATTCCTGCAAAATAGAAGATCGAGACAATAAATCAGGTAATTTATTATCTTTTCTTTTTATGTGTTCAAATATAACTTTGTAGCCATTTCCTGTAATAATATCTTCAAATAAAACCATCTTCTAGTAGAACTTTTCTTACTATTTATTTGATTGTGATATCTACATATGGCCTCACAGTCTGTTCTTACTGTGAATTCTTTAAAACCTAAATATAGTCTGAAAGAATTTATTGCATTGATTATTGCTAAAATTTCTCTGTCAGTATTGTTTACTGTTTTTAGTTTATAACTTCCTGAAGCATATCGGCATATTTTTTCTTCTGTTTTTGAAGAATACTTATTGGGTTTTTGTTTTAATATCGCTCCCCATCCTATCTGAGAAGCATCAGTTTCAATGATAAAATAATTATCATCTAATGGTAATTCTAGTGGTTTCAAATCTCTTACTTTCTCTTTTATTATTCTGACTAATTTAACATCTTCAGAATTAAAGTATTTTTGACCATTTTTTCTTAATTTAGCATATAATGGTCCAGCTAGTTTTGCTAGGTTTTCTATATAATTTCGTGCGTAGTTTACAATACCAAGGAATTGTTGTAGTGTCTTTTTATCGTTCATAGTATCAGGGAATTGTAGAATCTTTTTTGCTATATGATCTTGTAAATATATTTTCCCTTCTCCTATTTCATGTCCTAAGAAATTAATTTTTTCTTTACAGATTTCCATTTTTCTTTTGGATAATATTAACTCATTTTGCTCTACCTTTCTGAAAAATACTTCTAAATGAGCAATATGTTCTGTATATGTTTTTGAAAATATCAATAGATCATCTATGTAAACTAATACGAATTCTCGATTTTCGTTAAATATATTTTGCATTTTTCTTTGGAATAATGCTGGTGCATTTTTTAGTCCTAAAGGCATTACCAGTCATTCAAAATGACCTTGTGGACAAGTAAAAGCTGTCCATTCTATAGATTCTTCTGCCATTTTAACTTGCCAAAATCCGGCTTTTAAGTCAAATTTAGAAAAATACCTACTTCCTTGTATTCTGTTGATCCATTCTTGTTTATTGGAAATGTTGTAGGAATCTTCTATGGTATTATCATTTAATCTTTTATAATTAATTACCATCCTTGACTTTCCTCTAGCAATTTCAGCATGATTTCTTACTATAAAAGCGGTTGGTCTATGAGGGCTTCTGCATTCTCTTATAGCCTTTTGTTTTAATAATTCCTCTATATGCATTATGAACTCTTCTATATCTTTAGGAGTGGCTTCTATTGGACATGTCTTTATTATGTATTCAGGGTTTATTATGTTTAATTTACATACAATAGAGTTTTTATCCCAATGTTTCATAGGAATTTCTCCAATGATTTGAATATCTTCTAACCTTTGAACAATTCTTTCTATATCCTTTTTAGATTTTATGTCTCTATACCAATTTGGTGCGAATGATTGCAGCCCTATACATTCTACACAAGAATTTGATATATAATATTCTTCTATGTTTTCACTAAGTTCATCTATTTTTGTTTCAGGGTATGTATGGACGTCTTGTGCATCAAGATTTGAAATTTTTTGTGTTCCACCACGCTTTCGTACTTCTGAGATATAAGGAACATTATCTTGATATGGAATAAATGTAATACCAAGTTCTTGTATAATTGTGGTCTGTACTGATTGTTGTAAGAATCTTAGACCAATTATCATTTCGTCATTTATCATGGATAAATCTCTTATTGTAATCTCATCTATTATATATCTTGTACCATTTATGTACATTTCAATATTATATGCTAGTTGATTATGGATCTTTTTTATTCCTGACATATCTGTAGATATTTCTGCCTTACTATCCTCTATTGTGTGAACTATCTCAGGACATTTTATGAAATATTTATCATGGATAATATTCTTAGTACATCCTGTATCCACTAATGCTAATATTTTATAAGACATGTTTGGTTTTAATTTTATCCTTACTGGGATTCTTATTCCTAATATTTCTTTGAAAGGTAGCTTGACTATATATTTATTTCCAAAACTAGTTATAGCCTCTTTCAACTGAATTAACTTGGTCCCTTTGCTTTCCTTTGAGATTAAAGCTTGTTCCTTAAATTCAGTATTTTCTATGACTTTTTCTTCTTGAGGCCCTTTAGAATCTAATTGATATTTAAGCTCTTCTAGTTCTACTTCTAGCTTATTCATCCTATTTTCTAATGTTCTAACTCTACTAGATAATATCCTTTCTTCTGGTTCAAATTCTATTTCCTTTCGCCAACTATGGCCTTTTGCCTTTAAGCATTCTGAACAGGCTTGCTTTAGACATAGATTACAGGTGGCTCTATTTTCTTGGCTTGGGTAATATATACAGAATGTGCATTTTATATTATAATCACCTTTTCCTCTAATCCAATCATGTTCACATATTGTTTGATTCATCATTTCAATTTTTAAACCAGCTAACTCATCTATTAAGTCTATTTCATCATTACTTGATTCATATTCATCTTCATTATATTCAACCTCTTCTGTTTCTATAATAGAATATATTGATTCATCATCTTTTATTTCATCATCACATACCAGTATATTATCATTTATATTGTCTATTATTAGGACTCTTTCTTGTTCTTCATATTTGCTTGAGTACCTTTTCTGATCTTTATTAGGACGCGTCTTACTTAAATGATCTGGTGAATTGCATATGAAACACCTACATGTTTTATCATAATTTTTCCTAGGATTATAACGCCTTACATTTCTTTTATGTAAATAGGGGACTTTGTTATCAGATCTCCTAAGGAAATATCTCCTCTTTGTTCTAAAGTGTGTATATGGCTACTTATAGAATCTGAAGCTTATTTAAATATATTCAAACACTAATTTAATTATTCAAGTGCTAATATATGACTATTTAATGCTAAAATTCTGGTCACTATTTAATGGATTTGAATAGTAATATTCCACTTGTGACTAGTATTGTGAATAGTATTTGTGCACTATGATGGTGGGTATACTATTTAGTTACTATTCTGATTACTATTCACTGAAATGGATGTTTCTTTTTACGATGGATATGATTAATTTTAAACAGTAATTTTTTCAGGATCTTGCGGGTTGGCGAAACTAACAAGACAGCCGAAGTGCTTTCAGTGGTGTAAAAGTCCTACTCGGTACTCACCATATTTATCAGCTAAGAAGATTGATGTGCCTACTTGCTAACCGCTGCTGCTTAAGGCTTCCGGATGGGATGGGGAATCTGACATCCATGGAAGTGCTGGGCTGGATCTGTACCAAGGGGTGTCCAAACATTGTGAAAGAGTTGCGCAATGTGACAAGACTTAGGAAGCTCCACACTTTCGTGGAGTCTCTAAGCAACCTTCACAATATCCAGATCCTAGTTATTCGTGGTTATTTTGGATCCATGGATCTGTTGGGGGAACACTGGGTGCCCCATCGACATCTCCGCAGGTTTCGCCTGGAGGCTATGAATGATGAATTCTCTACACTGCCAGCGTGGGTAAAGAAGGATCCCTCACTTCTGTCGGACCTCTCTGAGCTATGCATCTATGTCAAGGAACTGCAGCAGGAGGACCTGCAGATCCTTGGGAGGTTGCCGGCTCTTCGTTCTCTCAATATGGAGATCGTCGACCAGACACAAAGCTTGCTACTTGTCGGTGCTGGTTTGTTCCACTCTTTGATGTGCTTCGAATTAAAATTTTGGACGCCTGGACATTTAATGTTCCAACAAGGAGCTTTGCTAAGGGCTCAAAAGGTTAAATTCCCTTTCGATGCTCGGATGACAAAAGATGATGGCAACGGTGGTTTTGACTCAGGTCTAGGGAACCTGTTCTCTCTCCATGAGGCCCGTGTTACAATTTTTTATGATATAGCCACGTAAGGTAAGGCCAAGAACGCAGCGGCAAAGCTGTGGCGCGCAGTCAACGACCATTCCAAGCATCCCACCATTAAAATTGATTTCGTGAATATACAAGGTAGAGGAAATCAACCAAATAATTAATAATGCTTTTGTACATACTTCGGCTTGTTTCTTAGTTGTTGTTATTATTATTATTCTCTTCTTTATTCCTCAATTTTATTTTCTTAATTTTAGAAAGTGATGTCGATGACACGGACGTCTCCGGTGATGAGGAATTTCTTGGTAGGCACACTCGTCCACCTCACGAATTAATGCTTTTGAATTTTTCACATGCTTCGTTTTGCTCATGTACGTGTTTCTTGATTATTCCTTCTTCTTTTCGTTCGTTCTCTCTCAGCTTCAGTTGGCGACGACGACGAGGACGGGCCGGAGAAATCTAGTTAACTAATGTCGCCATGAATGTGCACACTTAACGTACAGAGGTCAAATTGAACCCCAACCCCCTCGATAGGAGTCCATCTCATTTGCCGCAAATGACGTTGCGTCTCAAATTGCATCATCCGACAGCTGCTGCTGCTCATCAATTACGCCCTTTAAGGAGGGGATGATGTCTTCTTTACGGAATCAAATAAATCTGGAGCAACTTTTCTTCCTTCATATTGTTTTGCTGCAGTTAGTTTCCTAACTTGTTTCAGTTTAGTGATGGGGAAAGCTTGCTCATATATAGCTAGCGAACTTGCGCCTCGTTTCTAGCTTCATGTTGTAGTTGAGCTTAAGCGTGCTTCATTGTTTCGTACTGTGTGTCTCGAATAAAAATGCTCATGTTATCTTTGCTACGCTACAAAGAGTGGCAGTAAAAACGAATGCAATGCATGGACACATGTTGTTTCTTCCTCGTCAAAAAAGAGAAAAAAGTGTCTTGCACATCGGGGCTTGGATCGCTGATTTAAACTTATTCTAGCACTGGAGTAATCCTGCCCATGGGTTACGGCCCAATTACCTGACACCCGCATCCGGTAAGCTAAGCCCACAGCCCATTTGAATCGAAACGATTACCCACGAATGCGGCTGTCTAGGCAATCTGGCCTACGCATACTGGCGAGTGGGACCCGCCCCTCGCCATGCGTGTTCCCTACGTGAGCTGGAATACGAGGGTTTGGGTGAATTGGAGCGTAGCTTTTATTTTTCTTTTAATTTAGTCGCATTTTTTCCCGATGTTGTAGTAGGTATTTTACATCCTCATGTTCAGTATTGTTAAATTAATATTTTTAAATTCTTTTTGGCCAAATATTGTAGTAGGCCTTTTTTCCCCTCATTTTCATTTTTTCACTATTGTTCTATTACTTTTTATTTTGTTCAGTGGACATATGCTTAATGATGTCATTTTGCTTAGTCTAAATATATACAAGTGAATCTTGTCTTAAAGATCTCATCATAAGAAATTCAATGGTTTGGATTGCGAAAGAAAGCACCTCAAATTGCGTGCGTGGAGATGTACCGATGGGCAGATGGGTCCGTGGGCTGTGGAGGTTTCTCTGGTTGAAGTGGGCCTTTCATTTTCTTTTCTCTAGTCCTTTTTCATCCTGGCCTTCTCACATTACGCCTTTGACATTGTCAAGCCCAACATAGATTTGGCTTCTTGTTCTGACTTCTGTTTACAAAAGCTAAAAACAATATAAATATCTGATTTCTTCTTACTTCTTTTACTACTATCTCACTTCAAGGATAAGACAGGAGGTCACAGGTGCATCACACACCCCACACCTTATGCTCCCGTCACGCGCACGAATCTCTCCCTTATTTTTTTCACTGCTCTCACCTTCTTTCTAAAAGCCACTTTTTCCGGTTATTACTATTAATTTTAACAAAAAATCATAAGCCACAGCCAAAGTATTAGCAAAAGATAATATGAACGCCCTCTAAAAAAGGCCCAAAATATTTTTTTATAAAAACTTGGACTGCGATGGTAACAGCGACAGATCATGCTATCCTCCTGAGCATAACCGAATTGATCATAAAGAAAAAATAAAGAAACTCAACGAAGAAAACAGAGCGCGATGGGTAATGATCAAGATGAAAACGGAAAAGAAACAAAGCCAAGAACCCAGGTAACTGTAAGCCGAATCCAATGCGTGGCCTAGTGACAAGGATGAAAATCCAAAAGAAATGGGAAACTTGGAGATTGATTCCAGCAATGCATCATCCGTGAATTCCCTCCCTGTAGATTGTTAAGTTAAGTAATCTTATTTTCGATTTGCGAGTCGTATCCTGTATGAGTTGTATATGAGTCCGTATATACCGTGTTATTGTTGTGTGCGTATGCGAGTTGAAGTTTCGTTTTCGAGTCGGTTCCTGTGAATTCGTAGGCAGGCTTTAAAAGGCCTTGCATGTAACGAGAGAAGAAGCAAGGAGGCGTGCATTCGGACATGATCGACAGATAAGAAGAAATAAAGAAGAAAGATCGGTTTGGCTCGCGGGGAAAATATCGTGTGTGCTCTCTCAGTGGCGTTTATCTTGTCGATGTATTTCTCTCCAGCGAGTTCAAGTGCTGATAGCAGGAGGCTTCATGCTGCATGAGACTTCATGCGGCATGTGCAGTCCACGTGAAGATAAGGGAGGCAGCTGCTCCTTCGTCACGTCCAGAAGCAAGGCACGTCGAAACGAGCAGCGGGTCAGCGTGACCAACAGCAGTCGCGTCGCAAGACCAGCAGGAGTTGCTGGTGGACGAGGCGACAGAGTAAAAAAATTTAACAAGTGGTATTAGATCCTGTTGATCTTGATGGTATATGAAGAATATGGAAGAAACGTCGACTTCGAGTGTCAGAGTGGGCTAATTTCTCTCTAGTACCATCTCCTGACGACCAATAATTACCCAGTGCGGACAATAAAGATAAAGGTGAACATGCGCACCCAGGAAGTCTAGAGTGCAGTCGATCCGAAGGGAAGGACAAGGACGTGGACGATAAGGTGAACCAGACAGCTTTGGCCATCATCTACCAGGCAGTGCCAGATGTGATGATGTATCAATTCATTGGCAAAGATACGACACGGGAAGCATGGGAGACGCTTCAGACGTTGCACGAGAGAGTTGATCGTGTGAAGGAGTTGCAGCTCCAGAATTTATGGGGCGAGTTTGAGAATCTCAAGATGGGAGAGACCTAGTCAGTGGATGAGTTCGCCGGCAAACTGACTTCGTTGTACAATTAAATTAACTCTTTTAGCGATAAGATGAAGGAATCTGACAGTTTATTTCAGTCCAAATAAACTAAGCTTGCCTGCACTTCATCTTGTCCCACAACAGTTCTGTTCTCATCCGCAAATTCACATATCGTTCACTCCATTTTCTTTTTTCTGCAAATATAAACTTCTTTCAGCTTGATCCACGGGTGCACTGCTACAAAATGAAGATGCTCTTAGGAAAACTGCATTATGCTTTAATAAAAGATGCTCTAAATGAATACTGCATTAATAAACACTGCAATTAAAGAAGAACAAACATCTTCAGATCAAAATTGCTGAAAAACCAGCCATGGATTAGTACCCTTTCAAATCACTCCCCACATTTCTAAAATAAGCTAATGCGAAAATAAATTGCACTAGTACATGTCCTTTTCTTTTAAACAGGATGACAATTGGAACAACACTGAAGCAACTATGACCTAGTACAGTAAAGAGCTCTGGCAATACTGTAGCTGAAAACAGAGCACTTAAAATAACAGGGATGTGAGGAAAAACAATCTTGTAAAAAAGAATATGCAAACTATTTGATGTAGACTATGACACAATGACACAATTAACTGTTGGGTTCCAACTTAGAACGACAAACGTAGTCCGATCCAACAATGGTCCAATAATCCAATCGCAAACTGCACGAATTACAGAGACAGATATGAAGGCTACAAAATCGACTGATAAATAACAACCAACCAGGCAACTAGATTTAGCAAAACTGATCTACATTAGTTAAGATTTCTTGTACTACTACTCCCATTTGTACCAATTAGATCAGTTTACACGCAGCAAATGATGTAGCATACATTTTTTCCCAATTGGGCCGTCAATATTTCGTCATAATCACAGTTTGTCTTCACCAAACCTTAGAAAGTATATCAGTTTAAGAGATGAATCTCTAACCACATTACCCTGTTACTTGATCAATGAAAAAATATCACAGGAAATGCACCACTATGTCATACATATAAGGTGCTCTTGAATTCCATACTATCAAGGGCAACTGACATATTGCACAGTACATAGATACATACGTCATGAGCACACCTGCAATGTTACAGTAGATAGGTGAGTATCAAGACGAGATATGTAGGTACATAAGTACCGGCAATTCTGTTCTGGTAGGCAGATATGTAGCTTAGTGAATTGACCTAGATCTAGATACCTAGATCTAGATGGCTTCAGCCTTCAATAGCAGGAGCCTCCTCCTTTACCATAACCAAATTGTGGAGCCAACATCTTGATCTCTTCATCGCCCATCTTCCAGAATTCCTCAGGGCAGTGCATGCTTTCTCCTTCCCTTCATTAATGGCCAGCATGGCAGGTGCCACGATTTCCCTCCATATCCATCCATGACACTCTGGTTGTCATTAAGTACACTTGTGATGCAGCTACTGCAATTACGAGTGCTGCCTCTGTCCATCCCAATGATTGGTGCAGTCCCAAGAAAGCATGTTTTGTATTGTCAACGATGATACGGAGGACGAAGATGACGTGTTCATCTGGTGAGTCCTCCAGTAGTTCTTGATCTCATTGTTCCACTATCGATCATCTTGAGATAGAGCTCCTTTGCAGCAGCTGTTCTCCCAGTCTTAAATGAACCATCCAGTATTATGTTATAAGTGATGGCACCAGGATTAATTCCCTTGCTCAACATTTCTCTGAAAAGAGCTAATGCATCTTCTATACTACAATCTTTACAGTAGCAATCAAGCAAAGTATTATAGGTAAATGCATTAGGTTTCAAGCCAATCAAGACCATGCCATCAAGTAATTTCATCGCTTCATCCATCTTACCATCTAAGGAGTATCCATCTATCATTGTACTATATGAAACAATATCAGGCATCACACCTACATGTATCATCAAGTCAAATATTTTTTGGGCTTCCATAAGCCTTCCATCCTTGCATAGATTGCACATTATTGTGGTGAAGAACACGGCATTGGAATGGATGCCTCGATTCATCATTCAAAAGCTAATTCCTTAGCCTTCTCCCATTTGCCAATGGTACAAAAACCATGAATAAGGGAGGTAAAAACAATGATATTAGGAATTAACCCTTCATCAATCATCTGATTGAAGTGGGATATAGCATCATCCACTCTGCCTATCCTGCAAAGTGCATCTATTACCGTTGCATA
The DNA here is from genome assembly GCA_017311315.1 of Dendrocalamus latiflorus. NCBI lineage: Eukaryota > Viridiplantae > Streptophyta > Magnoliopsida > Poales > Poaceae > Dendrocalamus > Dendrocalamus latiflorus. The sequence goes on from CM029641.1 coordinate 53,259,983, forward strand.
GCTGACTATATCAGGGCCTAGTCCTTGCTGCCACATTTTGTTAAATATATGAATTGCCTTATCCACCATTTCATATTTACCATATGCACATGTCAATATGCTGAAGGCATAACGATCAGGTTGAATACCATTCAGTACCATCAAATCTAGGAGATCATGCATATCAACAAGAGCTCCTTTGGTAGCGTACCCATGAAGCATAATGTTGTAGGTATTGACATCAGGTTCTGGGCCATTTTCGACCATAGAGTCAAAAATCTTTCTTGCTTCTGTGCATCTTCCGATCTTGCAAAGATAGTCTATCAGCGAGGTATAAGTAACAGCATTTGGTTCAGGACCATTCTGGACATTTTCTTGAAAATTCTAACCGCCTCTGCCAACTGTCCCGAAGAGCAATATCCATGCACAAGACTAGTATATGTTGTGCAGTTCGGCATAACACCATCTTTAATCATCCTGTCAAGGAACATCTCGGCCTTGTCCATTGCTTGAGCTTTGCACACGCCATCAATGATTGAGCTGTAAGTCACAACATCTGATGAAATCCCCCGATCCAGCGTTTCACGAAATAGGTTGTAAGCTTTGTCCACCTCACCCTCTTTAGAATAGCCACTGATGATGGTGCTATACGATACCACATCAGGTGGGCAGCCACCTCCATCATCAGCCATCATGTGGAGCAGCTCTAGAGCCTTGGCTCCTATTCTAGTCGCAGAGCCCCTTGAGAAGAGTGCTGTAGGAGACAACATTGGGCGTGCAGCCGAGCTCAGGCATTCTACGGACCAGTATGTCCATGGCCTCGCCCGTCCTCTTCTTGGCACAGAGGCCCTTGAGAAGTTGATTGAAGACGATGGCGTTCACCCTGCATCCCGACTTGATGACGTGCCCGAAGGCAGCGAAACCGAGGTCCAAGCGGCCCACGCGGCAGCAACAGCCGATGAGGATGCCGTAGGTGCATATGTCGGGTGGCACCTTGTTGGCGCCGGTTCGGGCCATGCGGTTGAAGAGGGAGACAGCGAGCGCGGGGCCATCGCACACGCTGGAGGAGGAGGAGGCCGGGGCGCGAGAGACGGCGGTGAGGAGCTGGTTGAAGGCGTAGACCGACGCGGGCCTGGCTTGTGGGAGCAATTCGTCGAACAGCTGGAGTGCGTCCCGGGGCCGAGGATTCCCGAGCGGGCGCGGTCCCCGATGGTCCGCTCCAGCTCCGAGCACGGGTGGCGGCCGGGGCGCAGCCGGCGGGACATGTCCGGCGCGGCGGAGAGCCCACGGGACACGGCCGGAGTCCCACACGGGGCGTAACACTTTCAGCGTTGGGAGCTTCAGCTCCTCGCGCTAGAGGAGGGTTCCGCCTCTGCCAGGGCAGGGAGATGAACCCTAGTGGCGCAGGAGGCTTCGATCGGTCGCCATGAATGCATCCCTTGATCAGGAGAGGAGAGGAATCGAACCGAATGCATCCCGTCGATAGGTCTCGAGGCAAACGAGAGGAATACACATAAACGAACCGTTCACGGATCTGTAGATTTGTTTTAAATAACTAGTTAGAATTCATTGAATGTAAGAGAATCATGTTATAGAAGAGAGTTGTTTTGATTTGTTGAAAAGTGAAGAATAGTAAGAAGTTTTGGCACAACGAAAGTAAATTGGACAGGAAATCAATAAAATATTGTGAACTTCTGGCTTTTCGCGTGTATAATGTACTAGAATTTCAAGTCTACAAATAAAATGCATCTACTGGCTACTGCATTGGGCTTTCTTGAGTCTTATTCTGGTGTCAGTCTTATCACAGTTAATGTTTAATTCATTTTTCATCAAAAATCATATTTGTTTACCGTGTTTTTGTGGTAATGTTTTCTGGCACACACATGGTTAACACTAGAATTTTCAATCTTAGGTTAGTTGAAAAGTTTTGGGGAGGTGTTGCAATGTTTTTTTCAAAGTGATTTGCACAACTTTTAAAGCAGAATAAATGATGGATAGTGATTACTTACCTTTTCGTGTGCTTTGAGATTAGAACCATTCTTATTAGAGTGGAAAACACAAAAACACCACTCAAAATTTTTTTATATCCTCAAACTGAAAGTAGTAACGTTGCTATATGCCTCTGCGGCAATCTTGATTATACTGGTAATGTGTAAATGGAACCATTCTCAATTTGTGTCGAGGTCAATTGGTACGCTAGGTGTTGAATGAGTGTCTCCTATAATAGCTGTGAAAAATACATCACTAATATCTCCACCCTCGTCGCACCAGCAGGGATCGCATTTAACCTACAAATTGCTCTTTCAGGACAGTTTGAACACTATACTTTCATCATGTCTGTCGCAGCAGTTCTTGCAACGGACTGACGAGCCAAGTGTGTGGCAGTGACATACTAAACGAAAATTGTCATTTTGCCTCTAGTTTTTCTCCAATATCTCACAAAATATAACCCACTGGAGTTGGTAGGAAAGATCGAAAGTTGTCTACTTGGTAAAGCAAGTAAACTTTTGTTTCTTCAGTTTTAGCTGATCAGCATATTTATGTCAATCTAATCACAGGAATCACGATGAACTTGCACACTTACGGCAGTTTTGCATCTTCACACAAAAGGGGTTCTATTACCATCCGACCGGTACGAACTTGTACGCCTAGCACATGTTAGCCTGTCACACACCCCAAATTGTAAGGTTCTTGATTCGATTTCCTCGTACACAATTGCTGTTTGGCGCCTCTGATTGTGTTACTGAAGCAGCTCAAATTCGCATACTAAGCGCAGCTCACTGCTGCATTGAAGCTCAGATTGAGCAACTCAATGCATTTCAATCGCACAGCTCAGGGAAAACTTTTTTTTTCAAGGAATCAGCTCAGGGAAAACTGAGAATGACGTGCTGGTGTTTGATGAAGAACGCTTTTGATACTGCTGAGGGCCAATAAGGCCCCGTTTGGCACAGCTCTAGCTCCGAGATCTATGCTGGATCTGTAGTTTGTTGACTAAATTAAAGTGATTTAAATATTTTTATTTAATATATAATATAAATGAAATGAGTCATGTAAATGCACTTAACATGCCTGCAACTCTAGATCCAGGATTTACTAGAGCTACAGATGACCAACTCTAGGAAATCTACAGATTTCTTAGAGCTAGAGCTCTGCCAAACGGGGCCTAAATAGTTGAAATTTCGAGAGCAAAAACAGAGATCGATGAATCCATGAGCACCCGTGTTTCCAAAAAATGACTCCATGAGCACGATCGGAAGAGCAAAGAGGCTGTGTGGACTGCAGTTGGATAGAGGACTTGATTTCGATTCTGGTGCTAATCTTGTCTATACTTTTAGTGATAGACTAGTAGTGACTTTAAACCCCAGTTTGTAAAAAAAAACTTAGGAAGAGGTATTCAACATCATCTTCATTTTTCAGCAATTAGCCTGTCACACACACCAAATTGTAATGTTCTTGATTCGATTGCCTCGCACAAAATTGCTGTTTGGTACCTGCGATTGTGTTACTGAACTAGTTCAAAATTTGCATACTATTACTACCAGCACAGCGCACTGCTGCAGCATTGATGCTCAAATTGAGCAACTTAATGCATTTCAATCCAAGTACAGCTCAGGGAAAACTGAGACTGATGTACTGGTGTTTGATGAAGAATGCTTTCCATACTGCTGCAGGGCAAATAATTGTTGAAAGGGTCAGTCTATATATTATTTAACTATTTTTCAGCAAAAACCAGTAAGATTTTCAGACCATCGGATATATATCCAACATCCTAGATCCACCCACCCAAATCCTATTTAAACCTAACCCTAACCCTAACCCTATCCCCACCGCCTCCTACCCCGACCCGCCGCCCCCTTCGCGCTGCCCCTCCTCGTCGCCCTCCGCACCGCCCCCTCCTCGTCGTCAGAGCAGCTTCGCCCGCCACTCTTCACCTCCTCCACCACCACCCGCGGCAGGTGACCCCCGCCTCACCACGCCGCCCTTACCCCTCCTTGCCGTGCCGCTACCGCCCAACCTAATAGCTAGGTATTTTCTACCGCCTCCACCTTCCGGCACCGCCCACCACTCTCCTACCCCGTCTGTTGCCCCCACCGCCCCCCAGTCTTCCTCTATGTCCGGGGGAACGGTGAACCCTAGGAGCGGGGACAGGATTCTCCCGTTGGGCTCGTTGACGAGGAGGAAGTAGGGTTCGCCGGAGAGGAGGAAGAAGGGGTCGCCGGAAAAGAAGGTGGAGGTGGTGGCGCACGAATGTTTACGCCTATGCAATGGTGAGAAATCTGACTGGTTTCTCCTCCATAGCACTTCCATTGTTGAAATTGCGGGAGCAAACACAGAGATCAATGAGTCCATGAGCAAAAAAAAAAATTTTGAGTCCATGAGCACGATCGGAACTCGGAAGACAAAGAGGCTGTGGACTGCAGTTGGATAGAAACTTAATTGACTTCGATTCTGGTGCTAATCTTATCTGTACTTCCTAGTGATAGACTAGTAGTGGCGCTAAACCCCAGTTTCTAAAAAAAACTTAGGAAGAGTTATTCATCGTCATTCATTTTCCTGCTAAATTTGTATTCGTGTATTAGGGTGTGATGAGGTTAACAAGCATACGCATGTTTATCACTGGAATGTTGCATACATTGAAAGGCATGCTTATCATTGGAATGTTGAATACATTGCAAGGCATTTCTTTCCCCTCGAAACAAAAGTACTCAGCGTATAAAAGTACTTGACTTCGATTCTGGTGCTAATCTTATCTGTACTTCTCACTGAACCATACGCCGCGTTCTGGAGCTTCAGCTTCTACGTCTAGCTTTTGCTAGCATGCGCCGCGGGGTTCGTGACACTGTGCGACAACATCAGCAATTTCCCAGCATCATGCTCGCCGCGGTTAGTCTCAGTGGGGTTTCATGTCCCAGTTTCTAACACATCCATATTTTAGAAACAGTGCAGAAGAGTTTCATCCCCATGAAACTCTCTCTACTCCCATAAAACTTTTATCATCTCTCTCTTCATCAATACAGTGCCATGTCAGCATATTTAATGCCCATAAAATTCTCATGAAACCTCCATTGAGATTGGACTGCGGCCGGGGGATTTGAGAGGTCCACCCCTGCGGGCTGCGGCTGGGGGATTTGAGAAGCCGTCAAGCGATCAAGCCGAGGAGGACACGAGTCAGCCAGTCAGGAGGTGATTTGAGCCTTTGACTCGTAACGAATACAGTGACAACACCTGAGGTGACTTTTACGGGAGATACAATGTCAGATTTCATTCTTGATCCTGATAATGCGGATGTGTTGAAGGCAAAAATTCTCGTAGTGGAGGTATTGCTTCTTAGGGCACTCCCAGTGGGAGTGTCTATGCTAATTAATGTGATGCCACCTAGGATGAAATTTGATGTGGCATCATAGTTAATGAGGTGAGAGGAGGAAACCATGTCTTGCATGAGACACTAGCTGGACACATAAACCAAGACACAAGACATGAGCAAAAATAGCATTGGGAGTATAGATGGTGTCTATGGCACAATTTCAAATAAAAAGCAGCCAATAAGATAGAGAGAGAGAGGTGGAGAGGGATTTATTGTTGGACCCACTTATAGAAACAATGCATTAGAGCAGTCCCAATGGTGTATTGATGATGATTTCTATCCTCATTAAATGACTTGCCACGTAGGCAAAATGCTGACATGGCAACGTAATTAATGATGAAAGAGAGCACAAATCCTAGAAATGGTTTCCTCATGAAGAAATCAGGTCTTCACTGAAGGAACGCGCGTAGGCTACGATAGCAGAAAATAAAAAATTTCTACCGCGCACACCAGGACATCATGCTAAGAAGGGATCATAGATCGTTACCACTAGACGCGCAGCGCAGCGGAAGAAGAGTTGGAGAAGCCGATCCAACCACGCGCGTCGAGGTAGTAGTGGAAGTAGCCGATCGTCCCGAACAGATCGTCTCCTCCACGCGATCAAACACACCACGAGCAGATCCAATCTGTAGTTTGTTGATGCCGATCAACGCCGCACCGAGCAGCGCCTCCACCGGTATCCACACGTCCGGGGCTGGAACCCCGATCGCGAGTGTGCCAGCACTCGCGAGCGGCTAGGGTTTGGCTCGGGAGGTGGCGGCTAGGGTTTTGCTCGGGAGGAACATATGCATGCATCCCTCAGCCCCCCGCCTCCAAATATATAGACCTCCTCACTTGGGCCTCGTGGACCGAGGCCCAATAGGAGTCTATCCGGATCTCTATCCGAATTGAGCCCACATCCGAATCACATTCGAATTAGTGTTGCAACCCGTTAAGTGTGCACCCTGTAGGTTCACGTATACTTGGTCGCGACCCGGAAACGCCTTTCTGGTCACCCTGTTAATAGCGGCCTCTAGCAAGACATATTAACCCCAAAGTATACGTAAAGATCATATCGGCTGAACCTGTAATTTTCTCATGTACGAATCCCTTTGCCTCACGATATAGATTAAGCTCAAGGCGAGACCTGTGTCATCCTCTTAATAGCTCAATCACTCTCTCGATTCCGTGATGGATTATAAACTTGTGATTGACTCCTCAATCACATTGGCATGGCCATGCACTTTCATAATCCATTACATCGAGGGGCCCAGAGATATCTCTCCCATAAGGAGGGGCAAATTCTATCTTGATCATTCACATCCCACTACATGTTTCATAGCAAACCCGAAGACTACTTTTATGACTACCCAGTTACGGAGTAGTGGTTAGTAGTCCCAAAATAGGCTACTACGCATGTTGGGAACCATGATGATCTCAAGTCTAAGGATTCTACATAAACACTACTTGAGACCAACTAATGACACATGGAATCTCTGCAGTGTCTCATGGCGGGTCTATCCAACATATGTTCACTAACACATGTCCATATTATTGATTTGGTATCTCCATACCATGATCCATGAGACATGATCATCAATCAATACATATGCTGATCTTTGAATCATATTTGTTCCTCATATGATATATGATCAGGGATCATTTAGAAATAGCAACATTTTGGCATTAAGAGTCTCATGAATAAGTCACATACTCATTGATCAATAATGATAATGTCTATTTCAAGGAACAAAGCAATGTATCATAAACATAGTATGTGATATATTCAACATCTCCATGTTGCCTCTAGGGCATATCACCAACATTCACTCCACCCAATGCACCAAGAAACTATGAAATCGCCATTGGGAAGAAACCACCAGTTTCTAGGGGGCTCATGGCACACTCTCATTGGAGGAAGAAGATAGAGTTGGGAGAGAGAAAGAGAAAATAATTATTACTCGAAGACACCTTCACTGTGGAAGATAGTTTCTATAGATGATTTCTTGTGCTATGGAAATCGTATCAGTTTCTTCCATTGAGACTGCCCTTAGGGAAGTGGTTTCTTAAGTTGTGTCTATCTACTGTTAATTACCATAGACATGGCATGTGGTGTCTAGCATTGGGAGTGCCCTTATCGCTTTACAGTGAATTTGTTATCATTGCTACTATGCAGCTTGAGAAAGAGGGAAAAACTTTTTCTTAAAGTTTGTGTACCGGTTATATAAATGTGGACCAACAACGGCGACTAGAGAAAGCGAATAGGAGCCAACACGATTGAAAAATTTATATATTGCACTTCTATAGTAAACTAGCTTATCAAAATGAGGGTACTTATATTTTTTTACCTCTCCAGAAACAGTGACCTGAGGCTTGTTCAAGACATGAAAACTCGAAGAATGAAAATGCCTCGTTCTCCTAGACGTACTTAGTTATTTACTGGTATATTTTTGTCTTCTTTTATATTGCATCTTTTATATTCTATTATCGAATTGTGAGACTACTGATTTATCTATCTTTCACAATTGACAGGTTATTTCTTTTATAGCTCATCTACAATTGTGGATTAAGCTTCATTAGTGAGGTATTTTTTATTGTCCTTCCGTTATTTATATATATTAACAACTTAACATGCATGATGCGAATTGTAGTTGTTGTATCTATTTCGTATCACATACTTTTATTAGTGTGATTGCAACATAGTTTGATCATGGATTGTTTTGCTTTTGGATACTACTGTTTATTTCACGCTTCCGACTTCAGCCTACCTAGTTTTTTTCCTGGGACCGCCACTGTATTTCGCCCTAGCTAGAATTTTTTCCTGGGTCCGCCACTGACACAGGGTTAAATGATTCGGTTTGAAAAAAACTTTCGGAGGTTATCGAGATGAACGAATTTCCGAAATTTCATCCATTTCGTTCAAAAATTCGGACGAAAATTTTAAATATTATTTAAATTTTAATAAAATTTAATCAAATTTTAGATAAATTTTAAATAGAACTAAATTCCGACTGAATCAGACTTATTTCGGAGGTACCGAAAACGGACGAAATGATGAATCCTGGTGGCGCACAAGCAGGTGCGGCCATGGCTTGGAAGGACGATGGCTCGCCACGCGCTGCGTTTGTCCAGTTCTTGGCGGACGTTGACAGCCTCGGACTTGCAGCTGGGAAGTGATCGATCGCAATGACGCATGAGTTTGACAAGTAGTGTACGTTCACCGGATCCATCCGGCTCCAGCTTCGAAATACTTTGTTGCCGAACCGGAAGCATAGGGCCTGTTTGGTTCACGTACAAGTAGAGCCTGGCTCGCATCTGAGAGCCAAGCTCTCGTGGGACAGGTTGAGCGCATGCAACACTGTCGTGTTTGGTTCACGTACGAGTAGAGCCTGGCTGAGAAGAGATATTGTTTGGTTGCCTGTACAAAGATATGTTGCATGAGATAAAAATAATATAAGATTATGAAGATATGTTATATGAGATGCTCGTATCTTATTATATCTTAAACTTCTTCAAAACACGTTAATAATACTTGATATTTACTAATCTACACTAATAACATCATCAGCTGACTAATCACCTGCATCCCGCGAGCCTGGCTCCCCAGAAACGCCCGATTCCCACGTTTCTCCAGAGCCTGGCTGCGGGGGGAATCTTGCATGAGCAGAGCCAGGCTGAACCCAGCGATCAGGCAACCAAACAAGGAGATCCTGCATCCGGCCAGCCTGGTTCAACCGGATGCAGGCAACCAAACACGACCTATAGTGAATTTCAACTCATTTCTGGTGCCTGTGCATTGTGTACCGTGCATGTTGCAGCTGTATGATAGTACGCATAATGTTTACGAGCTTGTTAATTTGGCGTTTTTCCTTCTAAATACGTCTCACGCTATAATCAACTCATGTAGACTTCAGGAATTCAGGTGATGAGTTTAGCACATATGTTTTTTTAGATGAGTTTGGTGCTGTTGTTGATAGAACTAGACTAGTGATAGCCAGATATGTGATATGATGACGTCAAACACGTTTTCAAAGCAGGTTTTGCTATATAGAACACGTGTATCAAAACTAATCTAAAGGACAGAAAAATGACTTTCGAGTTAAAAAAAGTAGTAAACTTTAGCAAACCTAAACAATGTTTTAGCACGCGAGGCACTACTCATGACATTCTTGTCACTCAAAACTTAAACTTGATTTCTATCGCATGCATTTTAGATAGCAGCAATCTTGGCCATTTATTGGTCACAAAAATATTAAATCATTTACTGACTGATCATGACCTCTTAGCCAATTGCACTTTAATTTTGGCTATAAAGCCTGTTATTCACATCGATCTGTCAAAACTATTATAAATAGGCAAAGATCTAGCCAAACATAGGTGTACCTACACCGATTAAGTTGACATGGTTTCGTGGAGTAAAAAATCTAAAAAGAATCTACAAAACCTAACGGATGTGTAGTATATCATGGTACACACAATATTGGTACCAAAATCGGCAGTATGTGGTACATAAGAAAAGAACAAATGGTACCGAATATATGTGAAATATATATTTGTTGGCACCTTGTCTTTTCTCTTTCTCCCGAACAGTACCACATATGGCTATGAAAGTTTAAAGGTACTCATATCATAAGTATTACAGTTCAAATATCCAAACAGGTAATGGGTGTAGGTACACCTATGCTTAGAAAAGCCACACCTTTTTTTTAGAATGGAAGTAAAATAAAGCTATATATAGCCTAGTCCAATTGCAAGGCTGTCCACGTCCGACAAGAACCGGGTAAACGCAGCGCGCGACGAGCCGCCGTCCTTCCAAGCCATGGCCGCGCCTTCCTTGTGCGCGACCACCCGCGCCCTGAGCTCCCTGCCTTCCTCGGACTCCATGACCAGCCTTACCTTGGCCTCCACCTCCTTGGCCTTGACCAGCCCTTGTTGCCACCCGACCATCTCCACGGCGATCCTCATCCCCTCCACCATGAGCACCTTATTCATCTTTTGCTCCGCGTACAGTGGCCAGCACAGCATTGGCACGCCCGCCATGACCCCCTCCAGCACCGAGTTCCACCCGCAGTGTGTCACGAACGCGCCGATCGCCCTGTGGTGGAGCACGTCTACCTGCGGAGCCCACAGCTTGACGATGAGGCCGCGGCCATTGGTGCGTTCCAAGAATCCGGCCGGCAGGAGCGCGTCGAGGTCCGGGTCGGCACGGGGGTCGAACGTTTTCTCCGGGTCGTCGCTGAGGGGGGCACGCACAACCCACAGGAACCGGTGGCCGGATTGCTCTAGGCCGACCGCGATCTCCTTGAGCTGCTCCTCGGAGTGGTTACCCGTGCCTACGCTTCCGAAGCAGAGGAACACGACGCTGCGATGTGGTTGCCCGTCGAGCCACGCGAGGCACTCGTGCCTCTCCGTGCTCTCTCTTCTCTCGCCGGCCTTCTCAACCAACGGCCCGACGCAGTATACCGGGGGCAACCGGCCGCGGTCCCTGAGCACACTCACAGCTCGTGCCTCCAACGACTCGAACGTGTTCAACAGGAAGCCATTGGATTGGGATTGCCTGTTTCCGATGTTCATCATGGCCTTGTATATCTCACTCTCCGGATCCTCGAGCACTTCGCTGAAGAGGTGAGATGCCGGCATGGGTAGAAGGCCAGGGAGCTCGAGAGGGGTGTCTCCCATCTCCTTGAAGCTCGGTTGGCCCTCTGCACGAATCCAAGGAAGCTGGAGGAAGACGGCGAAGGCACCTGCGTTCGCCGGGTGGAAGATGTAACCCGGGATCTTGAGCTTCTTGGCGACGTCGATCGCTTCGACGGACAGCGAATCCATGATAAGGGCGTGGACTGTTCCTGGAGGCATGGAGCAGAGGAAGTCCTGGACGTGCTCGTTGTATCGGCTCACGAGGTCGAAGTACCTGAGAAGGAACTGCTCGTCGTGGGTGATTGTGGGAGGGTGTTGGATACGTGGGAGCCTGTGGAAGGATATGGAGGGCTTGGAGGAGACGACGCGGTCGAAGGCAGCGGCGAAGGCGATATGTTCTGGGGCAGTGGAGTCGATGAGCGCCACAGCGACGGCGTAGCCGTGCTCCAGGAGGTGGTCGGCGAGCTGCATCATGGGGATGAAGTGGCTCATGGCGAGGCCGGGGTACAGTACCATGGTCTTCTTCATGGCTTGATTTCTAGCTAGGCGTCGGTGTGGGATACTGAGCAGCAAGTTACTGTATATATGGCTATTGGGAAGAGGCGGCTCTCAGTGTTCTGGTCTTACGGGAGAAGAAGTTTTGGAGCAATGATTCATGTTTAGTGGAGCACTACATTCAATTGGGTTTGGTCTTCTCTGAACCACTCCTCCAACTCCGAATGGTTTTAATTATCTTTTTGCGACCGGGCCCACGAATCCTCCGTAGTAACGCATGTGCTAAGCATTTGCACTACAAACGAAAAGGAGTCATCATCTTGTTTTGAACTTATGGTCTGCATGCTTGTGAGCATTCCGTCGATCTCCAAGGCATTCAAACTACTTAAACCGACATGCTAAACAATGCTCCACATGAACAAGGGAATAAATGAAACAAAGAGTAGCGGTACAAGTAAAAATGAAACTACAGAAGTATATATATGTTGGTTTTGTAGAATTAATTAAAGCGGGCATGCATGCATGGCAAGTGTAGTACTCTCGAGTCTTGGCTGTCTTGCTAATGGGAGGCAACAGGGAGCTAGGATTGCACAATTGAGCCGATCGATGCCGACGAAATTACCACCTGCTCTGCTTGTGTAGCTGTAATGACATGTGGCTTAGTTAGTTTAAATGGTACCAGAAAACAGAGTTCATCCAACTAGCTGAGTATATGAAACAGATAGCCCGAGAAAGGCTCAACCAACGACAGAACGTGGAATCGATGGTCAGTGCATGCATGCATGTGATTTAGAAGGAGCCTATGTAACAATCCATCCAGAGTTCCAGGCCGCATCTATGGATCCTGTAATCTGGTATTAATGTCACGTCGTCCGCTTGCTAATCTGGATCACGTCATACCTGGTGACTGGCACAAACAAATCACATATAATTCATATGAACTAGCCGATTGTCCGTGTAATTGAGCGGTGTAGTGTGGCATTCTATAATATAACATATAAAATTTAGCAACCCTTGGGACTGAGCCGTGGTGGTTTATTTTAACTTTTTTGTTAAGATAATAGATTATTATAATAAAATTTTAAGTTTATCATTTTTTATTCAGATTGCTATTTTCATTCTATGGAAATGGAAAATTGGAAATGTTGAAATTCATAATTCTCCAAAATTGCCAAAACTCCGACTGATTGTAGCTAACAGTATAGTGACTATTGGCTCCGCCACCTTGCGGAGAGCGGCGTGCATGATCTCAAGCTCTCGTGAGAGAGACTGGACTTGCTCTCTTGCACCCTTCTGCAGCTTGTACTCCTCCTTGAGCAACTCGTCGAGCTTGTTGAGGAGGCTGCCCATCGCCCCGGTCGCAAACTCCATCGTCTCGGTCGGTACGTAGCTTAATTTCTCGTGGTTTGCTTGGTGGAGTAGTGCTTGTTGCGTGGGGGTCGCGAGGGCATTGCCATTTTATAGCTAGCTTAGCAGATCTGACGTGACCTTGGACGGGCCGGGGTGAAAAAAACGAGGACCGATCGAGTCCGTCAAGAGTCTTTGTCGTTCGCTCGAGCCAATTAATTATCGATGTGCGTCAATTAATTTCGCCAAACATGATTGTGCTGGGCCGGCCGGGTGATAGGGATGGAGAGCTGCTAGCTTCGAAAATCAGATGTGATCTTGGCCAGGGACGGGCGAATATGGCAGCAGCACCGCACGTCGGATTGTCGGGCGCAACTTGCTGCAAGAAAATCTTAAGTATTGCGTCTCCAATCTTCGCACGCACGCCAAAAAAGAAAAAAAAAATCCTCGACCAGGCACTGAAATTAGGACGTGGAGTATTGTTATTTAGGAATTAGGACTCACCGTCACCAATGGAATCAAGTCCAGTTCTATGAGAATATTTTTTTCTATGGGCGCCGTCCAATATATATATATATAGTAAAAATAACAAGTGTTCTTTGGTGCCCGGGCACCATAGTCTAAAATAGGTATGTATGTATGAATGTATCGTGTGCGAAAAATTTTAAAATTTCTTAGATGTCTTGTTTGCTAACTAGTTCAAACAAGTTTGAACTAAATTTTGAATTGTAGTGGCCTTTTTTTGTTGATAGTTATATATATATATATATATATATATATATATATATATATATATATATATATATATATATATATATATATATATATATATATATATATATATATATATATATATATAAAATAACAAGTGCTCTTTGGTGCCCGGGCACCATAGTCTAAAATAGGTATGTATGTATGAATGTATCGTGTGCGAAAAATTTTAAAATTTCTTAGATGTCTAGTTTGCTAACTAGTTCAAACAAGTTTGAACTAAATTTCGAATTGTAGTGGCCTTTTTTTGTTGATAGTTATATATATATATATATATATATATATATATATATATATATATATATATATATATATATATATATATATATATATATATATATATATATATAAAAGCAAAACATGTGATCTAACTTTGTTCAAAATTTATATGAAGCAAATCCGGAAGGGGAGAAGCACATATCAGAGGGGCAGAGAGGAAGGAGGCAGGAAGGGAGGTGGTACCAGCGGGCGGGCCAGGGTGGAGACGACGAGGTCTACAAAGATCTGGAGCGGGGCATGATTAATGCAAAGCGGAGTCGAAAGACGTCTACCATGATCTGGAGTAGGGCATGATTAATGCGAAGCGGAGCCGAAAGGAGATGATATGTTTTTTCTTCGGGTTATTGCTTTAGCCTATAGCTTATGATTTTTAGACTATTTGTGTGTGGATAGTGTTATAGGGGTGGCTCCCATCTAAGCCCAGTCGGCCTGTTAGAGGGTCGTGAAGCCCAAAATAGGACATCTATAATGACTTGAATACCCTTGTGAAGGGATTCTTTAGTGTAAGGGCATAATTGTAAAATACTCCCCATGTAAATATATATGTGTGGCTGCCTTGGACATGGGGAGGCCTAAGTATTGTCCATCTGTCATCTCCACTACCACACTACTACTTTACTGTTTGGTCTGTAACCACAACATATAGCTTATGATTTTTAGATTATTTGTGTGTGAGAGAGTACGAAATGACTCAAGTCGAATCCAGGTGTAAAAGTGGAGCCGAAAGGAGATGACCGGATTAACGAAAATCTTTGACGCACGGATAATGTCTTCCATCAAAATTGATACGGTTTGACTGCAGGCATTATAGAGTGACCGAGGATGGGTTCCCCGCGGAAAGCGAATTTGATCCTTATTGGATACGAATACATATAGAAGATAAATTAGTATGGGCTGAGTGGAACGATCCAAGTTGAATTCGGGTGCAAAGCGGAGCCAGAAGGAGATGGCGAAAATCTTCGACGCATAGATGATGTCTTAACATCAAAATTGATACCAACGACCGGTTCCCTGCGGAAATTCACAAGTTCTCTTCCCCTGTACAAGATAGAAACAAGGGAAACGTTGAGACCCCATGGGAGACTCGTGTTGTATCTGGCTAATTAAGATAGTTATTAGGAGTAGTTTGCACTCAATTATCCGGCCAGACATGCACGATCAGTTTGAAGCATGATTAGTACCACATTGCTAAGTGAAGCTGGTTGGGAGGGGGGAGGAGGCTATATAAGTGACGCCGCTGCCTTCATTAGAACATACTTACCTGGACGGGGTCAACGGACGATCAGTAAAGCCCGTGGCCTAGGCCAATGGCCCATATTGCACTTGGTGGGTGCGTTGGTTTACCATCTTCTTAAGTGGGAGAGTGGACGTCATAATTTATGGTAGAGGGGGCACGCGTCTGCGCGGCCCTTGCCAATTTTGGAAAATTAAAATTAGGGACCTAATTGAGGCTATGGTTGTTTTGAGTTGCATATTTTGGCTTGAGACCTAAGCAAATTCAACCTCTTGCCTTCCTTCTTATAGCACCCGCTTAAGCTAAGCAGCAGGCATTGAAAGCACAGCCCAAGGCAGGGGCTGCGCTTAATCTGCCTTGGTTAATTTGAAAAAGAATTCATAAATTAATTTTGCTGCATCGGTTAATCTGAAAAAGTTCCCCATTTACCATGCAAACGCCGTAGACATATATGCTTCTGTTGACGGGTGAGTGGATGTGGGACATAGGCCGTGCGTGCCAGCACGGCTGGCCCAGCGTTGCTTCAGGCCATGCCTGTTCGGCCCGGTCACCCACCGTGCATGTGTGGTCTAATATCTCTATGGATTTTATTGAAGAGCTTCTGAAGATCAATGGTAAATCAGTTATTCTAACGGTCGTCGATCGTCTGTCCAAGTATGCTCATTTCTTGGTTTTATCTCATCCTTACTCGGCAAGCTTTGTAGCTCAAGTATTCTTCAATGTGATAGTTTGCCTCCATGGACTTCCTACATCTATTGTCTATGATCGCGACCTAGTCTTTGCCAGCAACTTCTGGAAAGAATTGTTTCACTTATGTGGCGTTAAGCTCAAGTTCAGCTCCACATTTTATCCACAATCCGATGGACAATCGAAAGTGGTCAACCGACTAATTACAATGTACTTGTGGTGCTTGTTACCATGGGCCAAATTCGCTTATAATACTTCTTTCCAGCACGCCATTCAAGCCACGCCATTCCAAGTTGTTTATGGCAGACCACCGCCAACATTGATGACATATGAGCCGGGTTCAGGCCGAGTGGAGGCTGTGGAACAATCACTACAGGAGAGAGATGAGTTTCTGGCAGACATTAGAGTTTGCAACAGGCGCATCAGACTATGAAGGAGCAATACAATGAACGGCATCGTGACTTGGAGTTTGCAGTTGGTGATTGGATATGGATGAAGTTACATCGGTGACAAGTTCCATCTGTAATTCAAAAGGCCATTGGCAAACTGTCGCCGCGCTTTTATGGACCTTATCAGATTGTGGAGAGGATAGGGACAGTGGCTTATCGTTTGTAGCTTTCAGGCGGCGCTCGCATCCATGATGTCTTTCATGTGGCTTTATCGAAACGGTTTCATGGGGATCCTCCATCGAGCATTCCACCATTTCCAGAGATTCTTCATGGACGGGTGGTTTCTACATCGGAAAAAGTGCTCCAAGCCAGACTGCGCCGAGGTATTTGGGAAGTTTTGGTTCATTGGCAAGGATCACCTCCAGCGGATGCTACTTGGGAGCCGGTGGAGTCTTTTCAATGCCAATTTCCGCAATTTCAGCTCGAGGACGAGCTGCTTCCGCATGAGAGGAGAAATGTTGTGGACTCGTATTGAGCAAGAACATATCAAAGAAGGCCAAGGGAACTGCCGCAGGCAGAATTGTGTTAGAGTGATCTCAGGGCTTTGGCCCAACGGCCAAAGCCCAGCCCTTGACCGCGCCCTGATCGGGGGCGCCCAGCCCGTTTGGCTGGTGGGCCCCTGTCGCCAGCGCCATAAATACAGAGGTGGGGGCCGGGCGGCACGCATCCCAAGGTTGACCGTGCCGCCGCCACCCCACCGACAAAACCCTAAGACCGATCTAAGAGGGGGGCGCTGAAGCGACGGGAAGTACCACCGCCGTTCAACGCCGCCGCCAAGGAGGTCGCCGCCGCCCGGGACACGCCGCCGCCGAGGAGCCCCGCACCTCTTCCCCGACCGTCGCTGCCCGTGCGCAGACTTCACCGAGCGTCCCCGAGATGGCCACCTCCTCCTCCTCTGCATCCGAAGGTCGGTACCCCTCTCTCCCTCTCGGTTTTACTTCAAGAACACGAACCCTAAAGATGAACACCTCTAGATCTAACCTAGGAGATCCTAAAAGCAACCTAACAATGGTATCAGAGCACCCTAGTTTTAGATCTAGACGGAGAAAAGAAAAGAGATCCCCCCTAGCCCTAGAACACCGACCGCAGTCGGTTGACCGACGTGCGGAAAAGAAAAGAAAGAAAGAACGGAGAAGGGGAACGGGGCAAAACCCTAACCCTAGATCTGAAAAGAGGCTTACCTGGCCGTCGTCGCCGGGCCGTCGTCGTCGCTGGCGTGCGGGAGATCGGCCGAGCCTTGGGCTCGCCGGCGCTCCGCGTACGGGCCGCCGTCGACGCGCGGGACAGGGCGCCAACACGGAGCCGCTCGACGGCGGCGCGCTCCCTCTCAGGGGAGCGCGCACGCCGGCGAGAGGGCCCGCGGTGGCGCCGTCTTTTTCCATCTCCGGCGGCGTGGATGAAATCGCCGCCGCCGCCGCCGCTTCCGCTCGCTCGGGTGCGGAGAGAGAGAGGGGAGAGAACAGAATGGGTTAGGGTTAGGGTTTTCCGCCGCGCCGCGGCGGTTTTGTTCCGCCGAGAACGCCGCGCAGCCGTCGGATGCGATCCGACGGCTGAGATCGCGCCGGGCGGACGCGGGCTGCCTTTTGGCCCAGGCGGGCGAGGCGTTTCCCGGCCCAGGCCCAGGTTGCGCGCGAGATCGCGCCGCCGCGAGGAGCGAGAGCCGTCGGATGCGAATCCGACGGCTGACGGAGCGCGGGGCGACGCGGTGTCGGCGCGCGCGTGAGCGCGTGAGGGGCGCGAGAGAGCAGGCCGCGCCTGAGGCGTGGGCGAGCGTGTCCGCGCGCGAGGCTGCGCGAGAGGGCGAGGCCGAGCGGGCCGCGTGAGCAGGCCGCCAAGGCCGCGGGCGCACGCGCGTGAGGCGCGGCCGAATGGGCCGCGCGCGGGAGAGCGCAGGCCGAGCGGGCCGGCTGGGCTGCGGCCGTGTGGAACGGGCCAAATGGCCGTTTTGCACAGTAAAAACCGATTTTTGATATTTATTGATTTTCAGAAGTGTTTTTTTGATGAATTTCAATGAAATTTGAACTAAAATCTCTGTAAATTTTGCACCAACGTGCTAATTTTTCCAGAGATTAAATGTGCACAGTATTAATGCTTCTGAATAATGAATTATTTTTGAATAATTACAGTTTCCGCTGCAATTGTTAATATAGATTTGTTTTTCATTATTAAATTCGAACCAACGGGAGAATTTAATTTTGGAAAAATAGATAAAAATTCCCAGAGTTTTATGATACTGTTATTTTCTGACCAACGTTGTTAATATCAGTATTATAAATTTTTAATGTTGATTTCATGCATTATTTCTATCTCTGCCCAACGGTGATGTAGATTTAATGTATGATAGAATTGTTTTAAATTGTATGTCGTATTTTTGACCAACGTTGGAAATAAGACATATAATTTTGATGTTACGTTCTCACTGCATTTGAAATATTTTTTTCAGGAGGATACAACTTAATGAGTTGTATTAGAGAAATCCCCACTCTCAAAGGTGATAATTATGGAGAGTGGAAGAAAAAGTTAGATTTAGCTTTTATCTTGGCTGAGGTGGACTGGGTCCTCACTACAGCACGTCCCACTGAGCCTTTGGCGCCAGTGAGGGAACAGAATGAGGATGACACTGCATGGCAGAACAGACAGAGGGATCATGCTCCCTTACAGATGTCTTATGACCTTGATCATAAGAAATGGACCACAGCCAATAAGAAATGTATGGCTGTGATAAAGAATACAATTGAGCCTGCTATTTTGGGTGAATATCTCGATAAAATAAAGAGTCAGTTCACTGGCTCTTCAAAGACTTATGCTACACAGCTGATTAAGCAGCTGGTAACAGAGAGGTATTCTGGCGGTGGCAATGGCATAAGAGAGCACATTCTTAGAATGAGCAACTTGGCATCTAAACTGAAACCGATGGATTTGGCTCTCAAGGATGAGTTCCTTATTCATTTGGTTTTTGCTTCTTTGCCAAAAGAGTTTGACACCTTTGTTGTCAACTATAATATGCAGCCCGAAAAATGGGACATGGAAAAGTGCATAGCCATGTGCGTGCAAGAGGAGGAAAGAATCAAATCCTCACATGGTGGTGCTATCAACTTTGTGAGGGAAAACAAGAAAAAGAATTACAACAGTAACCCCTTCTCAAAGAATAAGGGCAAAACCCATGTACATCAGCCTCAACAGAACAAATTTGCTGTAGACAAAGACCAGTGCCTTCACTGCAAGAAGACGGGACACTACAAGAAGGATTGTCCTGACTACTTAAAGATGATAATGGCTAAGAAAGGTGAGAACATTATTACCTTTATTAATGAATGCCTGTATGTGAAATATTCGAAATCCACTTGGTGGATTGATTCAGGAGCAACTGTTCATGTTGCTAATTCATTACAGGGATTCCGTTCGACGAGGACTACGCAAAGAAAAGAAAGATGCATTAAAGTTGCAAATGGAGTCGAAGCTGAAGTGGAAGCCGTTGGCGATCTTTCATTAGAATTAGCTAATGGCTCTACTCTTTTACTTAGAGATGTTCTTTTTGTACCCTCTTTACAGAGGAATTTGATTAGTGTGTCAAATTTGGACAAAGATGGTTATGATTGCAATTTTGGAAATGGCAAGTGCGAAATAATGTTTAATAAAGAATGTGTTGGTATTGCCATATTACAGAATGAGCTTTATTTGTTATCATTGTGTGATGATGTGAATGTCGTATGCGATAATGAGAACGTTGCGTGCGAGAAAGTGATTGAATCCTCGTCTACGAATGTAAACAGAAAACGAAAGAGAACTCTAGATGAGTCGTCGAAATTATGGCACTGTCGTTTAGGCCATATTTCGAGGGGGAGAATAGAAAGACTAGTAAAGAATGATATTCTTCCTCCATTAGAGTTCTCAGACTTAGAACAATGCAGAGAATGCATTAAAGGAAAATATGTAAAGAAAATAAAGAAAGACGCTAAAAGAAGCACAGGAGTTCTACAAATTATTCACACAGATATTTGTGGTCCTTTTCCTGTGAAAAGTGTGGATGGATATGACTCGTTCATAACATTCACAGATGATTACTCCCGTTATGGATATATTTATCCAATCAAAGAAAGAAATGAAGCCTTGGATAAATTCAAGATATTTAAGGCTGAAATTGAAAACCAACACGATTTAAAGATTAAGATAGTCCGATCAGATCGTGGGGGGGAGTACTACGGTCGACATACCCCATATGGACAAGTTCCTGGACCTTTTGCGAGGTTTTTACAGGAAAATGGAATAGTGGCCCAGTATTCTATGCCGGGCGAACCTCAGCAAAATGGAGTAGCTGAAAGACGCAACCGTACCCTGATGGATATGGTGCGAAGTATGATGAGCTACTCCACACTCCCATTGAGTTTATGGATGGAGGCGTTGAAAACCGCCATTCATATTCTCAACAGAGTGCCTAGTAAGTCGGTGCCCAAAACACCGTACGAGTTGTGGACAGGAAGAGTTCCCTCACTAAACCACTTACGTGTGTGGGGGAGTCCTGCTGAGGCTAAAGTATTTAACCCAAACCTTGGGAAACTTGATCCCAAAACAGTAAGTTGCCATTTCATTGGCTACCCTGAAAAGTCAAAAGGTTATCGTTTCTACTGTCCAGACAGATACACAAAGTTTGTAGAAACGAGACATGCTGTCTTCTTAGAGGATGAAATGATGAGGGGGAGCATGGTAGCTCGAGAGATTGACCTTGAAGAGAAGCGGGTGTTTGCGCCCACTCCGATGATTCAAGAGCCATTCTTCACACTACCTGCTGTCGCTGCACCGACGGTGCAAGACACTGTGGTGCCAGCACCTGTTATTGTTCCTCCCGTGGCAACAATGAATGAGAATGAGGAACCTGTTCTTCAGGATCATATAGAACCTATTGCCACAGATGAGGGGGAGCAACAGCAGCCTCAAATAGTAGATGTACCAAATGAGGAGGCCCCGAGGAGGTCTCAAAGAGTAAGAAGATCAGCTATTTCTGATGATTATCAGATTTATCATACAGAGGAATTTCAAATGGAGGATGATCCCACCTCATTTGAAGAAGCCATGAGAAGCGAAAATTCCTCAAAATGGCTTGAGGCCATGGAAGAGGAAATGAGGTCCATGAAGACTAATAAAGTCTGGGACTTGGAAATTATTCCTAAAGGAGCCAAAACAGTAGGCTGTAAATGGGTCTACAAGACAAAACATGACTCCCAAGGGAATATAGAAAGATACAAAGCGCGACTTGTGGCAAAAGGATTCACGCAAAGAGAAGGGATTGATTACAATGAGACCTTTTCTCCAGTCTCATGTAAAGATTCCTTCAGAATCATAATGGCATTAGTAGCACATTATGATTTAGAGTTACATCAGATGGATGTAAAGACGGCATTTCTTAATGGGGATTTGGAGGAAAATGTTTACATGGCACAACCAAAAGGTTTTGTCATGGAAGGAAATGAAAGAATGGGATGCCGCCTAAAGAAATCGATTTATGGGTTAAAGCAAGCTTCAAGACAGTGGTACTTGAAGTTTGACAGTACAATAAGAAAATTTGGGTTTAAAGAGAATGTTGAGGACAACTGCGTTTATGCAAAGTTTAAAGATGGGAAGTTCATCTTCCTAATCCTGTATGTGGATGATATCCTACTAGCTAGTAGTGATGTTAGTCTACTACTGGAAACAAAGAAGTTTTTGTCCTCAAACTTCGATATGAAAGACCTGGGTGAAGCTTCATTCGTTCTAGGGATCGAAATTCACCGAGATAGAAACAAAGGGGTATTGGGACTGTCACAAAAGGCATACATAGAGAAAGTCTTAAAGAAATTTGGTATGCATAAATGTAGTCCATCACCTGCACCTATAGTCAAGGGCGACAGATATGGGGATTTTCAATGCCCCAGGAACCAGTATGAGATCGATCAAATGAAAGCGGTTCCATATGCTTCAGCTGTCGGAAGATTACAGTATGCTCAAGTGTGCACACGCCCTGACTTAGCATTTGTTACCGGGTTACTTGGCAGATTCCAGAGCAATCCTGGAATAGAACATTGGAAATTGATAAAGAAAGTCTTGCGTTATTTGCAAGGAACAAAAGGCCTCATGATGACATACAGAAGATCAGATTCACTCCATATAGTGGGGTATATGGATTCTGATTTTGCGGGAGATGATAGAAAGTCTACATCCGGATATGTGTTCACTCTCGCTAAAGGAGCTATATCGTGGAAAAGCTCAAAACAAACCGTCACTACATCGTCCACAATGTATGCCGAGTTTGTAGCATGTTATGAGGCTACGGGGCAGGTGAACTGGCTAAAGAAGTTCATACCCGGTTTAAAAGTGGTTGACGACATCAATAGACCACTTAAGTTGTACTGCGATAATGAACCCGCAGTAACGTATGCCCACAACAATAAGTCAAGTGGTGCTGCCAAACACATTGACATAAAGTACTATGTTGTGAAAGATAAAGTTCGGGATCAAATCATAAGTCTAGAGCATATAAGTACCGCAAAGATGTTAGCGGATCCGCTTACAAAAGGCTTACCACCCAACGTGTTCAGAGAACATGTAGCCGGCATGGGTTTAAGGGAAAGCCTATGATTCCTGGACTAAAAGATGGCCCAAAGATTAAAGTAACTGTTTCAGAACAGAGAGGTGTATTGTAACTGTTGAATCCATCGGCGATTGACCGTGACGATGAGACATGTTCTATGCACTAATCTGTGATGGAATGTGTAAAGTCAAAAGTAATTAAAAGATAAAGTATAGACTGAGATCAAGGGGGAGAATGTTAGAGTGATCTCAGGGCTTTGGCCCAACGGCCAAAGCCCAGCCCTTGACCGCGCCCTGATCGGGGGCGCCCAGCCCGTTTGGCTGGTGGGCCCCTGTCGCCAGCGCCATAAATACAGAGGTGGGGGCCGGGCGGCACGCATCCCAAGGTTGACCGTGCCGCCGCCACCCCACCGACAAAACCCTAAGACCGATCTAAGAGGGGGGCGCTGAAGCGACGGGAAGTACCACCGCCGTTCAACGCCGCCGCCAAGGAGGTCGCCGCCGCCCGGGACACGCCGCCGCCGAGGAGCCCCGCACCTCTTCCCCGACCGTCGCTGCCCGTGCGCAGACTTCACCGAGCGTCCCCGAGATGGCCACCTCCTCCTCCTCTGCATCCGAAGGTCGGTACCCCTCTCTCCCTCTCGGTTTTACTTCAAGAACACGAACCCTAAAGATGAACACCTCTAGATCTAACCTAGGAGATCCTAAAAGCAACCTAACAAATTGGACTCCTCGGCGGCAAACGACAAAACATGACAGTCTATAGTCAGTCGGAAGACTTCAGATAGTGTTCGGAGAGGAGTCAGGATTGCTACCGAAGGGATCAGGAGACTGAGTTATGCTTTGAATAGGATTCCGAGTCAGAGTTTGAATAGGAGATCTAGGTGATGCTACGAGATGTAAAACTTATATAAAGGTCTAAAGGAGGTACCTTTATATTCGAAGGGCAAGGAATAAACTTATCTTCCCTAGTCTGCTATTCTGCTTTCCGCCGGTCTGTCTTGATATCACGGCGCCCTCTCGCCGTGGTCGTCCACGACCACCAGTTACCCATCCGTATTACTTGCGAAGCAATACCAGACGCATCAGGATTATTATAATATGATGATTTTTTGTATTAAACTTTGCCACCTAAAATTACATGTCAGAAAATCTTCCAATATGCTTATCATCCAGTAATAAGGTCAGATATCTCTGTTCTGAGGTATTTATCCCACTAAGTTTGTCTAAATTTTCTTGTGACTGCCCGTATACCTTGGCTTCTACAACTGGTGTATCATCTGATTGACGACGACATCTTCAACCTTGGCAGTGGTGCCTCATCAGTCATCACTTTGCTGCTTTGATATATGTTGCTTCTTGTTCAATTTTTCGCTGCTTCTTTTCTTCTGTTCTGTCTGGATCCGTATATGCGTTTCTTCTCGCGACTTTGAGTCTGCATCACTGCCTTAGGCCTCATCTTCAACGATGCCAATTTCTTCCGCTACTTCTCTTCCATTATGTTTGATGTTATTTTCCCCTGGCCTCCTACTATTAATTTTACTGCAAAACTGCTTCCTCTGGCTGCCGAGCAGCCTTGCATGCTGCTCCTAGTTTTTAGGCTGACAATTAAATAACAAAGGAAGGTATACATATTCGCGTGAGATCACAATTCACAAGCGCTGCCGCGGCTGTGCGACATAAGCAGGCAGGCGGTGGCGTTTTGTTCGTACAGGAGCAGGGGGAGAAATGGAAATAGAGAGTGAAAAGAAGAGGAATAGAGAATTAGCATCCAACCTTAATTAAGGAATAGAGCAGGGGTAAGGGAGGACAGTGGGTGTTGTCTTTTTTTTTGTTTCTTTTTATTTGGGTTTATAGTTTTTTCTGCAGACTTTTGAGTTATTTATAAGAAAGTACAAAATAATAGAAATTCGTGTATAATTTTGGTTTAATATAAAAGTAGTCTCTAAAGTGTTGACTATAATTAGCTTGTAGATCTTATCTTAAAAAATAATTCGTTTAAAAGTTAATTTTTGTAGAAAAATTGAGAAGTAAATTTTAGAAACTTAAAAAAGAGGCCGTATTTGTGTGTTGAGGGAGAGGATAAGGGAGAGAATGATATAGGGGAGGAGAGAGAGGAATAATGGGAGGCAACCGAGCTGCCAATAAATTTCTTTTTTCTGGGAATAAAATTTGGCCAAGAAAATTGATTTTTTAGTGAATATGGAAATGCCTGGTCAAAATCAGATTCTGTGGAGCCCAACGCTAGCTTCCTATGTCTTTATAATCCGATCACGTAATGAGTTACACACACTACTTGTGATTTCAACACGTGTATGATCGATCTCCTTCAATATACGTATGCAAACTAGTGAATAGATGCCCAAGTCCACATATCACAAATGTTTATATAAAGTCCAAAGCTAAGATGTGCAAAAAAAGGTTTAATAACTCGTGATATAAATGGGGAAAATGGTTTAAAAAATAAAAGGAAAAGAAATGTAAAGAAATATCAACCAATAATTAACCATAAAAAAGTATGCTTTGAGAACAAAGATACAACTGAAAAAAGAGTGCTTTTTCGGTGAAGATTTAGGCCCCGTTTGGCACAACTCTAGCTCCGAGATCTATGCTGGATCTGTAGTTTGTTGACTAAATTAAAGTGATTTAAATATTTTTATTTAATATATAATATAAATGAAATGAGTCATGTAAATGCACTTAACATGCCTGTAACTCTAGATCCAGAACTTCCTAGAGCTATAGATGACCAACTCTGCCAAACGGGGCCTTAACTTCATTGGAAGGAGACCCGCAGCTGCATGCTATGTTTGTTGCAGTGTGTTCACCAGGCATTTCCTTCAGGCGAGAGATTGTGCATGTTGTGGATGACCAGCTACTGCAAGACTCTCGTAGCTGCAGCTTGGATGGCTTTTCTTGTGCCAGTGTTCGAGCTGGGAAGGCTACCCTGATCGGTTGGGCTTAACCTTTTGGCTTTTAGCTTATTTTTCACTATTTATAAATTTCATCTTTTTCTGAACTTTTGACTTTTTGATAGGCTTTTTTGCCGGTTCTTTTTTCCCATATTTATTTGTATTATACGTAATGGGCTAACATATTTTTTATATTTTTAAATTTTTTTAAATTTAATTATGCTAAATAAGGCTCTATCAGCTACAGTGTTTTTTTCATCCAACTACAGTGCTTTCAGCCATAAGCCATGAGCTTTTAAGCCCAACCAATCACCACTGCTCGAGCGACTTGCGTGAGCAGATGACCATGAGCGAGTTTTTTGTACAGTGAAAGGGATAATGAATTGATCTCTTCTTATAATGAATTGATCTCTTTTTTTTTCTGGGCATGTGATACCTGATTGATTTCGAGTGTGTGTTGCTCTTGCTCGGGTGAAGCATGATGAGAGTCTATGTGTTACCCGGAAGCTTGGAACAGCTGCATTTTCCCTAGTGATTTAGATGCCATTATTCTTTTGCTACATATCCCCTGTTTCATGATGGACTATTACATAAGGACTACTACATATGGAGCTCGATTACAGGGCTAGCTTTGTTTGACAGCGGTTGTAGCTTTGTTTGACAGCGGTTGTTAGTATTGGGAAATTTCACCGTGAGATGTTGCCTGCATATACATGCACGCGTGCAGTAATTTCACGTATGAAAATGCCGCGTGCTCGATAATTAATCAGATCGCGCGAGCGCCGTGGTAGAGAGTTAGTACTAATTTATCTTGACTTGCCTTCACTCGTTGCCATACTGTTTGCATTTACGTGCATACATAAACTTTGTCACACCGTTCCTACTCTGCATTTGTGGACAATCCCTAACTTGAATTTGTTTACTATTTGCATTTTGTAGCTTTTCACTTGAAATAAGCACATAGCTAGTTTTCCCGATAAGTCATAGATACGTCATCAGCAGCATGCATTGCATGCAGACGCGCGCTTGCCTATATACAAATATGCACACATGCATGCTCGACCGGAGCTCTCGGTCGAGTTAATTTACAAGCATGAAATAGTCCTACCTAGTAGCCATGCACTTCTACTACTCTCCCAGCTGGTGCCGACGCCGTCGTGTGCCCGTGCCGTCTCTGACGCGTTGCCGGCTGCACGGCCGGGCCTGGCCAGGCTCGGAGCACTTCACCATCACTTGCAACCATAGTTTCAACCCTTCTGAGACTCTACTACTCTTAATAGGTGGGTTCTTTTAGCTGTAGTTTATGATTTTTGGTTTAAATTTTTAAATTCTAACTGTTTATTAGAGAGAGTACAGATAGAGATACTCGTATGTGATTTTGAATGATATAGATGAGATTAAGATAGTATCTACTACAATCGACTTATAAATTCTGTCTAAAAGACACTCCGTTTGAAAGTTAATTACTGTAGAAAGTCAAGCCATAAGCTTAAAAGAACCCACCTAATATTGGAAATAATTTTGACTTAGAATTTTAGTAGAATCTGTTTTCTGTTCAACTTGGAGATCGGTCTAGTATGTATTTGAGTTAGAGATAGACTCTAGTATTTATGTAAGACTTAGGCTATATAAATAGAGGATATGTAATCTATTTTGTAAAAAGAGTAAGTAAGAGAATAGAAAATTTTAAAAATTCTTTCATAATCTTTTTATTTATTTTTTATTTATTTGTGACATATGAATCTTCTTTCGAAGCTAGGCCAAGAATGGGTCTCGAGCGCGCCGCTCGGAGCCTCGGCCGTGCGGCTGCTCCAGGTCTCGTGCATCGACGTCCAGCGGGCACAACGTTTCCTCCCTTGGTCCCAGTCGTCGGCTTTTAATTCCCACTAGCACAAGCTTACTGGTCAAGCAACGCCACAGAGGGAAACTGTAGCAGCAGCAGCAGCTGTAGGTATTCTTCTCCTCGGCTGACGCAAGTCACGGACAGAGAGGGAGCTAGCAGTCCGTTTTTGTACGTTTTTGGTTGCGTCAGGATAGAGACAGTAGAGCGTGCACCAAGTCAACCGAAAAGAAAACCCAAGGGTGTTCTTTCTAGTTTTAACTTATAACTTCCGAGTATAATTTACAGTTTTTAAATTATTTATAATAGAGAGTATAAAATAATAAAAACTCATATACAATTTTAACGAATACAAATAAAATTATTATAGTATTATACAATCAACTTGTAAACCCTATCTTGAAAAAAAATACTTTGTTTAAACAGTCAAGCTGTAAGTTCAAATGAACCTACCCATTGGCTAATTACTGAAAAGGCTACTAGCAACTACAATAAAAAACTATTACAGTACCCAAAAAAAAGCATAAATTAGGACTTTTAAGCTCAAATGAGCATCATCGAACCAAAGATCTAGGCTCCTGTCGATGGAGAACAAGTACACGGGATTTGTGGTAGGGGACAGAGGTTACATCGATCCTATGTCAAGTAGGCTGTGGGCCCGACATAGCCCAAACACGACATAGACATGTCATGTGAGGACTGGGCTGGCACGACACGAACTAGGGCCAGGCTAGGTCTAGAAAACCGATCCGTCGAGCGACACGGCCCGGCTCAGCATAGCGTGCCATGCTCGAGTCGACCCAGCATGAAGGGCATGGCTTTTGATTGTAGCTTGTTAGTTAATAAATAGTGATTGCCGAGAGAAACCAAAAAACAAAAACTATTGAAAACCAAAAACAACAGGGCATGTGTGTTTACAATTCACACTAAAACCTGTTTCAGAAAACTCATTTATAATCATTGTGATCCAAACAACCATGCTCATGTGCATCAAAAAAAGAGGAACATTTGCTATATAAATAAAGGATATGTAATCTATTTTGTAAAAAGAGTAAGTAAGAGAATAGAAAATTTTAAAAATTCTTTCGTAATCTTTTTATTTATTTTTTATTTATTTGTGACATATGAATCTTCTTTCGAAGCTAGGCCAAGAATGGGTCTCGAGCGCGCCGCTCGGAGCCTCGGCCGTGCGGCTGCTCCAGGTCTCGTGCATCGACGTCCAGCGGGCACGACGTTTCCTCCCTTGGTCCCAGTCGTCGGCTTTTAATTCCCACTAGCACAAGCTTACTGGTCAAGCAACGCCACAGAGGGAAACTGTAGCAGCAGCAGCAGCTGCTGTAGGTATTAGATTAGAGACAGTAGAGCGTGCACCAAGTCAACCGAAAAGAAAGCCCAAGGGTGTTCTTTCTAGTTTTAACTTATAACTTCCGAGTATAATTTACAGTTTTTAAATTATTTATAATAGAGAGTATAAAATAATAAAAATTCATATACAATTTTAACGAATACAAATAAAATTGTTATAGTATTATACAATCAACTTGTAAACCGTATCTTGAAAAAAATACTTTGTTTAAACAGTCAAACTGTAAGTTCAAATGAGCCTACTCATTGGCTAGTTCCTGAAAAGGCCACTAGCAACTACAATAAAAATACTATAGTATCCAAAAAACCATAAATTAGGACTTTTAAGCCCAAATGAGCATCATCGAACCAAAGATCTAGGCTCCTGTCGATGGAGAACAAGTACATGGGATTTGTGGTAGGGGACAGAGGTTACATCGATCCTATGTAAAGTGGGCTGTGGGCGTAAGTTTTTTGTATTATGCAGCACTATTTGGCACTGTATAGAGTTTATTTTTGCATTATAGATATTGTTAGCCTTTTCAGCTTAGTTAAATTTAAAAAATTGAAAAAAAAGAAAAGAAAAAAGGTTACGTTATCATAGATAATGTAAAAAGAATAAGAGAAAAAAATAAAAATACCTAAATTAAAGCTAAAATAGTCAAAATAGGCAAAACTACGAAGCTAAAGCTTTAAACTTAAGTCCAACGAAGACAAACCTTCTCACGGAGAAGAGCAATGTTTACATCTTTAGAGTTGTGCTCCTAGAGCTCATAACGGGGAAGGCAGCGAGGTACAATAGGAACAACAACCTTCCATTAGACTTTAAGAAGTCTTACGAGACAAGGATGAGCAGGGCGAGAGAGATGCTTGATGAGAGATTCACATCTGCCGCGGACATGGATTGCCTCAAGAAGGTTGGCGCGATTGCGGTTCAATGTCTCAAGGCATATGTGGATGAGAGGCCCACCATGGCACAAGTTGTGGATGATCTCAAGCTAGTTGCATTAATTGCAAAAGCTAGCAGCTTAAATTAAGCTAGGACAAGGGCACATCTAGAATGAAGCATGCATGATCGATCATGCCTACAAATAATTAATCTCAAGCTTTAGCTAACAATATACTAACTATGAGCACGAGTTTATCTTTATAATCCAATGTCCTAGGTTCTAATTAAATCCTTCTGGTAATTATTACTATAAGCATACCTCCAAGGCTATTAATTATTGTTCAGCTACGGAATCGATCAGTAGAGGTAGTAGTCAGGCTAGGCTATTTCGTGCCGGCCCGAGACCTGGCTGGCCTGACATAGCCCAAACACGACATAGACATGTCATGTGACGGGCTGGGCTGGCACGACACGAACTAGGGCCAGGCTGGGTCTAGAAAACCGGTCCATCGAGTGACAGGCCTGGCTCGGCGTAGCGTGCCATGCTCGCGCCGACCCGGCATGAAGGGCATGACTTTTGATTGTAGCTTGTTAGTTAATAAATAGTGATTACCGAGAGAAACCAAAAAACAAAAACTGTTGAAAACCAAAAACAACAAGGCATGCATGTTTACAATTCACACTAAAACCTATTTCAGAAAACTCATTTATAATCATCGTGATCCAAACAACCATGCTCATGTGCATCAATAAAAGAGGAACATTTGCTTCAGACCTACACACGCTTGTATATGTCCATGTTGCTTTAATCTTATACAACCCCCTAGAAGAATTGGAGGCTATACTCGCCAACCGCACTTTGCCCTCAATAATTGCTCATGTCCTCACATCTGGTATACAACGAACTGTGGCTCCTACCAACCTGTCACAACCCATACGAGCGTCCATACAACCGCTTTTGGTTTGTCCTGAATTCCTAACCAAGCCTTTGCTATAATAACAAAAGTTTTTTTCCAAGTAATTTACATAAAAGTTCATAGGTGGAATGGCATGTGAAAATGGAATGAAATTTTAACTAGGTTTTTAACGAGACGAGCATAAGAGGAATGAAGATAGCGGCCGCCACCACCATCGTTGCTGCTGCCTCCACTATCTATAATTACTTATGGCTACACTAGGGCCAGCACGACATGATGCTAGCCCGTCAAGCTTTAGGCCATACCTAGACCTGGCCGGAGGCAAGACGGACCGGCATGGCATGATGGGTGGCTGGTCTAAGCCGACATAGCACGACGCGGACCACAGCACGCTGAACCTATGCCGTGCCGATACGGCAGGGTCTAATTCCCACCTCTATCGATCAATCATGCTCCTTCTAAGTCTTCTCCGGAAATTGAAAATTCCATATACAGTGTAATCAATCGTTTCCAAGCTAGGAAGCTAAGCTCGCTTGTCCATGATGACGATGAGAGATGTGGTCGTGAGTGTGTCACTGAAAAGGGATGATAAGGATTACAATATATATTTACATGGCAAAATCTCAAAAAAGTTTGAAATAAGTCTTTCTTACTGTGAAACGGAGAGTTAATCTGCTGCATTGCTGCTAATAGATTACTGATTTCCTGGTATGCCTTAAAATATTCAAATGTAAGACTTAGCATCTAGAGATCACACAACCAAATTCCAAAAGTCTACAAATAAATCCATCTAACGTTTATAGGGCACTCCATGTCTCCAAATAGTGTTGTAATTGTCGGGGCTCTATTCGCTAATAATGTCCTTAGTAATCGATCAGAGGAAATCGATGGAGAAAGTAAGTACTCTACAAATCTCTCTTGACTTCACCAGTAATGTCTTCGCCGTAATTTTTAAGAAATAACAAATAAGTAAGATAAACCCCGCGCTGCTGTCTTTGATTTGGACTTAATGCCTATCGCAAATTGAATGACCTCACTTCGTAATTAGATATTTAGATTTGACACCTGTTTGGTTAGGCTTCAAGCAATTTTTGCTATTCCTGCCTGAACTTTTGTGGTGGTTACTTCATAGTTTGCCTTTTGTTTTTTGTTGTTTAGTTTCTCCAGTTTTATTGCTTTCTTTTCCATCAATGTCTGCTGAAGTGCTGATAGATGATCTCTTAGGGCATCTCCAATGGTTATAGCTAGCAACTAACTATAAGACTTCCACATCATCTATATAGTACACACTAAAGTTAGCATTCTAAAGAACTATCTATAAGGATAGCTATTTGATGCTTACATGCACACACAGAATTTATGGAGGCTGCCTCGTTTGGCGCTATAGACTATCTCTAGAGCTGTAGAGAGCTGCGTTCTCTTTCTTCATTTAATATCTTCCACGTAGGACAGTTGATGACATGGACTCTCTTGTAGATAGCTGCTATAGACCCATTGGAGATGCTCTTATGTATATCTCCTGTTAATTAGTGGCTAGTGCGTTTTGAAGAGTAGTAGTATTATTAATTATCTCTGTCTGCGCGCGAAGTGAGTTGCTCTTTCTCCCAAATAAGTGCACACATGCATTCTTGCAATGAATGAAGCTCAGCCATGACCGATCTATTTCTAGTATTTCTTATTGGTTATAGGTCTGAAGGCCGATCAAACAAATGGGAGGTACCACAGACAGAGGCCATGGTACCTCGAAAAAGGGTTATGTATTCTAGGAGCCCACTTGTGACGCAAATTCTACAGGAGGGTCGTGAACTTATTTATAGTTTAGGTAAAATTTTAAAGGCAAGTTGAAAAACGATTTTTAAAAGATACATGTACATAAGGTTTTTCTTGTAGTGATCTTGATTAAGAGTTTAAATCGAGTTTGAAACATAGTAAAGTCTGTCTTCATATGTTATTTAAGTTGAAGTCGTGACTAATTTGAAGTCCAAGTGTATATGCTAGTAAGAGAGTATTAATCTATATAATAAGAATGCTTATAACCAATTTTATAAGAAATAAATAAATAAAAGAATAGAAAAATTAAAAAAACTCAATTATGTAGTTACGATATGTGAGTTTTTTCTGTAAAAAATGTTAACAATTGCTAATAAGAGTCTAGATGAGATTTGATCGGCAAGAAAAAAATTCGTCGGTCTCGGGTGGCACATGACAGAAGCCGATCGTGCGGAAGAGAGAGGAAAATGTGTTGCTGTTTTCTACCTCACCGGACGCTTGGCTGTCGGCTGCTTCCGATCTGGTTCCGCGCGATCGGCTTCTGTCGTGCACAGCCAAGTCGCCGTTCCGAGCAGTGTGTCGCACGGCATCGCAGCTGAGTCCAGACACAGCTTAGAGCAACTCCAGCAGTAGCCCTCAAATCTAAGTCCATACTTTTCATTTGAGGGCTCCCCCTACTTTGGAGAGCCCAATTTTTTTGCTTCTACTCCAACAGCACCCCTCAAATCTAAGCCCTCAAATCCATTCCACACACTGACACATGGGACCCACTCCTGACAAATCCATTCGGGCAAGGACGACGTCGGCGAGGGAGGCGGGCGACGGGCGTCGGCGAGGGGATTTTGGCGGCGATGGCGTCGGCGAGGGAGGCGGGCGGGCGGGGAAGCGGAGGAGGTGGGCAGGCGGGGAAGCGGAGGAGGCGGGCGGGGAAAGAGGCGCGCGGGGGTGAGCGGAAGCGGCGGCGAGGGCGGCGGCGGCGACGGAGGCGAGCGAGGCGGGGGTGAGCGGAAGCGGCGGATTTTGGCGGCGACGGCATCGGCGACGGGCGGAGGCGTCGGGCGAGGGAGGCGGGCGGGCGGGGAAGCGGCGGAGGCGTCGGGCGAGGGAGTCGGGCGGGCGGGGAAGCGGAGGAGGCGTCGGGCGAGGGAGTCGGGCGGGCGGGGAAGCAGAGGAGGCGTCGGGCGAGGGAGGCGGAGGAGGCGGGTGGGCGGGGAGGGAGGCGGTGGGGAAAGATGCAGGCGGGGGGGGGGGGATTCGGCGGACGGGAGGGGAAGAGGCGGGCGGAGAATTTTGGCCGAGAGCGGGAGAAGTTTCACGGTGCGGGAAAAAAACAGGAAAATGAGGGGTGGGGGGGGAGCCCCTAGGAATGAGGGGTGGGAGGGTGATTTGAGGGGCTCCTCAAATTTGAGGGCTCTAGTAGGGGCCCTGCTGGACCTCTATTTTTACCTCAAGCCCTCAAATATGAGGTTTGAGAGCTCAAGTAGGAGCCCTGCTGGAGTTGCTCTTACTGAATGATGTGGCCGTCAGGCCATGACGTCATATGTACCCAAGTGATATCAAAAGGACCGGGTGATTATTATCACCATTATTAATTGCATTGAGTAGTAGTGATTATAATAAAAATTGATGACAGATAATTTACAATCGTTAAGAAAAAAATAAGTGCTAAAAATTCTCACAAAAATAAAAATATTATGACCATATGTTTGATGGACCTTCACAGGATAGAGGGATTGAGAGTGAGATTATTAACAGGTGATCATTCGGCTATACCGATGTAATCTATATGATGTGCGTTAGGAGCACGCAGACAAGTATTTCAATAACAAAAAAAGACGATGACATAAATGAAAAATGTTATGTAATACTATATTTACTGTTTGCTATGTAAATATTTCCATAAAAATGTATATAGGGAAAAAAGTTTTGGCTACATGTGACAAATATTGGAGAGCAGAGTGCGTAGTTTCTCTCCTTATACTATATAATATTAAAATATCAAAAGTTATTCAACAATCTATTTTTAATAAAGTAAAATTACATATATATTATTAAATTATTTAAACGTATTTTTAAGGTAATCCGTACAAATACATGAGCCACCCCACTAGTTCCGATAAAATTCCAGTGTTGCAACGTGCAACATTGATTCTATGTACACAGCACCAACTAGTATATATGGTTTAACGGGACAGTGTAGGACGTGGTGATCCATCGGTCATATGTAACGCGGAACTTTTTGTTTTTTTTTTTGGGATCGGACAGTCCCGTCTAAGCAGCCACCGCATAGTTCTCTCCCCCATTTCGGAGCAGGCACCATCGACTTCGCGGTCGACGCCGTAGGTTGCCACGATCCGGGAGAAGATGACGTCGCGCACAGCGAGGTCAACAGAAATAATTTTAATTTAGAGTTTAAATCAAATTTGTAAGTAGAATATGTCTTTATGTGTTATTTAAGTTGAAGTCATGACTAACTTAAAATCCGAGTACATATACTAGTACGAGAGTATTAGTCTATATAATAAAAAAAGATTACAACCAATTTTATAAAAAAAAAGTAAGTAAGAGAATAGCGAAATTCAAAAAACTCGGTTACACAAATTTTTATTTATAATCAATTTTATAAATAAAAAGTAAGTAAGAGCAAATTTTTCTATATTTTTTCTGTTTATTTACATGTATGATTTTTTCTAAGATGAAACTAATAATTAATATCAGAGTCTAGATAAGAAAAATTGGCCGACGCGACACGAGTCGTCTCCGTCTCGGGTGGGAAACACCACAAAAGCCGATGGCGCGCAATCAGATCGGAAGCAGCCGAGAGGCAAGCATCCAGGAACAAAGCTTCCCTGTTTTCGTCTCTATTCTCACATACATGTCAGCATCTTATTCATTGTACTTTACTTTTTGTGAGGCCTGTAACAATACCTACTTTTCATAAATTGCTATCATATATAAGAAAATACAGAAAAGCAGATAGGGAAACCTGGTTCAGCATCCAGTGCTTCTCTATTTCTCCATCCGCGCGAATCAGCAGCAGTACCGGCCATCTTTTTGCCGTCATCAGGGGTAGAAAAAAGCAGTGCGTTTTTCTCTCTCTTCCTCGGTCCGTGGGAGGCAACTGCGTCAATTCCAAGTCGCCGTTCCGACCAAAGTGTCGCACGGCATCGCAGCGCGTCAAGACTTGTGTAGAGACGGGCGGAGGAGGGATCCTTGCTGACACTAACCGGATGCTCCTGCTGAGGATGACGAGTGAAAGTAACAAAGCGTTTTAACGATACGGTATCGAAATGAAATTCGAATTCGATCGACTAGTAGTACAGTACATACAGTACGTTTGGCTGTGCTCAATACGGCTTGCTTATAGCTTTTGCTCCTATCTTCTTAATTTTATAATTTTACAATTTTTTGGGATTTTTTTGTCTTTTTTCGTATTTTATTTGCATTGTCTATAACAGAATAATTTTTTATTTTTTAAAATTTAATTATATTAAAAAAGTTGCCAGTAACTATAATAAAAAACCTCAAATAATAAAAAAAAATTAAAACCCATAAGCATACCTGATTAGTCAATACAGTACAGTAGTACATATACGAATGATGTGACCGTGACGTCACATATACCCAAGTGATATCGAAAGGACCCGGTGATTATTGTCACCATTATTAATTGCATTGACTCAAATGCTCTGTAACAGGTCCGCTCATTACAGCTTTAATTTTTGGCTTCTAACTTCTAATTGCTTAATGGCAACCGTCTGATAGAAGTTATTGCCAAAAAGATGCAATGACCATTTCTGTGTAGCGGTTATTATCAGAGAGAGATCGTGTACGATTATTGGATAGATGCATGAATTAACCACATTGTCAGATGAATTCTAGGAGCAGTTAATCACCGTAGACAAGTTGGTTGAAGGTATGCTGGTTGCAGGAATGTCCACGACTAAGGAGTGATTGTAGGATGATTTACGACCAGGTGGTCGTAGAAGTGTTTATGATCATATGGTTGTAGAAGGGCTTACAACCATACGGTCATAGCAGATCTTACAACCATTCTGTAGTGATTTCCCTTCATTGATAAGGGGTATATTCAAAGGAATATGATGATGTAATAATTTGAATATTATTTTATCCTCGACAATAATGATGTATATTATTATATATGTATATTAGAGTTGTATAGCAAATACAATTGTATTTCAATTATAGGCGATAAAGTTATATATTAACGACAATTGTATTATAAAATATAGTCGTGTAATAGCAAATCTGCTAGTTATTATTAATTTTTACTAGAAGCATATATCCAAGACTATTAATTATTGTTCAGTTACGGAATCAACCAGTCATGCTCCTAAGTCTTCACCAGAAATTGAGAAGTCCATCTACAACGTAATCAATCGTTTCCAAACGACAATGAGGGATGTGGTGGTGAGAGAGTGACACCGAAAAGGATTGAAAGGGATTACAATATATATCTACATGGCAAATTTTGTGTGGCAATGTACAATAGCACATCCCAAAAAAGTTTGAAATAAGAATTTCATATTGTAAAACGAAGAGTACAAGCTAAACAAGTTGATAGCCTCTAAAGCCAATTAAAATTGGTACAAGTTTTCTCTGGAAGTAACAATGTTTAAATTATGACTAGCGCACTTAATTAGCATCCTTCCGGGATGAGGTCACGAAAGTAGGGCCCACGAGTTGTGTTGCTGACCTCTTCCTTCCGCCCGGTAGTTCCACGAGGCGCAGTGCACGAGGATGCCGAAGGGCTACTTTACTGTATAAGGAAAGTTATGGGTGGAAAAGTGAGCGCTCCGTTCTTTTTCGTTTGGCGTTTTTAATTTTTTAGGTTTTTAACATGTGATTTTGATAGATATTTTTTATAACTTTATTTTAAAACATACTAATAAAATTATAATATTATAAAAGTATTTTAATGATTAATCTAATTATATAATTTTTATATAGCTATTTTAGATAGTTTTAAATATATTAGTACTTTAAAAAGTTTGACTATGCAGATTTTAAAAAGTCAAGTAAACAAGAATATAGGGGTATATGTTCTAACGCGGCATCGTATGCTTCACATAGTCCCTCCATCTATCTTGCATATAAAAAAACTAGCTGGTGGAGGCGCTTAGTTAAGCGTGGGAGCAATCTGGAACAAGCTAATAAGTGCACATAGACTCGTAACGTCATTGACAGTGTACTGCTTTGAATTCGAATACTTGATATTTTTGACAAAATCAGATAAAATGCGACCTATCTCAAGCAGAAGCAACAGGACAAGAAAATGGAGGGAGATTGGTAGTTAATAGGGGTAGTTTTCTACTCGATCTATGGATCAAAATATTGATCCGAAGTGTCAGTATTCGAAACCAGAGAGGGTAGCATTTTTTTCTCAAAATTTTGCTAGCCAGCTAGGTGGATTCACACGTACATAAGGTTGCTTTCCAAAAGTAAGTACTCTACAAGTAATATCTTTCGAAAGTAACTACTCCACAAATAATAATATCTCACCAGTAATGTCTCCGACTTAATCTATATAAATAAAAACAACTAATAAGCTTACCTCCAAAGCTATTAATTATTGTTCAGCTACGGAATCGATCAGTCATGCAGTGTAATCAATCGTTTCCAACCTAGGGGAAGCTAAGCTCGCTTGTTCATGACAACGATGAGCGACATGGTCATGAGAGTGGACGCTGAAAAGGATTGAAAGGGATTACAATATATATCTACATGGACAAATTTGTGGGGCAATGTACAATAGTGTGAAATAAAAAAAATCCCAAAAAAGTTTGAAATAATTCTTTCTTACTGTGAAACGGAGAGTTAATCAACTGCACTGCTGCTTATGGATTACTGATTTACTGGTATGCCTTAAAATATTTAAAGGTAAGACTTAGCATCTAGAGATCACATAACCAAATTCCAAAAGTCTACAAATAAATCCATCTAACATGTATAGAGCCCTGCATGTCTCCAAATAGTGTTGTAATTGCCGGAGCTCTAATCACTAATGTCCTTAGTAATCGATCAGAGGAAAAAAGATTGTATGCTTCTTATAAATTAACTTTGTGCCAGATGACTTGCGAGTTCTATGCTTTGTTCCAATCATATTTTGATGCTTATCTCACTCAAGATAATTAGTCCATAGGATTTTCTTAAAAACAAAATAATCGGTTTGAAGCTACTTTTAAGATACGAAAACAGTTATATATGAATTGAAATTTAGAGTGCATATAAATTCCAATTGAAACCAAAAAATTAATGAAATTCATAATTTTATATAAGTTTAAATTCGGAAGAAAATTATATTGTATTTTAATTTGGAATGTATATACACACACACACACACACACACACACACACACACACACATATATATATATATATATATATATATATATATATATATATATATATATATATATATATATATATATATATATATAT
Source organism: Dendrocalamus latiflorus (assembly GCA_017311315.1). Taxonomy (NCBI): domain Eukaryota; kingdom Viridiplantae; phylum Streptophyta; class Magnoliopsida; order Poales; family Poaceae; genus Dendrocalamus; species Dendrocalamus latiflorus. Next base: position 53,298,903 of record CM029641.1, read on the forward strand.
ATATATATAATTGAAATTCCGAATTGTTGAAACTTAAAATCATAATTAAATTATTATAGCATTAAAATGTAGTCCCAATCATGTTAAAGTTTGATATGTACAAGCTAAACAAGTTGATAGCCTCTAAATCCAATTAAAATTGGTACAAGTTTTCTCTGGAAGTAACAATGTTTAAATTATGACTAGCGCACTTAATTAGCATCCTTTCTGGGATGAGGTCACGAAAGTAGGGCCCATGAGTTGTGTTGCTGACCTCTTTCTTCCGCCCGGTAGTTCCACGAGGCGTGGTGCACGGGGATGCTGAAGGGCTACTTTACTGTATAAGGAAAGTTATGGGTGGAAAAGTGTTTCGTTTGGCGTTTTTAATTTTTTAGGTTTTTAACATGTGATTTTGATAGATATTTTTTATAACTTTATTTTAAAACATACTAATAAAATTATAATATTATAATATTATTTTAATGATTAATCTAATTATATAATTTTTATATAGCTAATTTAGATAGTTTTAAATATATTAGTACTTTAAAAAGTTTGACTATGCAGATTTTAAAAAGTCAAGTAAACAAGAATATAGGGGGTATATGTTCTAACGCGGCATCGTATGCTTCACATAGTCTCTCCATCTGTCGGACCTTGGGTTAGCAAACCCTGATCCTCTGTGATTCCACCGCACTATTCTCTGGATCAGTAGATAGTGCTCACAGATACATTACTGTATATCAAAAATATATTATGCGGAAGCGTAAATAATACAGTAATACTTACTCATGGGCCGATTAGGCCGAAAACGATAAAATGCAGCAGCGGAAACTTCACACAGGTGAGACCCGCAGGACTTGCCCACAGGCAGCCAACTGGGGTTCGCGACCTAGTCCATGGCCTCTTCGTCTTCCAGCTCTGTCGACCCCTTTCTAGTGTCGCAGGGTTTGGCATTCCTGTTCTCTCTCTGACTGAGTGATGGTAGTTAAGCAAGAATGAGTACGATGATACTCAGCAAGCCACCACACAGGATGCAGTAATAATAGATGCAAGGCTGTCAAAGGAGGCTCGAGGTTCTTTTATTTGCTTAATGCGACATTTGCAATAATCATAATTAAAATTCCTGTGACTTGGCGTTTTATAAACATGCTTTAAAGAGTTTGAATTGTGCAATAAATATAGAGGTGTCGGTTCCATCCACCGATTACATGGTTCCCTCCACCTATGCTAGCTTTTGATCATTATGCCACTTCCATCTTATTTACCACGCTGGAGTACGTCCCTCCAGGAAAAATTCAAAATCAGAGTACCTCCCTCTGATAGGTTTTTGTCCCACCCACAAAGGTTTTTGAAATAGAGGAAGATTTCCGTGTCCGCCCTTGACCGTGGGCACGGCTATTCGAATAGTTGGATACTCTGCAGAGTCTGTACATCTTTACCCACAAGAGGTAATCGTCCCGATGGTTCTACATGATTCCTTAGTCATGCAGATCGAGAGACTACCACGAGGCCTTTACAATACCTCGCTCTCTAGCATCTCACTCCTATGGGGTTGCTTCCATAGGTTGTGCGGGATGTCACCACAGGTTGGTGCACTCGGACTCCACTCTCCACCATACGCTAGCCTCGGTGACGTCACCTATATCCGATGTCCCATTCCACGGGGGCTTTTATTACCCGTCTACACACGTTCTCCGTGAAATGGCTAGAGAGTTTAGTAAATTATTCAGCCAAGCCTACAGTTTGCCAGCTTGTGGTTGTACTGTTGTACACGGAGGGGTCATCACAGGATTAAGTCCTTAATTTGTCCGGGCGGTTCATTCCACGAACCACAATTCTTGTGTTACATCCACACCCACCACTCTTACCATCCGCCCAGACTGGTAAAGCAGATTTTTAGAGTTTTGAGAAGCATAACTTAAGTTATCACAAATAATCAGCCACGTACATCCCGTGACTGTCCCAAAACCAGTTTTCATATTTAAAGATTGATGATCAGGGCCACTAGTGCCCTGGACTTGTCAAGACTAGCACGGCATTAATATGACTTATAGCTAGTAAAGTGATTATTAACATCTAGGGTGACAATGGTCAGGTAATTCAAGTATCAAGGGATGGCATAATAAATTTAATACAACATCAATTGGGCATGTAGCTACCTTAAGCTTTGACATATATTTGCATAATAAATTAAGCATGCAAGTTGATAGTTTAAAAGAACATAATTTTTGCATAAAATGTAGGATCAATATGATCAAAGTGATGACTTGCCTTGCTTGATGTACCACGGCCTTGATTGACCTAAGTCAAAGCCTGCTCAGTCAGAGTTTTTAATTTGGTGATCTTCGCTTTTACCCAAGTCTTGATCCTGTTCGAATCTGTCGCCTCATCGAGTCTTCAGATTCTAATACGTGGCAAAGAAAAGAAAGACCAAATAAATCCAGACATTTTAAATGCCTGATTTAATTTATATTATACATTTATTATGATTTGAGAATAGAAGGATGATTCGGATTAATGGACTATAAACACAGCGGTAGCTGGATTTGAGTAAGAGAATGAGTTGTCTGAATAGCTTTACCGTGAGGGAAAATTTTAGGATAACAAGGATCAAAATGGATAAGTATCTTCAGGCATGTATTCATTCTGGAAAAAGGGTAGTGGTCATACATGGCCGAGTAGGGAAAGGTGAGGTTCGATCTGTTACTTGATAACTTTCCTTCTATTGATTTATATTTATCAGGGAAGTTCCATGAGGCAGACAGGACTTATGGATAGATAAAAGAGGTTAGCAAAGATAGTAAAGAGGAATAGAACTTTGTGATTTTAGGATACGGATACGTAAGGTGAGTATAATTAAATATGCGGTGTGACTTTGATATTTCATGTGGCAATACATATTTGAGATTGCAGTAGCCAACTTAATAATTCATTATGTTAGCGACTTAAGTAAATGATGGGGTTGGGCATTTTAATCCAGTCGTTATTATGAGTAAAGTTAATCTTTTTGCTTGATCAACCAAATTGTTAGAAATGGTCAACGATTATGTTTTACTAAAAGAGATGCTATGACTTTTTAGGGATATTCTTAATAAAGCTAGTTCTTTTATTATTAATTATCCCCGACTATCGAATTTAAATCCTAAGATAATGATCGGAGATTTGGATGAGAGACAAAGATGAAGGATTGCTCTATCTTATTCAAGAATTCTTAATCGTATTTTATTTGTCATCTTAAATCTCAGAATTTTAAGATAATGCTAAAGTCTTCACTACATATATTCTTAAGCATTTTCTTGAAAGGATAGGTGTCATGATCTCAACGATAAGTAAAGCAAACTTGATATTTCATGTGACACCCTGATGATTTCTGAGGGATCATTCTAATGAGCGGGGTAGTTTCAAATCCTTGCTATTGAAATGTTATAACTGATGATACATTCATTCATATTACTATAGTAATTACCTTTGATCCCATTATTTTATTTGCCCTAGACTAGGCAAGATGAAATGGGGAATTTCTTAAGCTTCATGATTTAAAATCTTTTGGCCAAGATAATATTTTTATCTTGTTAACTTCATGTTAATTTCTTGATGCTAGGAAAGAGTTCATGGCAAGGGCTTATTTTAATTAACCTTGTGCATGAGAATTTACTTATTAACCTTGATTGGCCTATAATTGACTAATGCCTAGTTTTTAATTTAATTGCATATATCTTGTTAGTATGAATTTATAAATAATCCCTTGTCCTTATTACTAGCCACAATTTATTTCAATGTATGCTGGATCATTTGCATATGGATTCATCATTTAGACCAAGGGGGTGAAAAGTGATGCAATGCAAAATAGCTAGCTGGCCCACGTGACAGACACAGAGACAGAGAGAACGGAGCTGTTCGGCCGATACAGAGCAGAACAGGAGAGGAGTAGTGTGGAAACAGGGGAGGTGCGCGGCCAGGAGGAAGGGGGTGGTGGCGCCGGCGAGGGGCAGCCGGGGAGGTGCTGGCGGCCGGCAAAACGAGTTGCCCAATTGATGAGGAAGCTCCAGGGGTAGAGGCTTCGGCCGGAGTGGCGTCCAGGCAGGCTGGCGGCGGCCCTAGGCAGCCGGCGTTGAGGGAGAAACAAGGCGCCGGCGGCCGGGAAGGACAGGGGAGAAGATGGTGCGTACATGAGCACGAGCAAGGTGCCGGGAGCTCACCTGAGCGGCTGAGTTGGCCGGAGGGCGGCGGAGGCGAGCCGGCAACGGTGACTAGGGGCGGTGGTGGGTGGCTCGTGCGGAGAGGTCACATCGCCGGGGAAGAGCACCGTCTGACCATTGGGGAAACTCCGGGGCACCGAGTAGAAGCTCACGGCGAGAGGAATCGGCCTGGGGATGACCGACGAGGAGGCAGCGGTGAAAATGGCGATGACCGGCCGGAAACGAAGAAGATGCGGGCGCGGCGTGCTCGGGCTTCGGTCTTCCGATTAAACAAGAGGAGAGGAAGTGGACGGCTGGGGGCACGTCGTGACGCGGTCCAATCGTGGAGGAGATGGCCGGGGGTGGAATCGGCGCGAAGTGGCGGTGGCCGGCACAAGCGCAGGGGCGCTGCTCGGCTTGGAGGAGGAAGAAGGGGGGAGTGGGGAATGGGGAAGAGGCGAGCTCGGCTTCTTATATGCAAGCGCGCGCTCGGGGAAGTACCGCCGGCATGGGCGAGGCGCACGGCCGGCATGGGCAGCGGCATGGGTGGCGGCATGGCGGGGAGTACGTCGGGCATGGCTGCGAGTACGGGGCATGGAGTAGGGGGATGGCGTCGGGGTAGGCCGGTGGTAGGGTCGCTGGCGCAGACATGACGGGAAAACCGGGGCGGAGCGCTGTAGCTGGTGGGCTGGGCGAGACCGGGGCGGAGCGGCGCCATGAATAGAGAGGACGAGGAGGAAGGAAGAAATAGGAAGGATGAAGAAGGCAGCTGCGGTCGGTTGGGCCAATGGCCAGAAGAAAAGAGGAGACGGGAAGAAATGGGCTGGCCCAAATTCTGAGAGGAAAACTCTGAATTTTTTTAATTTTCAGATTTAGGTTTGTAATTAGGTTTTTAAATTTGAAAACTTGGTTCAAAATTTTGGATTCAGCATTTAAATTTAAGAGGGTTCGAATTTTGAGAAATAATTCTTAATCTCCCAATTTAAATTTTCAGATGCGCAATTTGGATGGAAAAGAAAGAAAAAAGGGTTTTGCATTAATTTTCAATTTCTATTCTTGGCTTTGAATGACCAGATTTCAAATTTAAAATTTGAATTTAATACTCCCAAGGAGTTTTGGATTTTCTCAATTTTAAACTTTAAATCTTTGGTTCTTGGTTCCAAGGTGTGTATTTTCATTACTCGGGCTTTTTGGCAAGCACCCAACTTGAGACATTCAAATAACGCCATTTTTTTTAGAACACAGAATGAACCACAAAAATATTTTTAAATTTTCGTAATTACACTAGTCCCCTTTTTGGGATGTTACACCATCTATCTTGCATATAAAAAAACTAGCTGGTGGAGGCGCTTAGTTAAGCGTGGGAGCAACCTGGAACAAGCTAATAAGTGCGCATAGACTCGTAACTTCATTGACAGTGTACTGCTTTGAATTCGAATACTTGATATTTTTGACAATTAAATCAGATAAAATGCGACCTATCTCAAGCAGAAGCAACACGGCAAGAAAATGGAGGGAGATTGGTAGTTAATAGGGGTAGTTTTCCACTCGATTGGTAGTTAATAGGGGTAGTTTTCCACTCAATCTATGGATCAAAATATTGATCCGAAGTGTCAGTGTTCGAAACCAGAGAGGGTAGCATTTTTTCTCGAAATTTTGCTAGCCAGCTAGGTGGATTCACACGTACATAAGGTTGCTTTCCGAAAGTAAGTACTCTACAAGTAATATCTTCCGAAAGTAACTACTCCACAATAATAATATCTCAACATTAATGCCTCCGACTTAATCTATATAAATAAAAACAACTAATAAAATTCAAAATACCTTCTTTGTTTTGAAGACAAAAAAATCCAATAATAATCCTAAAAACTTCTAGAAATTCTCACATTAATCGAGACAAAAGAGAAGTGTAGATTAATCATATATGAATATTAGAGTGATAGCAAAATACAATTGTATTTCAATTATAGGCAGTAGAGTTGCATACTAAGGATAACTATATCATAATATTTCAATTATAGGCAATAGAGTTGTATACTAAGGATAACTATAACATAATATTTAACCGTGTAATTACACTGGTAAATCCACTAGTTTCTAAGAAATAAGATAAACCCCACACTGTTGTCTTTGATTTGGACTAATAGCCTATCGCAAATTGAATAATGACCTCAAATCGTAATCAGATATTTAGATTGGGCACCTATTTGGCCAGGCTTCAAGCAATTTCTGCTATTCTTGCCGGAACTTTTGTGGTGATTACTTCATAGTTTGCCTTTTGTTTTCTGTTGTTTAATTTCTCCAGTTTCATTGCTTTCTTTTCCATGGATGTCTGCTGATAGATCATCTCTATGTATATCTCCTGTTAATTAGTGGCTAGTGCGTTTTGAAGAGTAGTATTATTATCTCTGTGTTTGCGCATGAAGTATATCTCTATGTATATCTCCTGTTAATTCCTTTCCCGTACAGCAGCATCTGGTCGCAATCCCCCAACTTCCCCTAGCAGCGACACATTCCCTCATCGTCGCCTCCCCAACGCATTTGCCCGCCGTCTACTCTCCCCATCTGCCCGCCGCCGCCTCCCCACCTCCACCTCCTGCAACTGCTGCCTCTTTCTCCCCCAAACCCTCGTGTCGCTCTTCCTCCTCCTTATTGTCACCACCCACTCCTTCCCCGCGTGGTAGTGTCTGGTCGCAGTCCCCCAACTTTCCCCAGGGTGCCGCCACCAATTCCATTTCCTATCGCCCCTCCAACCAGCGGCACGACGCTCGGTGACAGCGGCCGCTGGATCGGATAGAATGGCGCTCGGCAACAGCGGCCGATGGATAAGAGAGAAGGGCACTCGGCAATGGCGGCGGCTTCCTCTTACTACGCCCGCCCACCTGGCTCTCCCCCCACCGTTGTCGCCTGGCGGTCGCTCGCCCGGTGAGCCTCTCTACCTCCTCCTGCTCTTTGCTCGGAGCAGTCGCGCTGTCTGGTGATTTTAGTCTCCTAAGCTAGTCGTCGAAGTCGGTGCCATGGTCGAATGGGCTGTGGTTGAGAGGCCATGGCCGAAGTCGAGGGGCCGTGGTTGAAGTCAAAGTCGTGGTTCAAGGGTGCCGTGGCCGAAGTCAAAGATCCGTGGTTGAAGTCGAAGCTGTGGTCGAAGGGGCAGTGGTTGAAGTCAGGCCGTGATCGAAGTTAAAAGGCCGTGGTCAAAGTCCAAGCCATGGTCAAAGGGAACAATGGTCAAAGGGGGCAATGGTCAAAGTCGAAGGGCCGTGGACGAAGTCAGTCTGCAGTCAAAGTCGAAGGGCTGTGGTTGAATTCAGGCCGTAATCGAAGTCGAAGGGTCATGGTCAAAATCTAAACTGTGTTCGAAGGGGATAGCGGTCAAAGAGGCAATGGTCAAAATTGAAGGGTCGTGGATGAATTCGGTCCATAGTCAAAGTCGAAAGGCCGTAGTCGAAGTCGAAGGGTCGTGGTCGATGTCCAAGCCGTGGTCGAAGGGGACAGTGGTCGAAGAGGCAGTGGTCGAAGTCGAAGGGCCGTGGACAAAGTCGGTCCATGGTCGAAGTTGAAGGGTCGTGGTCGAAGGGGGCCGTGGTTGACGTCAGGGCTGTGGTTGAAGGGGGCCGTGGTTGACGTCAAGGCTGTGGTCGAAGGGGGCTATGGTTGAGGGGCCGTGGCTGAAGTCGAAGATCCATGGTCGAAGTCGATGTCGTGGTCGAAGGGGGTGGTGGTCGAAGGGGGAAGTGGTCGACGTCGAAGGGTCGTAGTCGTCGAAATCGAAGCCGTGGTCAACATCGAAGGGCCATGGTCGAAGGGGACAATAGTTGACGTCGAAGGGTCATGGTCGAAGGGAACAGTGGTCGAAGGGGACAGTGGTCAAAGTAGGAAGTGGTCGATGTCTAAGAGCTATGGTCGTTGAAGGGTCGTGGTCGAAGGGAATAGTGGTCGAAGGGGGCAGTGGTCGAAGTCAAAGACCTGTGGCCTGACAGCGCGTGACGCGCCAATCACGTCCCGCCGCGTGTCCCGCTTCCTCGAAAAGGTGTGTACGACCACAGTCGCGCGACCGCCTGACACCCCAGGGGTCGGCGCGATCCTCGGCGTCATTAAGACATCGTCTTCGGGCTGCGAGCCATCGGGCTGTATATCAACTTCGCGTCCACAGGACAACCCCAGAAACCACTTTGGCAACGTGTCTGCTTTGGCCTCGTCCCCGCGGGGCCAACCCGCCCTCGGCTCCGACCTCGCATACGCGGGGCAGGTCCGGCCTGTGCTTCCACAACATATCCGTGGGATGAGCCCGACCTCGCCTCGGCTTCGATTTGGCAGGACAGCTCCGCCAGCAACTTCGACTTCGCAGCTGGAGGACTTCGCGGCCGTAAACGGCTTCGGCAGCCAGTTTGACTCTGCGTCTTCGGCGTGAAACTGGGCCACGTCGACAAATCCATTTCTGCCCAAGATCACGGAAGGTCACAGGTTGCAGGGACAGAGGGGGCCAAATGGCTCAGCGACATGGTTTTAGCTCGTGAAGCCCTTCACCATGAAAGGCTTCTGTTGTAGGGGTGGCCCCCATCTAGGCCCAGCCGGCCTGTTAGAGGATTATAAAGCCCAAAATGGGACATGTATTAATGACTTAGATACCCTTGCGAAGGGGTTTTTGAGTGTAAGGGCATAATTGTAAAATAGTTCCCATGTGAATATATATATATATATATATATATATATATATATATATATATATATATATATATATATATATATATATATATATATATATATATATATATATATATATATATATATATATATATATATATATATATATATATATATATATATATATATATATATATATATATATATATATATATATATATATATATATATATATATATATATATATGGCTGCCCTGGGCAAGGGGAAGGCCCAAGCATTGTTCACCTAACATCTCCACTACCATACATTACTGTTTGGTCTATAATCACAACACAAACGTTTACAAATAAAATTGCATCCACACTCATTAATAAAATCAGTATATTCCCATCCATTGACAATTCTGGCATGTAGATAAATTAGGATTTGCCCATATGGGTTGCTGAGTAATTAGTGTACTCAATCTTGCTTAATTTCAACAGAACAGGTACGAAAGAGGAAAAATACTTCAAGATTTCGTATTAGGGTTACGACCGTACTCAAATATTTATGTGGAGTTTTCTCGATTCTTCTGAATACATGTAAAATTTTGGTCTTGGACGTCCATGTTGTTGTTAAAATTGATCGTTAGGTCTTATTTTTAACCTAGTTAATTCATTTTAAATATTTGTAAGCAGGTATAATTCCCTCTTTATTTAAAATAGAACTTCTAAACTATTGTGGGTTATACGACGGCTGTGTGCCAAAAATCAGAGGCGTTACACTGGTGCTCCCGAAAAAAATATCGATATATTGTGTTTATTTCTCTAATCTACCAGGCGCATCACAGAAGCTCATCGCGTCAAGAAACGTGAAGACAGAGAGCGGTGCTTGAGTGCCTCGTCACCTGACAAGCAGGGAGGCAAGGCGCTGTCCACTACGTGGAGCAGGGAGGACACGTATCGCTTTGTGTTGCTTATGTGGTTGCTGCTCCTTTGTGTGGGCGCATCATCGCGAAGTCAACAGACATTGCGGCTCTCGTGTGTCGGTGGGTCACGTCGACCAGCGGAAGAACACGCGGGCGTCTGTCGTGCACAGGCCACCCGCGGGTCACGTCGACCAGCGGCCGGATAGGAGACGACTTCTTATTTCTTCTTCTCTCATATAGCTTATAGTCCTAGTAATAATTGTATACTTAATTATTATTTAACATAGATTTTTAATTAGAAAGTATTCTATCTTTTATTAAACAAACGTAAAGTGTAAAGGGTGCTACCACTGACCTTTACTGGATAAACATTCTATTTTTTAACCATATACTTCATATAGATTTTTAATCAGAAAGCAATAAATATGACAGAACACATAATAAGACAAAATTTACCTAGAAATTAAGCACGCTAGCAAAATAACAACAAAAATTATATGCTAATCAACTACACAACAAACTGAAACCTGGCATTCTATGAGATGCTGGGGAGAGTGATTTTCTTGATAGGATCCAAACCAGAAACAACTCGTCGGTCAATACTATAGAAAAACAACTTTGATGCATTTGATTTTTGATCTCATAAGTCCGACAAAAAAAAAGCACTCGTCAGTCAATACTATCAGTATACTAACCGTACACCACTAAGGCACTACCCCAAACTGAGATCTAATACGAGTGTACAGCACACCGACGCTGCAACAGCCACCGAAACAAGCAATCATAAATATATAAACGATGCTACATTTCAAGAAGAGACGGAGATCCCACCTGACCGACAGAGAGGCCAGGTATCCGACTCCAGTTCCGTATCTGATAACTATCCGGAAAAATACCCGGATAGTTTCGTATCTATTGGATAATGCTTTTTCTAAATTTGTTTTTGTATCCGATAAAAAATATCCGATTGTTTCTATATTCAATAAAATCTTTAAATATCCAAAAATTTACTCTAAATTATACTCAAATTAAAACAGACGAACATCAGAAAATGACTCTATTTACACCCCTGAGGCCCAGCGGGCCACGTCGACCAGCGGGCGGATAGGGGCCAGCGGGTCTCGCGGGCGTCTCTGGTGCCCAGGCCACCAGACAGGTCTTGTCGGCGGGTCACGTCAGGGACCAGCGGGTTCTCTCGTGTACAGGCCACCAGCCGGGTCACTCGAGCGAACAACAAAGACTCTTAACGGCTCATCCATCTAATTAACAATGCTTCTATACATATTGGCTTGTTTTTTTGTTGTTGTTGTTATTATTATTCCTCTTTTATTTCTTCCTCAATTTTATTTTCTAAATTTTAGATAGCGATGATGATGACACATGCGATGGTGAGGAATCTGCGGGTAACGCACGCCATCCACATAATTAATGCTTTGACTTCCTCACTGTAACACCCCATTTTCAAAACCTGGCTTATCGTAAAATTCAAATGTATGTTAATAAAGTTGAAAGATTTTATTTCTCAGTTGGCTATTCTTTTTGCTTCCAAATATATATATGTATATATGTGAATATCCTAGAAAATGCAAAAGTCCTTTAAAATGAAAACCTTGCTCCATCTCTAGGGAAGAAAATCAAGTTAATCTTATAAAATCTAAAATCTGAAATACACTTCAAGGATTAAAGGATTCGGGAAGCTACGAATGTTAAGAAAAGATATATGCATGTATATATGTATATATACCTGTATACATATATGAGTATGCATGTATGCTAATTGGTAGGATTTTTCCTTCGCAAGCCTTTCCAGCCAGCACTTCACTTCTCCTTCTGTGGCAATGCATCTCCATTCATCCTCCCTCCTGGCCTCAGTGCCTTGTCGCCATGCGCCACCTACTTCGTCGGCGAGTAATTGCGCTGTCAGCCCTCGTCTTCAGCACCGCTCCTCGCCATCAGCGCCCGGCAGTGGCAGTGCTTTCCGTCACCTCCCGCGCATCCCCGACTACCTAGGCATGCTTCCGGCCGTGCGCCATTTTCCTACGCCAATAGCTGCCATGGTACTCCTCTGCCACCAGTCGCCTTCGCGTGCTGCAGGCTTGCACGGCTCCCTGCCGCCTTGTCTTCCCCGACGAGCCGCCCTGGCCTCTATATGTGGCACTTCCATCGCACTGCGCACCCCACCGAAGCGCGCTCGGGAACGCTCAGGCCGCCACCTCCTCTGCCGTGCGCGCGACCCTGGTGGAACTCGCCGCCGCACCCCTCCGGTCGCCGCCAAGGCCCTTGGGCTTTCTCCCCTCACTCTCCATCGTTCCCTCTCCCTTCTCCCCCGTCTGATTGCTTCTTCGTGCCCCGCAGGCCGCCGGCGACGATTTCCCTCCCCAACTCGGGCGTCGGCCCCCGCCGGAGAACCGCTGCACCGCCGGCCGATTCCTTACGCGTGGAGCACCGCCGGGACCCCGTGAGCACCTTCCCCACGTCGTTGGACCCCGCCGCCCTCTCCAGTGAGCCGCCGCCGTCTTCATCCTCGCCGCCAAGCCCCCTCGCGACGCCGGCCCGCCCTGCCCTACCCCGGCCGCAGCCAACGCCGCCGGTGAGCTCCGTGGCACCCAAGCATGCTCCCATGCAGTGGAATTGCTCCGAAATGGCCCGAACCGCCGGCGCCTTGCTCCCCTGTTCCGGCTGCCGCCCTGCCCGCTCCGCCGGCCGCCCGGCCAAATCCGGCCAACTCCGGCCGATTGGCCTCTCCCTGAGGTGCGCACCGGAGTGGGTGGCCCGTCTCGGCCGATGCCGTCGCGCCGCCATGGCCGCTCCGCCGCCGGCGAGCCCGCCTCCCTTGCGGTCGGGGAGAACCCGAGCAGAGGAACCCAGTGTTTTAATGCGCTGTGTATTAACCGGCCATTAACTTTAATGATGCTGTCCTAAACCTCCACTAATTAGTCAATAACCGCTATTAATGATGGCCCACCTGTCGGCAGCTCACACTCCCTCCCCTTTTCTATTTTCGCATTTTCCAGAATTTAAAACTTTGAAATGCTATAACTTTTAAACCATAACTCCGAATTAAATGAAACCAACTTCTAAATTTTTCTAAAATCAAGACCTGTCTAATGGTTCTGGTTTCCTTCAATTTCGAGTTCATTTGAGTTGTTTTATTTTATTTGGTTCTTATTCGGCTCTCGTTTTCTCGTGTTGCCTTTTCCGGTTCGATCTCCCGAGTAGAATTCGAAGACGCGAAAGATCCCCCGCCTGAAGCAGCACAAGACCCCCAAGCTTTCGATCCAGGCGAGTCAACACTTTGATCATTTTGCGCCTACATTTTGTGAAACTATGTTCGTTTAAACTATAAAAATTGCATGCGTTATTTTATGTGCTAAAAATATGTAAGTCTTAAGGTAGATAATAACCTTATACCCACCTAATGATATAATACTTCACCAGTAACATTTGAACTCCCACGATCATTGTCGCCCTAGATGTAAACACTGGAATGGTAGTTATATGACTATTTATTGCCATGCTAAAATTTGTCAAGTCCAGGGTTCTAGTAACCCTGTTAATCACTCTTTAATCATGAAAACTAGATTTGGGATAGTCATGGGATGTACATGGCTGAACAAATATGTTGATTTGTGTTATGCTTCTCAAAACCCTAAAAACTGCTAAACCTGTTTGGGCGGATGGTAAGAGCGGTGGGTGTGGATGTAACACAGGGGATTGTGGAATGACCGCCCGAACAATTTAAGGACTTAATCCTGTGTGGACCCTCCGTGTATAACAGTACAACCACAAGCTGGCAAAGTGTAGGCAGGGCTAACTAATTTGCATCGACTTAGTAAGAGTTGCGCCGGTGTGAACACGGGCGGGTAGAGGATGGCCACATCCTCCGACGTGACGGCGCAAGAGGGGGCTTCTGGAAGGGTGGTCGTACCCGGAAGAAGTGGAAACCTTAGCGGGCGTAACTCTGCTAGGAAAAATGCATTGTAAAGGTCCTGTGATGGTCTACTCAACCGCATGGCTAAGGAATTATGTGGGGCAACGAGTGGATTTATCTCTTGTGGGTAAAGATGTACAAACTCTGCAGAGTGTTTTAAACTATTCGAATAGCCGTGCCCACGGTCAAGGGCAGACATGGAAATCTTCCTCGAGTTAGTTCTATTTCAAAAACCTTTGTGGGTGGGACAAAAATCTATCAGAGGGATGTACTCTGATTTTGAAATTCATCCTGGAGGGATGTACTCCAGTGTTGGTACTAAGGTGGAAGTAACCTGTTATTCAAAAGTTAAGCATTGGTGGATGTAACCATAACATAGGGTGGATGTAACCCTAAAATATGGTGGATGTAACCATAAAATTTGGAATTGGAAACTACTCCGTTTATTGTACACTTTTAGTATTTAAATCATAAGTTCTTGAAAAATGCTAGGTCATAGAAATTTTAATTATGGTAATTTCAAATGTCGCTTTATGCAAATAAAAGAACCCGAGCCTTCCTTGAATAGCCTTGCATCTATAATTATATGCATTCTGTGTGTTGGCTCGCGGAGCACGATTGTTTGTGCTCAATCTCGCTCTTAACCCCCCTTTCAGAAGATGTGAATCAAGAGCACTACGCTTATCACGAGGATCAGGATGCCGAAGGAAATGAAGACGGTGGTTGTTAGAATAGGTTTCGGTAGTCTTTCCTCTCACCTCAGTAAAGTTGACCAGGCTAGTTTTGGCGGGTGCCTTCGTTATTAGTCAGGTCCCTGATTAATAGCATTGGTACTCGGGTTATCCCAGTCGCTTGCCTGTGGTGAGTTGTGCCCCTACGCTATGTACGCTTCCGCTTCCGCTTTTATGTATTGTAAGACATTTGGCCTGACGGCCCTATTGTAACCTTGGCCCGACGTGGTCTATTTGAACTCTGGTATTGTAATGTATGAATTTATCGTGTATGAAATGATGCAGCGATGTATCTGTGAGCATTATCTACTGATCCAGGGAATAATGCAGTGTTATCACAGAGGATTCCAGGTATTAAACTTGGGGTCCGACAGAGCTGGTATCAGAGCATACGACTGTAGAAACCTTAGCTAGACTGGTCACGATTTAAGGTCTGAGTCCTATTTACAAAAACTATGTAAAACTTTTGCAAAAAAAATATAGCGTAATACTGCTTTACTCAACTCTCTTAGTTTCTATACTCACCCAAAAATTTCTTTTGTATTTCATCTGTTCTAACCTATTGCTGTTCAAAATTTTTAGATGGCCGGAGCTGCACCAGTTGGTCCATGGGATCACATCTCCCATGGGGAAGGCGAAGGAGCGTTCGCCGAGATCCTGCGGCAACTGCTGCGCTGTCTCGGTCACACCCGCCCGCCCGTTTACCGAGACAGGAGAACCCACATCCACGGCATGGATTTGTGGACCATGGAGGTTTTCATCTACGCACGAGATAGTAGCAGGGAGCTCCACTCCCATACTGTCCATGCCGAGCCTCCACGGATGTACCTCACCGACGCCATCCAGGACGCGGCGCGTCTTGCCGTGGCTCACCTGTGCCAGGTGCACGAGGAGAGGCTGCGGCAGTCGCCTTTTGCTCATTCCCCTCGCATCCGCCAGGGGCAATTCCTTCCAGATCGCCTCGACCACAGGGTGGACAACCCCCAGCTGTCTCACCAGATCCAGCTGACGCAGGCGATGTCAGCCTCCTATGCCTTCGCCCTGCAGGAGATTGGGCATCTGCGCATTCTCCTGACCGCGAGCCTGCAATAGTCGGACGTCCTCAGCGCCCAGCTCAACCGCTACCTGATCGCCTTTCAGGCGGCGGAGCGCGAGAGGCTCGCTGCAGAGGCTGGGCTCGAGCGCCTTCGAGCCACGGCAGCCTACTCTCTGCCTACGCCACCAGCTCCAGCTCCAACTCCGACTGCAGTGTCAGCTCCAGCTCCCGCCCCAGTATCCGCACCAATGTCCGCTCCAGCACCAGCTTCAGGTCCAGCACCAGCACCAGCTCAGCGCCAGGGATCTCACCCCAGGTTGACAGTACGCATGAGCGTGCGCCCACCGCCCAATGGCACCCTCGCAGAGCCCAGCAGGGGGCGTCGCCCGTCTCGCTCCCGTCCCTCCAACAACGGATCGAGCCCTTCTCGATCTCGCTCCCGATCTCCCAGCATCGTCTCCTGCTCCCGCTTTCCAGGTGATTGCGTTTTCTGCGGCCAGCACCACTCCCCGTCCCCAGAGGTGGACTGATGTAGGTTAGACAGTAGTATGTCTAGGCAGTCTCTTGTTGGTGTGTATGCACACTTTCCCCAGATGTATTCCCCTTATGTACCCAGTTAGTAGACGATGTGTACGCGGTGTCATGACCTGTTGTAAGCCGTATGCTGTGCACGGCTGTCATGTAACACCTAAACCCCCCCTAATGTAATGAATTATCGTAGGCATAATGCCTTGTGTTTTAATTGCTTCTCTTTCGTTTGGTTTTATGTTGTGCCATTAGGGGGCTAGCAAACCCTCATATATGTCTTTCCTTCTTTCTTTTAGTCTCTAAAACGGCTCTAGATTGTTCCAGATGGCTCCCAAGGGCCGCAGCTCGTGGAAAAAGCCAAGGTAGAGGCTGTGGTTTGAGCTTAGCTTGGCCGTTAGTGCTATGCCTGGATTTGTTCCTTCAAAATCTAATTGCAAAAAAAATATATAAGATGTGTTGCTTATTCTCATCCCTCTTAGAAGATTCCCTAAAGCTTTCTTATCCCGGATTCAAATAATAAAAGTCCAGCACTCCTCTTATAAACCCCTCTCGAAAACCTATTTTGGGCCAAAATCACAAAGATTAAATTTGAAATTTATTTTTGAAAGTTGTTTTATCCTTGGAAGTTCAATTATCAAAAAAAAAAAACCCCTTCTTGCAAACCTAACCTTCCGAGGAAAACTTTCTAAGATTTAACTTCCAACCAAATTATTCCAAAGGTTTGCTCTGGTTCCTCAGACCCATGTATAAATCTTGGTGGATTCATGTCAATCATGAGATAGAATCAACGGTATGAATTTCTAGATGAAAAGTAAGCGGACTAGTTTGATGATTGGATTGGCTAAATTAGTGGGCCGATTTAAAATGATTGGATTGATTAAATAATTGGATTGGTTAAATAAACGGGCCAATTTAGACGATTGAATAAGTGGACCGATGGAATCTTTAGAGAAATATGGAGTGTAATAACAATTGTTGGTCTGTAGCTTTAATAGACAGTATGAATCCAGATGAACGTTTACAAGGGTGGAATAATAGAGTATAGTCGACTACCGGGTGGATTATTGGAAATTTTGGAGACAATAGGAGATGTGATAATAACCATTGAATTATGGATTTGATTAATAAACATTGTCTCGGTGGATGTCTATGCCAATAAAGTTGTTGGGCACAAGATTGTAGATAGTGGGATTGATCACTGGATAAAGGGATTATGAGTATGTGTTAAAGATGGAAAAGATTGGAGTATTAAGAAACCATAATACAAATGATATCGGTGGATTTACAAGTAAAGATACTGTTGTATCGCTCAAAAATAAATCCAGGATTGAGTTTACGAATTTATGGTGGAAAAGGTTGGATTATAATATAGATGTTATTGGTGGATTGAAATATTGGAACCATAATACAAGTGATACTGTTAGATTTAAAATGTAAAAGATGTGAATGGTACTGGTGGATTTAAAATATAGAAATATTGAAACCCTGAAGCGATCGAGTACGGGTGGATTCAAAGGTAAAGAAATTGGAGTAATGTTTAGGTGAATAGTTGGATGGGATTGTTGACTAATGAACCTAAGACTGGATTTATGATTTTATGTAGGAGAGTGAGATTCAATTGAGGAGTAGGAGACCCTGATCTGGTGAATAATAACTACGAATGATGTCTTGGAAGTGATATGATCTGTGGATCGAATAAATGATAATACTCACTATTTGGAGTACTAGATACCAGTTGTGCAGTGATTAAGCAATGCAAGAAGATACCCTAGAATCAATTGAGTATAAGCAGGATTAGCAAGGCCTTGGAATAAGAAGCCCACGAATGGAAGGGCTATGAATGTGAATTATTCTGTCGAGATTGTGATATTGGAAGAGGTTAGGATACCTTTGCCAAAAAAGGGGGTATTTCAAAATTCAAGTATTTCAAAACCACTTTCGGAAAATCAGTCTTACTATAGAAATTCTATATCAAATATATATAGTGTGTCTTCAATGCAAAAAGCCTTGATTTCAAAGTTTCTTTAAAAACTTCGCCCCAGTATTTGAAGACCCAAAAACTTAATTTCTAAGAACTTGCTTTCAAAACCAAAACTTGGGAATTTACCTACTTTGCAAATTGTTGGTGATACCCAAATATTTTCAACCCTGGTATTTCAAAAAAAAAGAGAAAACAATGTTTTTTTAATAATAATGAGGAGCATGGGCTTCACCGCCAAAGCATTTCTCGACGCTTTTCTTCCTCTACTTCTGTCTACAAAAAGAAATTTGATTTCCCTTTCCTTCCCCTTACTTAAAAGATTTAAGCTCGAAGACGTCAAGGATGCTCATGAAGATTTGGTGGCCTTGCTTCAGCAAGCTTAGTGCTCAGAACCCTGTGCCCTCTTGTGTGTGTCTTCGTGCATAGGCGTTGCTTGTTCAAAAGAATTTATTTGGCCCTGTGCACTGCCTCCTTGCTCTCGGGCACAGTATTTCGCAGTCACAGGAAAAGCTTGCCTTCAAAACCTTGGTTTTTCTGTGTGGTTTGCCCCAGTTTCCTGGGTGTGCTCTTTTAGTTGGGTTAGAATACCTCATCTCCCCAATCCTCTCGTATCCCACACTATTTCCTCCTCACCTTGCTGCTGAAAACCTCGTCAGGTCTGCAAGTGTGGAGTGACAGATTGTCCAGTCAAGACAATTAAGACTCAGGCCCCCCCTCTCACTGTGAACTCACTAATCAAGACATTGTCAATGGCCAAGAACAAGGCTAGAAGCAAGCAGCAGGAACCAATGATTTTTACTCGCCTTGGTCCCTACCACTCGTCCAAGTATTCACTCAGATCCACTCCGCAAAGGCTACTAAGAAAGAGTCGCCACCTGACAGGCGACTGCACCACTACATCAGGTGGACCCCGAAAGACTCCAAGGAAAGGATAATGTGTCAAGCATTACCCTAGAACCTATTGCTAGCCAGCTTGTCCCCACCTCCCTCTTTCTACTCTACCCGAATCTCGGGGACGAGATTCCTTTTAAGGGGGTAGGTTCTGTAACACCCCATTTTCAAAACCTGGCTTATCGTAAAATTCAAATGTATGTTAATAAAGTTGAAAGATTTTATTTCTCAGTTGGCTATTCTTTTTGCTTCCAAATATATATATGTATATATGTGAATATCCTAGAAAATGCAAAAGTCCTTTAAAATGAAAACCTTGCTCCATCTCTAGGGAAGAAAATCAAGTTAATCTTATAAAATCTAAAATCTGAAATACACTTCAAGGATTAAAGGATTCGGGAGGCTA
The DNA here is from genome assembly GCA_017311315.1 of Dendrocalamus latiflorus. NCBI lineage: Eukaryota > Viridiplantae > Streptophyta > Magnoliopsida > Poales > Poaceae > Dendrocalamus > Dendrocalamus latiflorus. The sequence goes on from CM029641.1 coordinate 53,318,119, forward strand.
CGAATGTTAAGAAAAGATATATGCATGTATATATGTATATATACCCGTATACATATATGAGTATGCATGTATGCTAATTGGTAGGATTTTTCCTTCGCAAGCCTTTCCAGCCAGCACTTCACTTCTCCTTCTGTGGCAATGCATCTCCATTCATCCTCCCTCCTGGCCTCAGTGCCTTGTCGCCATGCGCCACCTACTTCGTCGGCGAGTAATTGCGCTGTCAGCCCTCGTCTTCAGCACCGCTCCTCGCCATCAGCGCCCGGCAGTGGCAGTGCTTTCCGTCACCTCCCGCGCATCCCCGACTACCTAGGCATGCTTCCGGCCGTGCGCCATTTTCCTACGCCAATAGCTGCCATGGTACTCCTCTGCCACCAGTCGCCTTCGCGTGCTGCAGGCTTGCACGGCTCCCTGCCGCATTGTCTTCCCCGACGAGCCGCCCTGGCCTCTATATGTGGCACTTCCATCGCGCTGCGCACCCCACCGAAGCGCGCTCGGGAACGCTCAGGCCGCCACCTCCTCTGCCGTGCGCGCGACCCTGGTGGAACTCGCCGCCGCACCCCTCCGGTCGCCGCCAAGGCCCTTGGGCTTTCTCCCCTCACTCTCCATCGTTCCCTCTCCCGTCTCCCCCGTCTGATTGCTTCTTCGTGCCCCGCAGGCCGCCGGCGACGATTTCCCTCCCCAACTCGGGCGTCGGCCCCCGCCGGAGAACCGCTGCACCGCCGGCCGATTCCTTACGCGTGGAGCACCGCCGGGACCCCGTGAGCACCTTCCCCACGTCGTTGGACCCCGCCGCCCTCTCCAGTGAGCCGCCGCCGTCTTCATCCTCGCCGCCAAGCCCCCTCGCGACGCCGGCCCGCCCTGCCCTACCCCGGCCGCAGCCAACGCCGCCGGTGAGCTCCGTGGCACCCAAGCATGCTCCCATGCAGTGGAATTGCTCCGAAATGGCCCGAACCGCCGGCGCCTTGCTCCCCTGTTCCGGCTGCCGCCCTGCCCGCTCCGCCGGCCGCCCGGCCAAATCCGGCCAACTCCGGCCGATTGGCCTCTCCCTGAGGTGCGCACCGGAGTGGGTGGCCCGTCTCGGCCGATGCCGTCGCGCCGCCATGGCCGCTCCGCCGCCGGCGAGCCCGCCTCCCTTGCGGTCGGGGAGAACCCGAGCAGAGGAACCCAGTGTTTTAATGCGCTGTGTATTAACCGGCCATTAACTTTAATGATGCTGTCCTAAACCTCCACTAATTAGTCAATAACCGCTATTAATGATGGCCCACCTGTCGGCAGCTCACACTCCCTCCCCTTTTCTATTTGCGCATTTTCCAGAATTTAAAACTTTGAAATGCTATAACTTTTAAACCATAACTCCGAATTAAATGAAACCAACTTCTAAATTTTTCTAAAATCAAGACCTGTCTAATGGTTCTGGTTTCCTTCAATTTCGAGTTCATTTGAGTTGTTTTATTTTATTTGGTTCTTATTCGGCTCTCGTTTTCTCGTGTTGCCTTTTCCGGTTCGATCTCCCGAGTAGAATTCGAAGACGCGAACGATCCCCCGCCTGAAGCAGCACAAGACCCCCAAGCTTTCGATCCAGGCGAGTCAACACTTTGATCATTTTGCGCCTACATTTTGTGAAACTATGTTCGTTTAAACTATAAAAATTGCATGCGTTATTTTATGTGCTAAAAATATGTAAGTCTTAAGGTAGATAATAACCTTATACCCACCTAATGATATAATACTTCACCAGTAACATTTGAACTCCCACGATCATTGTCGCCCTAGATGTAAACACTGGAATGGTAGTTATATGACTATTTATTGCCATGCTAAAATTTGTCAAGTCCAGGGTTCTAGTAACCCTGTTAATCACTCTTTAATCATGAAAACTAGATTTGGGATAGTCATGGGATGTACATGGCTGAACAAATATGTTGATTTGTGTTATGCTTCTCAAAACCCTAAAAACTGCTAAACCTGTTTGGGCGGATGGTAAGAGTGGTTGGTGTGGATGTAACACAGGGGATTGTGGAATGACCGCCCGAACAATTTAAGGACTTAATCCTGTGTGGACCCTCCGTGTATAACAGTACAACCACAAGCTGGCAAAGTGTAGGCAGGGCTAACTAATTTGCATCGACTTAGTAAGAGTTGCGCCGGTGTGAACACGGGCGGGTAGAGGATGGCCACATCCTCCGACGTGACGGCGCAAGAGGGGGCTTCTGGAAGGGTGGTCGTACCCGGAAGAAGTGGAAACCTTAGCGGGCGTAACTCTGCTAGGAAAAATGCATTGTAAAGGTCCTGTGATGGTCTACTCAACCGCATGGCTAAGGAATTATGTGGGGCAACGAGTGGATTTATCTCTTGTGGGTAAAGATGTACAACCTCTGCAGAGTGTTTTAAACTATTCGAATAGCCGTGCCCACGGTCAAGGGCAGACATGGAAATCTTCCTCGAGTTAGTTCTATTTCAAAAACCTTTGTGGGTGGGACAAAAATCTATCAGAGGGATGTACTCTGATTTTGAAATTCATCCTGGAGGGATGTACTCCAGTGTTGGTACTAAGGTGGAAGTAACCTGTTATTCAAAAGTTAAGCATTGGTGGATGTAACCATAACATAGGGTGGATGTAACCCTAAAATATGGTGGATGTAACCATAAAATTTGGAATTGGAAACTACTCCGTTTATTGTACACTTTTAGTATTTAAATCATAAGTTCTTGAAAAATGCTAGGTCATAGAAATTTTAATTATGGTAATTTCAAATGTCGCTTTATGCAAATAAAAGAACCCGAGCCTTCCTTGAATAGCCTTGCATCTATAATTATATGCATTCTGTGTGTTGGCTCGCGGAGCACGGTTGTTTGTGCTCAATCTCGCTCTTAACCCCCCCTTTCAGAAGATGTGAATCAAGAGCACTACGCTTATCACGAGGATCAGGATGCCGAAGGAAATGAAGACGGTGGTTGTTAGAATAGGTTTCGGTAGTCTTTCCTCTCACCTCAGTAAAGTTGACCAGGCTAGTTTTGGCGGGTGCCTTCGTTATTAGTCAGGTCCCTGATTAATAGCATTGGTACTCGGGTTATCCCAGTCGCTTGCCTGTGGTGAGTTGTGCCCCTACGCTATGTACGCTTCCGCTTCCGCTTTTATGTATTGTAAGACATTTGGCCTGACGGCCCTATTGTAACCTTGGCCCGACGTGGTCTATTTGAACTCTGGTATTGTAATGTATGAATTTATCGTGTATGAAATGATGCAGCGATGTATCTGTGAGCATTATCTACTGATCCAGGGAATAATGCAGTGTTATCACAGAGGATTCCAGGTATTAAACTTGGGGTCCGACACTCACATGCTTCCTTTTGCTGGCAGCGTGTTTCTTGATTATTCATTCTTTTCATAAAAGCTTCAGATGCCGATGACCGTGAGGACGGGCCGGAGAAAACTAGTTAAGGCCCTGTTTTATTGGGCTTTAGCTTTTTAATTTTAATTTTTCTGTTATTGGTTTTTGGGACTTTTTGTTTTTTCTGTTTTTATTTTGGTTGTCCGTGATAAGAAAATCTATTATTTTGAAAAGTTTACAGTAGCTATAGACAGTGCTAAATAGTGAAAAAAAATCTAAAAGCCAAAAGTTTAAGCCAACTTAATGTCGCCACGAACGCGCGCACTTGAACGTAGAGGTAGAATCGAACTCCCAACCTTAACAGGAGTCCCATCTCATTTGCAGCAAATGATTTGCGTCTCAACTTGCACGTCCTCACCGAAGAGCAGCAGCACTGCAGCAGCTCATCAATTGCTCCCTTTAAACGAAGGGATGGTGTCTTCTTTACGGAATCAAATTAACTTGGAGCAAGTTTTCTTCCTTCACAGAGTTTGTCCTCAACCGGTGGTCATAGATTTTTTGGGGGTCAAACGGAATCAGCTAGTGTTACCACTCACCAATAAATAAAGATGGTCTAGTTTTTTAGCAGTGCTCTAAATGAGTGTATTTTAGTGTAACTACAAGAAAATAACAGCATAAAAGGCGAACTAAATAGTTCTATTTGTGCTCACCACGCAGCTGCTCGTATATAATTAATTTAATATCCTTGCCACGCTGCAATGAATAGTTCTCTTTGTGCTCACCACGCAGCTGCTCAGCTCATCTGCCTGGATTGGACTAGCGCGAGGTCAGAGGAGCCACTGCTCCTTACGGTAACCCCCGATCACGCTTTCCTGCTGCTCGGAAGCGGTACGTTAAGTGCGTGGCATTTTGTTGGTTGGCGTTCGGATCGCAGCTGTAATCATACCTAGTCGAAAATGTAAAAGGCACTGAATGCTAGTCATCGACGCATACATTCAAAGTGTCGTTTTCTTAGATGATATAGGTGGTGATCGGTTCGGCTTAAAAGCTCATAGCTTATGGCTGAAAACACTGTAGCTGGCTGAAAAAAGTCTGTAGCTGACAAAGGCTTATTTAGCATAATTAAATTTAAAAAAATTTAAAAATATAAAAAATATGTTAGCCCATTACGTATAATACAAACAAATACGGGAAAAAAGAACCGGCAAAAAAGCTCAATAAAAAGCCAAAAGTTCAGAAAAGATGAAATTTATAAATAGTGAAAAATAAGCCAGAAGCCAAAGCCGAATTGATCAGGGCAGGTTTTTTATGTGTGGTGTACGCGCACGTATGGCAGTGGCGGAGCTAAGAATAACGATAAGGGGACAACTAAGGCATGTAGTGAGTGCAAATAAATTCAATTGCAATTGCCAACTAATGGTCCCAAAAATTGATATAGGTATCTTATCATCTTTACTATTATAAAAATATGAGTTAGTGGTCGTCGGTCCATTCTTCCTCCCCTCTTCTCAGCCGTCCGATCAAAGATCAGCCGTCCAGATCTGCATGTAGATAATTCTTCCGCTCCTCGTAGAAAAGGTCGGACCGACGCATGGGCCGCGCTCCTCCTCTTCTCTTCCCCCACATCCTCCGCCTCCTGCAACCATTCCACCTCCAGCAACCGCCGCCTCCTTCTCTCCCCTGAACCCTCGTGCCGTGTCTCCTCCTCCTCAGCGCTGCCACCAATTCCTTTTCCGTCTGGCAACGTCTAGTTGCAATCCCCCAACTTCCCCCCAGCAGCGACGCATTCCCTCATCGTCGCCTCCCCAACGCATCTGCTCGCCGCCTCCTCTTCCCATCTGCCCGCCGCCGCCTCCCCACCTCTACCTCCCGCAACCGCCGCCTCTTTCTCCCCCAAACCCTCGTGTTGCTCCTCCTCCTCCTTCTCCTCAGTGTTACCACCAACTCCTTCCCCGCGTGGTAGCGTCTGGTCGCAGTCCCCTAACTTTCCCCAGGGCGCCGCCACCAATTCCATCTCCCGTCGCCCCTCCAACCAATGGCACGACGCGTACATTTGAATGTACAGAGCTCGAATTGAACCCCAATCACTCCTGAGAGGAGTCCCATCTCATTTGCCGCAAATGACGTGCGTCTCAACTTGCAAGTCCTCACCAAGACAACGCAAAATTCTTTGTCTTTTCCCCGAACAAACGCAAAGTTGGGTGAATTGATATATTTCTAAATTGTTTCCTATCGGCTATTGGTCTTAAAGCCAAACGAGGACTTACTAAAAGACAAACTGTATCTTATAAGATAGGCGCGATATGTAAGTCCTATTGCAAGAATACTATACTTCTCATAGTAGAATCTTCCTATTCCATTTTGAATGATCATTCCATTTTGGGTGTCGCAAATAAACTTGACTGCTTGATTTGTTCGTGTAATAGAGTTGTTGAGTGTACTTTTTTAGGTGTTACACAAACTTTACTGCTTGATTTGTTCAGCTAATAGAATTGCCGGGTGTTGTTCTGTTATCAACTGTAGTGGCACTGTGTGTGTATCTGCCACCAAATCTTATTCTGCTTTTGTGCCCGTTTAGGTTATTAGTTCTTGGCTCATGGGTATAGCAAGTACAACTGTTTATTCCTTTCTTGCATTTGCACCCAAACAGTTGATGACTTTTTTACCTCGCGAAACGGCTTCGAATCGAACCCAAATCACCCCTGACAGGAGTCCATCTCATTTGCAGCTCACCAGCAGGTGCTCATCAATTGCTCCCTTTTAAGGAGGGGATGGTGTCTTCTTTACGGGATCAAATTAATCTGGAACAATCAAATTAATCTGGAACAACTTTTCTTTCCTTTCACAGTGTTTTGCTGCAGATAGTTTCCTAACTTGTTTCAGCCTAGTGATGGGGAATGCTTGCTCATATATAGCTAGCGAACTTGTGCCTCGTTTCTAGCTTCATGTTATAGTTGAACTTAAGCCTGTAAAACTCTCTTACCTCTGAAACGAGACGTCACATATGCTCGCTTCAATGTTTTGTATTATGTGTCTGGAATAAAAATGCTCATGTTATCATTGCTACGCTACATAGAGTGGCAGTAAAAATGAATGCAACGCATGGACACATGTAGTTTCTTCTTTGTCAGAAAAGAGAAAAAAAAGTGTCTTGTACATTGGGGATTGGATTGCTGATTCAATCTTATTCTAGCACTGGAGTAATCCTGTCCATCGACCTGCCTCCGATAAGCTAAGCCCTATGTTCCTTGAAAAACAAATAGAGGGAGGGCTAATGGATCAGCTACGTGTCGCGCGTGCGGCACATAGCACACTGTCGCCCAGCCCCGGCCCACGGCCCATTTGAATGGAAACGATTACCCACGAATGTGGCTGTCTAGGCAATCTGGCACCCGTGGAGTGTGGCCTCCGCACACTGGCGAGTGGGACCCGCCCCTCGCCACGCGTGTTGCCTACGTGAGCTGGAATACGAGGGTTTGGGTGAATTGGAGCGTAGCCGTTCTGTTTATTTTCATTTAGTCCGCATGTTTTTTTCCTGATGTTGTAGTAGGTGTTTTTCTTCCTCATGTTTAGTATTGTTCTATTAATATATTTGTATTATTTTTGCCGAATATTGTAGGAGGCCTTTTTTCCCCCTCATTTTCATTTTTTCACTATTGTTTTATTAATTTTTTATTTTGTGCAGTGGACATATACCTAATGATATCATTTTGCTTAGTCTGAATATATACAAGTGGATCTTGTTTTAAAGATCTCATCATTGGACATTCAATGGTTCAAAAGGGCGGTGAATTGGACATTCCATTCAAAAGATATGATTATTCGAAGTTTTGGATTGCCAAAAAAAATCACCTTGATTTGCTCATGCAAAGATGTACTAATGGGTTGATGGGTCCGTGGGCTGCCGAGGTGGGCAGAGTGCGTCACCTAGTCATGCCCGAGAACAGTGGCGAATCTAGGTCTCAAGCTAGGTGGGCTATATCCTAAGACCTAAGATTAAAGGCTCATTAAAATTCTCTTGGCAATGCCTAGAATCTTTGGTAGTAGTGGCAGATTTGGACCAAGAATAACTGATCCAACCTGAGGCTTGGGCTGGGGTTAGCTCCACTGCCCGAGAACCAAGCCAAACCCCAGCCCAGCCTGTTCTTCTCCTCATCGCTGGTGAGGCTGCGCGATGAGATGGGGAGATCTCCGCCGGCGCTGGCGACGACAAGATGAGAGCCTAAGACACTGCAGCTGCTTTTCCACGACCCCCTTCCCTCCTACTCGTATAAAGTCACTCAGTTGTACATTAGTAGTTCTTGACGTTTCAAGCCGTGCTTGGATTGCAATTGTGATCGTAACCGCAAAAGATAATGAGCGTGTTGATCCAAAATCCCAATGCTGCGGATCTATTAACTGCTATGCATGTCTGCAGCAATGGGAGGACAGGAAATGTAGGGGTTAGCTAGGGAGTAAGGGTCGAGACCCAAATATGCAAATTCGGACTCTCCTGTGTATTCTGCACTAGTTCAGAATCACGCTAGTGCACACAGTATGAACAGAGATAAATATCATCCACATCACGAGATTCTAAGGAAAATCCAGATTATATTAATAAATATCAGGGTACGACCTTATAGCCAAGCTTACAATTAATAGCCGGAAGGGCTAAAGAAACTAGTAGCGGAGAACCAAATAAACTAATGAGTCATTCGACGTGCCACAGGCAATCGACTGGGGAGCGAAGTCCTAATCCGTGAAGTCCTCAAAATATCCTCCTTCTAGTAGCTCCTGCTGATCTGGTCCCTCTTCCTCAACTGAGCAAATATGGATGAAGCCGTGAGTACTTGGAGTACTCAGCAAGTCGTTTGTAACAAAGAGTGCAATATAATATGCAAGGCTTACCAAAGGTTGGCTGAGTGGTTAATTTTGCATAAAGCAACAATTTAAAGTAAATACAATAAATAGATTGAAAAGCAAACTTTGAAAATGATAATAAATAAATAATCAACGGAATTGAAGACAACCACGAGTGAACTGACCATTCACTTCCCAACTTAACTCAACCAGATTTTCATGAAAACTCTACCCCTCGTGTGAAATCACCGAGCATTATCCATGACCGAGGACATGGCTATTCGAATAGTTTTACACTCTGCAGAGGTTGCACAACTGTACCCACACGATGTGATAATCCCCACGTTAAAGATAATCACAACAAGGCTTTTACAATGATCCATCTCAACCTGATCCCACTCGCTAAGGTTTCGCCGTCGAGGAGGGTAACCCCCTAGTCGATAATTGCCCCCTCTTGCGCCACAACAACATCAGTAGCGAAACCAAAGTTGAGACTTCACAATTTATTATGCCAGGTCTATCCCATACTAGATATGTGGTTTGCATGGTAAAGTTCAGATCAATGGCATACAAAGTTAAGTCCTTAAGTATTACTCAGGCAAAACATCCACATCCCATGTGCAACCTGCACCCCCTTTACTGCACGATCATTCGCCCAAGTGAAAACCAAGTTTGTATAACCAATACCAATGACACTACCCATGTCATGGCAAACAAATTTTACAATTGTGGTTAACCACCACGTTCAAGTATATCATTAAGTCAAAGTTAATTACCACATGTGATAATAGACCCAACGCACTAATCATAAGCATGGCTAAGCAAAATAAACGTACACCCCATGTGACTACTATTATTGTATCACTAAATAATTACCCATCCTATGGTGACAATTGATTCATGGCATCCAAAATATCAAGGAGGGTTTAATCAATTTGGGACGATAACTACCAATACAAGGGCTTGATAATAAAATAGCGATGCATGATAATGTAAAACAAAATAATATATAGTAGATGTAAAAACTGGGTTCAATATGATCAAAGGACACGACTTGCCTTGGCCTTGCTCAGTTGACGGCTCTTGATCCTCGAATCCAACTTTAGCTCCCTCGAACGCGTGATCTAACGAGAGAGAAAGCAAATCGAAACACAAAATAAATTCAAATGAACTCCAAAAACTCCCAAACCTAAACCAAAATATAGAGCTCAAATTTAGATGAATTTAGGAAAAAGAATCGGGTCAATCGGAGTTCAAACGAGGGAGAACGGGCCCTTGGAAAACTTAGGTTTGGGAAAAAGGTTGAAAATCGGAAAATGGCACTGTGCTGTGAACTCGGTGCATGGAATATTTGGTCTACGGTGAACCCGGCGAACGGCACAGTACGGGCTGACTGGGCTTGCTGACGCGACTGCTGACTGGGCCCTAGGGCTGACGTGGCAAGCTGACGAGGCTAGATCTACGGCACATGCGACCGACCGGTGGGCCCGGTTTGTCAAAGACACGGCGCACGGTGGATAGAGTCCATGGGAAGGCGAAGAGTCGCGGGTGTGCAGATACGGTGAGCTGGCAGGCGTGCGGTGCGAGACGATGGCACGGAAATCGAAGCGGTGTGCCACGGGAATCGAGGCGACGGCAGCGCGGACCACCAGCGGTTGGCTGACGACGGCTTGGGCGGCGCGTTTCGGCCGGCGGCGACCCATACGACGGCGGGGCGAAGACTGGGCGGCGACTCATACGGCGGCAGGGCGACGATCGGGCGGTGACTCACCGGTGATGTGCGGCGGCGACTTGACCGGCGAGGGCGGCGGCCGGTGCGGAAGACGACGAGGGCGGCAGAGCTCGACGGCGAAGCTCGGAGGGCGAGGCTCGAGGCACGGCTTGGGACGGCGGAAGACGGAGGGGTCGTCACCCTTTTATACCCGGACCCGAGGAGTCCATGGCGGGCACGGACGCTGAGTCCGGGAAGGAGACGCGCAGCGATGGCGATGGCGAGAGTTCGGCTCGGAAACAGCGGCGACTCCCAAACGAACATGATGAACAGTGCGCGCATGCGCAGATGCGTGACACGTGGCATCGTGAGAATCGGACGGTTATGGAAGGTTGCGGTGCAGACGGCTTGGATGCAGGCGGCAAGCAGCGGATGGCCGCCACGTGGCTTGGCTAGGTAGGTTGGGCCGACTGGTGGCGCAGGCCGGAGAGAGAAAGGTGGGCTGGGCTTCCGCCCACTAGGCCTTTAGGGATTTTTGAGGATTTTTCTTTTTTCCAGAAATTCAAATAAACCTTTTGAGCTCTAGAAAATAGCAAATAAATCCAGAAAACCCCAGAAAATTACAGAAAAGTCCTTGAGGCTCAAGGAACTCAAATAAAATATTTTTGGCAGATGTTAATGTTTAACTTAATCATATTAAATCTTTTTAATTAATAAAAATTCCAATTAAGCTTTGATTAATTCCAGAAAAATACAAATGGTGAATTTTATTTTTGAAACTTTAAAGTGGCTCTGAAAATCAGGGTGTTACAGTAAGGCTGTAAACGAGTCGAGCTCGATAGAAGCTCAAGCCGAGCTGAAGTTGGGTCTGAGCCTGGACTTGGGCACGAGCTCGGCTCGTTGAAGCTCGACAATAATTAAAATAATTTATTATGCTCTATTTTTCAATAATAAAAAAATTTTGAGTTCGAGCTCGACTCTAGTAAGCTCGATAACAGTCAAAATAATTCAAACATACACTAATTTTCAACAATAAGAAAAGCTCGAGCTCGAGTTCAGCTTGAATAAGCTTGGTACGAGTTAATATGTATCACTATTTAAGTTCGAATCTAGGCACGCGAACTATTCGAGCTCGGCTAGATAAAGCTCACAGCTTGAATAGTTCGCGAGCTTCGAGCTTTTTTACAGTCTTACTAGGGAGTATGCTCCCACTGTAGGAACTTAGGGTTCCATCTGTTAGTTAAGCAGTTATGCATTTCTATCCCTTGCATTGTGGAAGAGGCGACAATATCGTATTCTAGGAATGACAAATCGACAACTACGTAGCCTTGCAGTGCTAACTAATCTACCATTGGATTTATCTTGTTGCGGTTGGGCCTTTCATTTTCTTCTCTCGAGTCCTTTTTCATCGTGGCTATTGGGCCTTCTCACATTACGCCTTTGACATTGCCAAGCCCAACATAGATTGAAAAAGACTATACACACACACACACCATTGGATTGCTTTTAGATACGTGCTAGTGCAATGGTATATAATATATAAGGCATGCTAAATCAATCATGGATGGAAACTCTTAATCACACTAGCACGCATCTAAAAGCAATCCAAAGGCAGGGAGATTTGGTGCCCAGACACCATGGTGCCCCTGTTATTTATACTCTCTCTCTCTCTCTCTCTCTATATATATATATATATATATATATATATATATATATATATATATATATATATATATGGGGAACCTTGGTGTCTGGACTTCAAGCCTCTCTGTCTTTAGATTGCCTTTAGATGCGTGCTAGTGCAATGATATATAATATATCAGACAAACCCATTAACATTCATTAATTAGAAAAGGCATCAATTTGGAAAGGAAGGCATCAATCATAAATGGAAAGTCTTAATCAATTATGAAGCCTACGCACTATAGTACCTCTGTTATATATTAATCATAGATGGAAAGTTTTAATTATGTCAGTCTTGGATGGAGCTTATAGCTAGCTTAACAATTTGACGCGATCTTGGATGGAGACCAAAAAAAAGAGGACCGATCGAGCCTGTCAGTCTTTGTCGTTCACTCGAGCCAATGGTAGTTGGTAGTTTTTGTCGTTAACAATGCCAAGCGATATGGTAATATAGAGTTATTCTCCTTGAAAGTGATTGAGAGCGATATATATCAAACTTTGCCTTGCCGTATATAATAGTATATGAAGTAAAGTGGTAATATGGAGTTATTCTCCTTGAAAGTGATTGAGAGTGATGTATATCAAACTTTGCCTTGCCGTATATAATAGTATATGAAGTTAGGCTTTCGTTTTCTTCCACGTGCAATATGCCAGAGTTAATTAACTGTACGCCTCTTTTATTTTCCATTTAGATGTACTTCTGATTGATATCTTTAACAGAACTTTCGCATCAAAGGGAAAAGCAAGAATAACTAAAATTCAGTTAAAGGAATTAATGGTCCTGGGATGATGAGTATTTAAAAGCGAGAACACCTAAAAGGACTAGGTATCTTTTCGTTAAACCTAAATTCGAGCCGAAGAGACATCATCGAAATTTTCTTTTGGCTGCAATTAGCATTTCATTGGAATTAACAAGGAAAGCGCTCTGTGCGAATTTGGTAGGCTGGTAGCAGGAAAGCTCTCTACGCGAATCTCTTACTGAAGAAGAAGCTGGTTGTAGAAATGAATGAAGGTTGAGTAGCTAGAGCTTGGGTACTGACAACCAGACAGGACTGACCGCTTGCTAGCGTCGTGGCAATGTGACACCTCGGCTATGTAGAATTAGGTTCATGATGACTTATATGTGTGTATATGAGAGTGTGGATTAGTTTTACCTTGCTAGTTTAGCTTGAAAAACACTAACATATAAGTCTAGGGCTTCCAATGGTAGCAACCTCCAATTAACATTTTTGCGTGAAGCAAAGACGAAAGTGCAAGTGGGTTGCTACGTGTGCGTAGACTATTCAGAATGGGGTTAGGCGTTAGCCGGTTTGAAGGGCGTTACAAATGGTTTCAGAGCTGACCCTCACGGTTACATGAGCTGAGGTGTCACTCTCACTTTTAAATTAAAATTAGGTTACTTCCACAATCAATATAAGACTATTCCAAAAAAACATTTATATATTTAGTAAAAAAACAGTGTTTATTGTGCTTTCGTTACAGAGGTCCCATTGAAATCGTCGTTCTCCTCGGGAGCTGTACGTATCCAAATTCTTTTGTAAAACATCTAGAAGAAAATACAGCTATACGTACAGCTAAAGGTTATCACACTTGTACTCAAAAGAAGAAAAATGTATTTCGTTACCAAATTCAATTCGGCTTCGCTTCTGGCTTCCGGCTTATTTTTCACTATTTACAAATTTTGTCTTTTTCTGAATTTTTGGCTTTTTGTTGAGCTTTTTTGCCGGTTCTTTTTTTCCCGTATTTGTTTGTATTATACGTAATGGGTTAACATATTTTATATATTTTTAAATTTTTTTTAAATTTAATTATGCTAAATAAGCCTCTGTCAGCTACAGTGTTTTTTTCAACCAGCTACAGTGCTTTCAGCTATAAGCCACAAAAAAAAGCCCAACTGATCACCACTAAATCACATTGGCTAGTGAGAACTATAATTTAAATTTAGTACTATTTGACAAGTATAGGTTAGACTTAGTATTTGCATATATCCACTGTTATTACATATACAATCGCTGTGTATAGGTTATAAGTTGAAGTATATATACGCTGCAGCCCTGCCGTGCGCTGCGGTGCCAGGCCACCCGCTGCTGTTGTGCTGCTGCTGCACGCCGCCCAGGAGAAGGGAAGAAATTTTTAGCCCTTAAGAACGAATATGATAGCTTCATTTTCTATCACTTTAATAATATAATAGATAGATTTCTATATAGATGCACAAATAAATAGATAGATAGATAGGGAATGATGCATGCATGCTTTCCCTGGTAGTCCGGTATGTGGGCCTGTCCTTTTTGGCTGCGGCTTATGGCTTTTGGCTGAAATTTTTGAATTTTGGCTGTTTACGGTACATATTACAGAGAGATCGACACTCACTTGCGATTTTGGCTGGTACAGATGTTGGGCTTTTAATGTGTACTACGTTTAACTTGTAGACCCCGTCTTGAGAAAATACTCCGTTTAAAAGTTAGATACTGTAGCGGCTGCCAAAAACCGGCCGACTTATGCCCTGCCGAGCAGGGCCTGTGTCTTAGTCTACTTCTTAATTTTCCTTTTCTCCTCACACCAAAGATTGACTTGCAAGTCATCGCTAGCTGCTGCTTTTCTATTTGTTTGCACCCGAAAAACTTTGAAGTTGTCGTCTTCATATCTGTTAGTTTCAAACTTTCAGCCTATCGAGGGAGTCATAACTATGAAAGGGGGCACAACATGAATAAGCCAAGTGCAAGGTCACTTTCTTGGAAACATTTCAAAGTTCTTGAATAATAATAACTAGTTTGGTCATAAACAAAATTAATTTTGGTTATCTCGCAGTTCCATGCTTATTGCTTGTTGAATGCATCGTTAAGATACCTCGAAGAATTTTGGGTCATGGCTCTATGCTCTGCATGCAGGCACAGTACTTTGTCATGAATTGTCTAACTCCCTAACCAAACCTCCTGTAGAGTCATGACTGGAATGTAACAAAAACTAAAGCATGGGCCTAAGCACTATGGAATTTCGACGCTGGTTGTTCAACATTTGTACTCGAGAGATAGGGGAAATTTTTAATCCTTAAAAGTGAATATGATGGCTTTGTTTCCTATCGCTTTAAAAATATAGTAGATAGATTTCTATATAGATAGACAAATAGATAGATAGGCCGGGAACAATGCATGTATGCTTCCCCCGGTAGTTTGGTACATGTCTTAGTCTACTTCTTTTTTTTTTTTGTTCGCGCACCGGAGATCAACTGGCAAGTCTTCACTAGCTGCTTCCTTTTTGTTTGTTTGCGCCCGAAAGACTTCCATGTAGTCGTCGTTGTCATCTTCATACCCATCAGTTTCAGACTTTTAGTCTGTGGAGTGAGTCATAAATATGAAAGGGGGCACTACTTGAATAAGTCAAGTGCAAGGTCACTTTCTTGGAAACATTTCAAAGCTCTCGAATAATAATAACCAGTTTGGTCATAAACAAAATTAATTTTGGTTATCTCGCAATTCCATGCTTATTGCTTGCTGAATACTTCATTAAGATACCTCGATGAATTTTGGGTCACGGCTCCAAGCTCTACATGCAAGCACTATAATTTGTCATGAATTGACCAACTCCATAACCAAACCTCCTGCAGTGTTATGACTGGAATGTAACAGAAACTAAAGTATGAGCATAAGCACTATGGAATTTCGACGCTCGTTGTGCAATATTTGCACTCGAGACAGGAAAAATTTTAGCCTCTGAAAATGAACATGATAGCTTCGTTTTCTACGGTTTTAATAATATAGTAGATGTCCCTGTAAGTAATCCAGCTAGAGTTAGCCCTCTTAAACTAATTTCGATTGACAGTGAAATTCACGGCAACGACAATGGTCTTACTGCTAATAGTAACAGAGGTACCTAAATTGGCTCCACAGTGAAGTGTAGCTGGACCATACGACCAGTAGCATAATAATGTAAGTAAAGTGATCCGACATATCACATCCATCCACTGCTGGTGCAATCGGAATCGAAATGCTAATGGCAGCCAAAAGAAAAATCCGATCATGTCCTTGTCGGCTCGAATTTTGGTGTTATTTTTTTTAATAAAAAACCTAATCCCGTCTAGATGTTCTTGCTTTTAAATGCTCAATCATCTCAGAACCATCCCTTTAAATGAATTTTAGTTGTCCTTGCTTTTCCCTTTGGCGCCGAAGTTGTGTTAAAGATATCATTCAGAAGACATTTAAATGGAAAATAAGAGAGACGTGCAAGTAATTAACATGGACACATTGCACGCGGAAGAAAAAAGAAAGAAGGATGACCTTTACTTTGTATGCTAGTGTATATGGGGAGACAGAGTTTACTATATGTCGCTTTGAATCACGTGTTTTAGAATAATACAATCAAGTTCCTGGTCAAAGCCGCTGTGAGCTTTGACGGACCACATGACACTTTTCATTGGATGGAAATTAATTGATGCATCGATCGATAATTGGCTCGAGTGAATGACAATGACTCTGAGGACTCGATCGGTCCTTTTTTTCCTCCCCGGCCCATCCAAGACCACGTCAATCTGCTAAGCTAGTTATAAGCTGCCCTCACGACCCCCACGCAGCAAGCACTGCTACCACCACCATCACCAGTACTCGACCAAACAAAGCACGAGAAATTAAGCTACCTAAGGACCAAGACCATGGAGTTTGCGACGGGGGCGATGGGTAGCCTCCTCGGCAAGCTCGGCGAGCTGCTCAAGGAGGAGTACAAGCTGCAGAAGGGCGTCACGGAGCAAGTCAACTCTCTCTCACGGGAGCTGATGACCATGCAAGCCGCCCTTCGCAAGGTGGCCGAGGTGCCACGGGAGCAGCTCGATGAGCAAGTCAAGCTCTGGGCACGCGAAGTCAGGGAGCTCTCGTACGACATGGAGGACGTCATCGACACCTTTCTTATGCGCGTCGAAGGCACCAACCTGCAATGGCCCAAATGGCTCTTGGAGAAGACACGCAACTTGTTTCGCAAGGGCAAGACTTGCCATCAGATCACTGACGCGATTAAAGACATCAATGACCAAGTCCAGGAGGTGGCTAACAGGCGTGCGAGGTACAGAGTCGACAGCATTTTGGCTAAGCATACTGTGAAGTCGACTATTGATCCTCGCCTCTTGGCTCTATACAAAGATGTGGCGCAGCTTGTCGGCATTGATGGGCCAAGAGACACGCTCATAAAGATGTTGTTCGACAGGGATGATGCGTCCAACAAGAAGATGAAGATAGTCTCTGTCGTCGGATTTGGAGGATTGGGCAAGACCACTCTTGCCAAAGCAGTGTATGACAAGCTTAAAGAGGGTTTCGATTGCTGTGCTTTTGTTCCAGTCGGTCAGCATCCTGACATGAAGAAAGTTTTCAGGGACATTCTCATTGATCTTGATGAGGAAAAGTACACAAAATTAAATGTGACAATATTGGATGAAAGGCAGCTCATCAACCAACTCCGACAATTCCTTGAGAACAAGAGGTACACATCATCCAACCAATACTAGTCATTGGTTTAATTATGAGTGTTTTTAGTTTCGATAGTTGTACAATAAGTTAGTTGCATTACATTCTAGATATTCTTCAATACCAATATCTTCTTTTGTGTCACCTATGCCCGCTGATTTTGTGCTATGTATTTGTATTTTACAACCATATATATATTTGTCCAATTGTCTCTAAAATATTTTTCATTTCTCGTACCATTTCGAAATTCCCAGTGGCTACCATTTGCCAATATATCTTATACTTTCAGTTCTGGAACAAGCTATAGGAGAGCTCCTGACAGGATATCGAGGGCTAGTTAGTAATTAACTAATTAAGAGCATATATAAAAGAGTATAATATTCATTAACAAGCAAAATTTCTTAAAAGCATAACCTTTGGAAGCCTATGCATCCTCCACAAATCGAGAATGGAGGTCATGTTTATGGTTAGGGTTTAGGTGCATCGCAAGCAATGGCGGACTGGTAATAGGATCCCGCATCTCCCTCTTTGGTGCATGTTTTTCTCTCCTAGCTTTTCTTTCTCCTTGCTTTTTATTGCTTTATACCTTTAGTGTTTTTTCGAGCGCCTTGCTTTTATAGATTCTTTAGATAGTTTTACTAACTCATGGCTCTTGTGTTGTCTTGCTGATGTATAGGTATTTCATTGTTATTGATGACATATGGGATAAGAAATCATGGGAAATAATCAGATATGCTTTGGCTGATAGTGATTGTGGAAGTAGAATAGTCACAACTACTCGTATTTCTGAAGTTGCCACAAATGCCGGTGATGTTTATAAACTACAACCACTTAATCGTGATAACTCTGAAAAATTATTCAATACAAGAATTGTTGATTGTGAAGGCAAACACCCCCATAATCAATCCACCGAGGTATATGATGCAATTTTGAAGAAATGCGGTGGTGTACCTTTAGCTATCATTACGATAGCTAGCTTATTAGCTAGTAAACCAGGGGAGGACTGGTCTGAGGTGTACAACTCTATCGGTTTTGGACACGGAGATAACGATGATGTAGAGAATACTAGAAAGATATTGTCTTTTAGCTACTACAATCTACCTTCTCATCTAAGGACTTGCTTGTTGTATCTAAGTGTATTTTCCGAAGATTATGGGATCGACAAATATATTTTGATATGGAAGTGGATAGCTGAAGGTTTCGTCCATGATGAACACGGGATAGGATTATTAGAGGTTGGAGAGCGATACTTCAACGAGCTCGTAAATAGAAGCATGATCAAGCCATTTGAGGTCCCAGATACAGGGTACGTAAGAGGTTGCCGTGTTCATGATATGGTGCTTGATCTCGTCCGTTCTTTGTCAAGTGAAGAAAATTTTGTTACTATCCTGGACAATGAGCAACAGACATTTTCACATAGCAATGCTCGCAGGTTAGCTTTTCATAGAATCAAAGAGCACAATCCTCTAGCTAACATGGGTGTGAAACATGTGAGGTCATTTACTGCTATTGGGTGCCGTATTGGTATGATATCCCCAAGCTTCCGAGTTTTACACGTACTAGCTATAGAGCATTGTGGTTTTATGGAAGGTTATAACAACCTGAAGCATCTTGGGAACTTACTTCACCTGAGGTACCTCGGACTATCATATACACCTGTTCGTAGACTCCCAAAGGAAATAGGAGATCTGAAGTTTTTGCAGACAATGGTGTTGTCAGGAACTGGCATAGAAGAATTACCGTCGAGCATCAGCCTGCTAACACAATTGGTGTGCCTACGTGCTGATGAGAAGACAAGAGTGCCAGATTGGATTGGGAACCTGACGTCCCTGCAAGAGCTGTGGATATGGCCTGTGGCCGACAGCGATAGGTCTGCAAGATTTGTGAAGGATCTGGGCAACCTGAGAGAGTTGAGAGAGCTTAGGGCAACGATTGATGTACGGGATGAGAGCCTAGAGAGAGCTTTGGTGGAGTCTCTAGGCAATCTGCACAAGATCCAGCTTGTGAGCATTGGGGGCGAAGCATTGGGGAAGGGTGCCACGTGGGAAGCAGGGCCTGTCTCCCCTCGACTACTCCGCTACTTGTTTTTACGATGCCTGGAGTTCTCTAGACTGCCGGCGTGGATTAATTCGTCACTTCTTCCTAACCTCTGCTTCTTAGGCATGGAAGCGCAGGTTGTGCAAGAGCAGGACATGGAAACCCTTGGGAGGTTGCCACAGCTCCGTGCCCTCCATCTGTACTCGAGGTACACCCCAGTAGTAAGAATTATTGGTGGGGATGGGCAGTTGTTCCACAAGTTGAGATTCTTCATGACGGACACGTTTATCATGTTTGTGCGTGGCGAGTGCAGCATGACACCTATTATGCCAAGCCTTGAAGCCCTTGAGTTTGATGTCAAAGTGCGGTTCCTGAAGGATGCCAACCTTGGTTTCGACAAGCTTGGCTTGGAGGGCCTCCCTTCGATTCAGAAAGTCACCGCTATAATCATCTGTCATGATGCCTGTGCTGCGGAGGTGGAGGAAGCAGAGGCGGCGTTGAGGCACGCAGCCGCCATTCATCCCAACCGTCCCACCCTTCAAATGACAAGGATAGCTAAAGATGAAATGCTCTCATCTGGCCAAGACCAAGAGGTACGACGTACTCACATCGGTTCGTGGTTTCCATTGCTAGTTAGTTCTAATCAATTAATTAATGTCTCTCTTCCTCTGTTCCAATAATTAATTACCACTGGCTAGTCTACTACACGATTTTCTTTCTTGCCATGGTCTCAATTTTCGTCCATAGCTACTGGCCGGGTCGTAGTTAGTAATTCCCATATATTTTCGTTCTTTTGATAGTTGACGAGCAGGAAAATGATCTTTGTAGTTCTTTGTTCCCTCACATCACGTTAACGTACTGAATCTCCTCCTCTTTCTTTCTCATTCTCAGCCTACCAGATGGAGTCGTAAAGCCGTTGACTGGGTTGTCGATGTGCGGGAGGAGCAGGAAAATTCAGTCGTAAACGTCTGTTGGTTGGGGAGGTGGAGGAAGCGGAGGCGGCTCTGAGGCACGCAGTCGACGTCCATCCCAATCCGATTCATTCAATCCGATCCAATCCTGAATCGATTCATTCAATCCGATCCAATCCGGCCTGCATGCAGGTACCAACAGTCCGCTCCATTTCGATCCATTTGAATTTTGCATTCTAGGCCTGTTCGCCTGCACTGCATGACATCAATGCCGCTTAATTCATCAATCTTTATTCGTTTATACTCCCTCTGTTTTTAATCCGATCCAATTCGGCCTGCATGCAGGTACCGACAGTCCGCTCCATTTCGAATTTTCGATCCATTTGAATTTTGCATGCTGGGCCTGTTCGCCTGCACTGCATGACATCCATGCCGCTTAATTCATCAATCTTTAGCACCAATCATCACGTTCGTTTATACTCCCTCTGTTTTTAAGGCCTGTGTATTTTGCAATTTCGTTACAAATCGTAATGTGTGAATGCTATTTTGTCTCTTTAGCTTCTATTTCTTTCGTTCTTTCTTTTACCGTCTTTCCAAAGTATTCGGATATGTAATCTAGTCGTTTTCGTTTTATAGCTTCTTTAATCCTAGAACTTTCTTAGTCCATGTACATAGTCAAAATACGCTCTATAAAAATTAATTAACAGGAGGAGTACGTGATTTCACTCCATCTGTCATAATATACTCCCTCTGTTTTTAAGGCCTGTGAGTTTTACAATTTCGTTGCAAATCATAATGTGTGAATGCTTCTTTCTTTCGTTCTTTCTTTCTTTTACCTCTCGTCTTTCCAAAGTACTCAATGGATAGGTAAGTTAGTCATTTTTTTATATAGCTTCTTCAATCCTAAAGCTTTCTTAGTCTATGTACATGGATGATGAGTGCTAGCGTGTCATGCCAAAACGAAAGCTGGATGGACTCTGTTTCGACTCTGTTTCCTGATTATCTCAAAAAAAAGGGACCTCTCTTTCTGGATGTCTGGAATAACCAGTATAGTAGGTTACAGTCACCTGGAATTTTGGCAATTTTGGAGAATTCTGAATTTCAATATTTCCAATTTTCCACTCCGATAGAATGAAACATAGCAATCTGAATAAAAATTGGCAACTTAAAATTTTTATTATTCTAATCTATTATCTTAATAAATCACCACGTCTCAATCTCAGGGGTTAGAAAATTCTAAACCTTATATTATAGAATACCACACTACACCGCTCACTTGCACAGACAGTCCGTTAGTTCATATGAATTATATGTGATTTGTTTATGCTAGTTACCCAGTATGATGTGATCTAGATAACCAGACAATGTGACATTAATAATAGAGAGAATATATTCTATGCCACTAGGGAGTTGTCGGTTCCATAAACTGACATCAGCAAAAGGCCTAACTACTATATGCACTGACTTCAATAAAGCTTCAATTATATGTTATTGCCATTAGTTTTGAAATTTTTTTGGTGGATCACTGGGGTAATATATACACTCAAATATAAAATTTCATGAACTAACCCTTACATTTGATCCATTTTCGAAATTCCACTCTAAAATTAGCCTATTTGAGCTATTTTGTAAACTGGGATAAATTCACTGTAAAAAAATGCAAAATCATAAGTTTGTGGGGCTATGTGATATCTTAGGAGTATGTGAAAATTTTGTACAGAATTTTTAGATCTCATTTAGTCTTTGTTTGTAAATAGTATTATTTATTAGCATTTAAATAAAAATCTGAAATTTTTCTTTGAACAATGACTTGAAATATTTTTTGCAGATCACTGACATATTGAGCAACACCTCTGAAAATTTTCATAATTGTTAGAGGTTGTTTACTATTTTAAATAAATTAGGTCTTTAGCCTTTTTGTAGGGACATTTTGGTCCTTTTTTGGAAAAGATAACGGCATTCACTAACAGTGCACTAACGGTAATGGCATATAGTGGAACTAATCTCAAAGTCAGCGGCATATAATACATAGACCCTCGCCGATGGCAGTTTATTGAACCGACCACTCCCCAATGACATAAAATCTATTCTTTCTTAATAATATAATCCCTTCATTTTTTTACTTAACGTTTTTGACTTTTTACGGTTCTCAAGATACAATTTTAACCACTACTTTTTATAATTTTATACTAAGATATACTAATAAAATTATAATATTATAAAAGTATTTTTAACGACAAATCTAATGATATAATTTTCATATACCCAATTTAGATAATTTTGAGCCTATTGATGGTCGAACTTTAGAAAGTTTGACGGCATGGATTTTAGTAAATAAAGTAACAAAGAACGGATAGAGTAACAGATAGAAGAAAGATAAATAGATACCACACTACACCTCTCAATTGCAAGAGCAATCGGCTAGTTCATATGAATTAGCTGAATTTCTCACACAACTGTGCAGCTAGATAATACAATACATATATTTTGTTTAAAATTATATCTATATTTGTTACACAACTATAATATTTATGATTGAAAATAGAGTTGTATTTCTTATAAATATAGCAGTTATAATATATGGGCCTGTTCTTTTTGGCTGCAGCTTGTGGCTTTTGGCTGTGACTTGTGGTTTTTGGACTGTTTGTACGAGAGATTACGGAGTAACAGAAATTCACGTGCGGTTTTTGCCAATATAAATGAAGTCAGTAAAATATGTACTACAATTAACTAGTAGACCCTATCTTGAAAAAATACTCCGTTTAAAAGCTTGTTATTGTAGAAAAGCCGAAAAGCAGCTTTTAGAAACTGAAAAGAACAGGGCCTATATCTGATTTATCTGCACTGTTATAATCTGGACGCACAAAAATAAATGACGTAGATCTTTCTCTTTTTCCTCCTATTAACGTAAGAATTTCTAGCCCCTGAGAGCAAACATAGTGACTTCTTTTGCTTCTGGTTTAATAATATAATAGATTATATGTGACGACTGACGTGATCTAGATTAGCAAATGATGTGACATTAATACCAGATTGGAGGATCCATCGATGCAGCCAGGAACTCTGGATGGATGGTTACATAGGCTCCTCCTCAATTTACATACATGCATGCATGGACCGTTGATTCCACGTTCTGTCGCTGGTTGAGCCATTTCTCGGACTATCTGTTTCATATACTAGCTTGTTGGATGAATTGTGTTTTTCCGTATTGCAGCTATACAAGCAGAGGCATCGATGGACTCAATCGTGCAAGCCTAGCTCCCTGTTGCCTCCAATTAGCAAGACAGTCAAGACTCGAGAGCACTACACTTGCCTTGCATGCATGCCTGCTTTAATTAATTCTACAAAACCAACATAAAGTATATACTAAAGGTCGCATTCAGCCTGTATCTTCTGAAGTTTCACTTTTAGTTGTACCGCTACTCTTTGTTTCCTCTATTCCCTTGTTCAAGTGGAGCATTGTTCAGCATGTCGGTTCAGGTAGTTTGAATGCCTTGGAGATCAACGGAATGCTCACACGCATGCAGTGAGCTGATCTGGTCGGTTTATTAATTCATTGTCCTGTAATAAGACTACTAGAGTTTTCAAATAGTAATGTTCTCTTAAGGGAGGCTGCGTCAGATATGTTTGCTTAAAAATGCTCGTATGACACGCTGCAACAGCAGCATCTTCTTCACGGATGATATGTTTCTCTTCAGAGCAAAATGAGAACAACAAACCATTATCAAGAAAATAGTAGTATTTTGCTTATTAATGCTCATCTCATCCGGCTGTGTTGGGCTGCAATTGGACCACTTTTGCTTATTAATGTTAACCCTTTTCAGTGGATCATATACCACCGTTGCCTCCTAAAAAAACTACAAGATCATAGAATCGCAGGCCTGCATACCACCTGAGGAATCTAGCCAATCGCCCGACAGCCTCATCCACATCCAAATGTCAGAATTCTCACCGACGTCGTGGCCACCAAAGCTCATCAAACCCCAGCCCTTGCCCCCTCCTGCTTGTCGGCGTCGCCGAGGCTGCGCAATGAGGTGGTCGCTCTCCTCCGGCGCCGGCAACGGCGATGAGCACGAAGTCAGATGGCAACGGCTTTTTTCGGAGTAGGTTGAGAAAACCAAATTTCATTGAATTTCATGAAATTCAGCCCGAAAAAATTTTGCTTGATGAGCACTAGCTTCTACCATCCGAAAAATTGGAGCCCATGACATGTGAGTCCATGAGTGTGAAAGTCAATTAATGAGAGAATGGAATGGAATTCCATTACGCATCCTAAAAATTAGGCCTTGCAAAGAAAATGTCTCAGATGCATCCTAAAAATTAGTTGTGAAAATAATTTAATTTTATGGCATCAGAACGATAACAAATACTAACATTGACAAATAAATTTTATAGATTTTTATTAGTACACTATATAATCCGCATGACAGTTCGTATACTCTAACACTCGAAAAGTATATAGAGTTTTTAGTGCATCTATACTTAGTATGGCAATATTGATGTGGCCTATTAACGTTACATATAGCTTTAAAATTTGCAAGTAAGATGTCTCGTATAAGACACCCTATATTAATTTTGAATCATTGTACTCAGGGTAATGGTCGTGATGACCGAAACAAATATAGAATTAGACACTTGATTTTTGAGTTAGAAAATAAAAAAGTTCCTAATTGCTAAATAAAATAAAACACGGGAACCACCTCTTGGTGGCGTGGTAGAGTTGTGGATGTGTGACTCAAACATATTAGGGTTCAAATTCTGGTGCTTCAGTAGGAATTTTATGATATCACAGATTTATCCTGACTTGTGTTTTTCTAGGCTTGTGCTAAGAGGGCGCACTCACGTGTGTGTGCGTAATAGTGTATATCTTTCTTGTAATTGAAAAAACAAAATAAATCACTTTCATACCATTCATATGGTGCCACATAGGTAGAGAGAAAATATGTGTTAGGCTCTACAAAACCTAAAAGAGGGTGTAGAATACAATTTGCATCTAATTCCTTCAAGGATTATCAAATTACAATAAAATCTTTCAATTGGAACATATAAATATATATATATACATAGTTTTTAAAAATTTTGGAGGTGCCGTGCATACCGGACGTCCCCCTTGCTCTGCGATCATGGCTGCGTATAACACATGGTCACCGAGTCAAAGTTGTGTGTGGGGCCGTGGGGGTCTGATCCAAGGCCCACGCACACGTTGTGTGTAAACGAGAGGAATTTTGTGAGCCATTCCAAAAGAAAAGTCTGCGAACATCGTTTTCAAAATCAAGTAGTTGGTTTGAGGTACATACTACAAGTATAATACTAATTCAAGTCTATCGCACAAACGTCGGGGAAGGGGAGGTCACAGACAGAGACAGTTTATGCTGTAGAAGTAAAACTTGCAGCAATACGGTGACTCAACAACTGATCCTTTTACTGATTTCGAAGAAATGCATCCGGTAACGTAACTTGATACTAATTTTTACCACGCTTGTGTGTGCCTATGTCGGACCTCGGGTTAGCAAACCCAGATCCTCTGTGATTCCACCGCACTATTCCCTGAATCAGTAGATAGTGCTCACAGATACATTACTGTATATCAAAAACATATCATGCGGAAGCGTAAATAATACAGTAATACTTACTCATGGGCCGGTTAAGCCGAAAACGATAAAATGCAGCAGCGGAAACTTCACACAAATGGGACCCGCAGGACTTGCCCACAGGCAGCCAACTGGGGTTCGTGACCTAGTCCATGGTCTCTTCGTCTTCCAGCTCTGTCGACCCCTTTTGAGCATCGCAGGGCTTGACATTCCTGTTCTTTCTGACTGAGTGATGGTAGTTAAGCAAGAATGAGTACGATGATACTCAGCAAGCCACCACACAGGATGCAATAATAATAGATGCAAGGCTGTCAAAGGAGGCTTGAGGCTCTTTTATTTGCTTAATGCGACATTTGCAATAATCATAATTAAAATTTCTATGACTTGGCATTTTATAAACATGCTTTAAAGAGTTTGAAATTGTGCAATAAATATAGTGGTGTCGGTTCCATCCACCGATTACATGGTTCCATCTACCTATGCTAGCTTTTGATCATTATGCCACTTTCATATTATCAACCACGCTGGAGTACGTCCCTCCAGGAAAAATTCAAAATCAGAGTACCTCCCTCTGATAGGTTTATGTCCCACCCACAAAGGTTTTTGAAATAGAACTAACTCGAGGAGAATCCCATGTCCGCCCTTGACCGTGGGTACGGCTATTCGAATAGTTAATTCTCTGCAGAGATTGTACACTTTACCCACAAGAGACGATCCGCTCGTTGCTCTACATGATTCCTTAGTCATGTAGTTGAGTAGACCCTCACAGTGACTTTTCAAAATACCTGGCCCCCTTTGTCATCTCACTTTGCACGGGATGTAACCACGGAAACTAATCTCAAAGTCAGTGGCATATAGTACTTAGACCCTCGCCGATGGTAGTTTGTTGAACCGACCACTCCCCAATGACATAGAATCTATTCTTTCTTAATAATATACTCCCTTCGATTTTTTACTTAACACTTTTGACTTTTTACGGTTCTCAAGATACGATTTTAATCACTATTTTTTTTAATTTTACATTAAGATATACTAATAATATTATAAAAGTATTTTTAATGACAAATCTAATGATATAATTTTTATATAGCCAATTTAGATAATTTTAAACCTATTGATGGTCAAACTTTAGAAAGTTTGACGGCACGGATTTTAGTAAATCAAGTAACAAAGAACGGATAGAGTAACAGATAGAAGAAAGATAAATAGATACCACACTACACCTCTCAATTGCATGAGCAATCGGCTAGTTCATATGAATTAGCTGAATTTCTCACGCAACTGTGCAGCTAGATAATACAATACATATATTTTGTTTAAAATTATATCTATATTTGTTACACAACTGTAATATTTATGATTGAAAATAGAGTTGTATTTCTTATACAAATATAGCAGTTATAATATATATCTGATTTATCTGCACTATTATAATCTAGACGCACAAAAATAAATGGCGTAGATCTTTTTCTTTTTCCTCTTATTAACGTGAGAATTTCTAGCCCCTGAGAGCGAACATAGTGACTTTTTTTGCTTCTGGTTTAATAATATAATAGATTATATGTGACGTGATCCAGATTAGCAAATGATGTGACATTAATACCAGGTTGGAGGATCCATCGATGGAGGCTGGAACTCTGGATGGATGGTTACATAGGCTCCTCCTCAATTTACATGCATGCATGCACGGACCATTGATTCCACGTTCTGTCGCGGGTTGAGCTATTTCTCGGACTATCTGTTTCATATGCTAGCTTGTTGGATGAACTGTGTTTTCCGGTACCAACTAATAGGCCACACGCCATTGCAGCTATACAAGCAGAGGCGTTGATGGACTCAATCGTGCAAGCCTAGCTCCCTGTTGCCTCCAATTAGCAAGACAGTCAAGACTCGAGAGCACTACACTTGCCTTGCATGCATGGCTGCTTTAATTAATTCTACAAAACCAACATATATACTAAAGGTCGCATTCAGCCTGTATCTTCTGAACTTTCACTGCTAGTTGTACCGCTACTCTTTGTTTCCCTTATTCCCTTGTTCAAGTGGAGCATTGTTCAGCATGTCGGTTGAAGTAGTTTGAATACCTTGGAGATTCACGGAATGCTCACACGCATGCAGTGAGCTGATCGATCTGGTCGGTTTATTAATTCAGTGTCCTGTAATAAGACTACTAGAGTTTTCAACTAGTAATGTTCTCTTCAGGGAGACTGCGTCAGATATGTTTGCTTGAAAATGCTCGTATGCCACGCTGCAACAGCAGCATCTTCTTCACGGATGATATGTTTCTCTTCAGAGCAAAATGAGAACAACAAACCATTATCAAGAAAATAGTAGTATTTTGCTTGTTAATGCTCATCTCATCCGGCTGTATTGGGCTGCAATTGGACCACTTTTGCTTATTAATGTAAACCCTTTTCAGTGGATCATACACCACCGTTGCCTCCTAAAAAAACTACAAGATCATAGAATCGCAGGCCTGCATACCACCTGAGGAATCTAGCCAATCGCCCGACAGCCTCATCCACATCCAAATGTCAGAATTCTCACTGACGCGTCGTGGCCACCAAAACTCATCAAACCCCAGCCCTTGCCCCCTCCTGCTTGTCGGCGTCGCCGAGGCTGCGCAATGAGGTGGTCGCTCTCCTGCGGCGCTGGCAACGGCGATGAGCGCGAGGTCAGATGCCAACGGCTTTTTTCGGAGTAGGTTGAGAAAACCAAATTTCATTGAATTTCATGAAATTCAGCCCGAAAATATTTTGCATGATGAGCACTAGCTTCTACCATCCGAAAAATTGGAGCCCATGACATGTGAGTCCATGAGTGTGAAAGTCAATTAATGAGAGAATGGAATGGAATTCCATTATGCATCCTAAAAATTAGGCCTTGCAAAGAAAATGTCTCAGATGCATCCTAAAAATTAGTTGTGAAAACAATTTAATTTTATGGCATCAGATCGACAACAAATACTAATATTGATAAATAAATTTTATAGATTTTTATTAGTACACTATATAATCCGCGTGACAGTTCGTATGCTCTACCACTCGAAAAGTACATAGGGTTTTTAGTACATCTATACTTAGTAGGGCAATATTGATGTGGCCTATTAACGTTACATATAGCTTTAAAATTTGTAAGTAAAATGTCTCGTATAAGACACCCCATATTAATTTTGAATCATTGTACTCAGGGTAATGGTCGTGATGGCTGAAACAAATATAGAATTAGACACTTGATTTTTGAGTTAGAAAATAAAAAAGTTCCTAATAGCTAAATAAAATCAAACACGGGAACCACCTCTTGGTGGCGTGGTAGAGTTGTGGATGTATGACTCAAACATATTAGAGTTCAAATTCTGGTGTTTCAATAGGAATTTTATGAGGTCGCGGATTTATTCTAGCTTGTGTTTTTCTAGGCTTATGCTAAGAGGGCGCACTCGCGTGTGTGTGCGTAATGGTGTGTGTCTTTCTTGTAATTGAAAAAACCAAATAAATCACTTTCATACCATTCACATGGTGCCACATAGGCAGAGAGAAAATATGTGTTGGGCTATCTACAAAACCTAAAAGAGGGTGTAGAATACAATTTACATCTAATTCCCTCGAGTATTATCAAATTACAATAAAATCCTTCAATTAAAACATATATATATATATATATATATATATATATATATATATATATATATATATATACACACACACATAGTTTTTAAAAATTTTGGAGGTGCCGTGCATACCGGACACCCCCTTGCTCTGCGCCCATGGTTGCGTATAACACAACGTCACCGAGTCCGAGTCAAAGTTGTGTGTGGGGTTCTAATCCAAGACCCAACGCACACGTGTCTAAGCGAGAGGAATTTGGTGAGCCATTCCAAAATAAAAGTCTGCGAACATCGTTTTCAAAATCAAGTAGTTGGTTTGAGGTACATACTACTAGTATAATACTAATTCAAGTCTATCGCACAAACGTCGGGGAAGGGGAGGTCACAGACAGAGACAGTTTATGCTGTAGAAGTAAAACTTGCAGCAATACGGTGACTCAACAACTGATCCTTTTACTGATTAGGAAGAAATGCATCCAGTAACGTAACTTGATACTAATTTTTACCACGCTTGTATGTGCCTGCTTCAACATTTATCCATGCTTACATTAGGAAGACTATAATGTTTGGGAAGTTTCAGATGGCGCCGGAAAGAATGCCGTTTTAGTACTGACGCCGGAAAGACTGTAATGTTTGGGAAGTTTCAGATGCCGTTTTGTACTGCTCGGTACAATATATTATTACTATGGAGTAGTACAATGGAAACCCAAACACAGTGACATATATGTAGATTGATCTAGTAATTAATGCTGAGGCCTTTGCATTGCCTCATTTGCCTTTGCAGAGGCGGAGTAGTCCTTCTTAATGTTCTTCAGCTTTGCAACCACGTCATTCATTGCCATCCTTTGCTCAGGTGAGTCACTCGAACACATCAAACCCAGCTCGAATATCGACATGAGAAAATTGTTACTCGTGTTAGTCGAAGAAGATCCCAAGGAAGTTTTGTTCTGGTGATCAAGGCAAAAGTTTTTTTCGTTCTGGTGATCAAGGCAAAAGGTTTTTTCTTCATCTTGCAGTAGCTTGTTGTCCACAACATCGATAAGCTTTGCTGGAAATGCATGGCAAACCCATTGCCTCAGGCTCAATTCTCCAACGAACATGGGATCTGTCGGTCTCTTCCTGGTGAAGATTTCGAGTAGAATGATACCAAAGCTAAACACATCGCTCTTCCGTGATGCTTTTCCCATGAACGCATACTCTGTCCGAGAAAATTTTGAACAAGAAACGTCTGTTAATAAAGAAAAGAACACAATGTCTATGTACTCAAGAGTGATGAATGCAAGTACCTGGTGCCATGTATCCAATTGTCCCCGGCATGCTTGCTGAAACCATGATGTTGTCATCGCCTAACAATAGCTTTGCAATGCCAAAGTCTGCCACATGCGCAGTCATCTCCTCATCGAATAGCACATTGCTAGGCTTGAGGTCACAGTGCAGGACCACCTGATAGTGATGATAGTGCAAATACTCCATTGCCATGGACACGTCGAGCATAATGTCCAATCTCTTGAGGAATCCTAGTGGAAGTGGGGGCCCTCTTTCAGTGTGCAAGAGTGCCTCCAAGCTACCATTGGGCATGTACTGAAGCAGCAATGCTCTGAAATCCAAGTTGGAACAAGTATTCAATATCCTTATCAAGTTACGATGCCTAGCCATCCGCAGCACTTGACATTCAGCATCAAAGCTCCTCACAGCCTGCTCGACTTGCATGTTGAGCACTTTTATTGCGACCACCAAACCATTGTCCAGTTGGCCCTTAAAAACTTTGCCGAAACTTCCAAGTCCCAGCATGTTATCCTCATTGAAGTCATCAGTGGCACGAGCAATCTCATGGTACGATACTACCCTATGGCCGATCAGGTCGTCCATATCAGTACAAGTCATAGCCTCTCCTTGCTTCTCATCTTTCTTCTTAAACATTAGGTACAAGAGAAGTACTATAGCTCCCATTGTTGTCATGACAGTTGGGAGTACAAATCTTAGGAAGTTTCTCTTTGTTGGGTGAGATTTACCTAGGCATGGCGAAAATCCTAGATGTGGGCCACCACCACAGAGCCCGGCATTTCCCATCAAAGACTGTACACTGATGGTTGAGAAAATACCTCCATCTGGTATCTCACCTTCGAACTTATTAAAAGAGAGGTTCAAGCTAGTCAGAGAAGTAAAGTTGGCCAAATACTTCGGAATAGTACCAGAAAGGTTGTTAAAAGATAGGTCCAATAGTCTTAGGTTGATTAGCCGTTTGAAAGAGTCCGGGATTGAACCTTGCAGTGTGTTGCGTGATAGATTTAGGGAGCTTAACAGTCCAAGCTGTCCAAATGAACTCGGGAGGCTACCAACCAAGCTGTTGGCAGATATATCTATTATGTCTATTTCTTCCATGTAACTGAGATCAGAGTGCAATGCACCAGTAAAGGAGTTGTGAGATAGATCTAATAGAACTAGGTTACTAAGATGGAATAAGCTTTCAGGTATAGTTGAAGACAGCTGGTTATCTGAAAGCGAAATGCGTTCTAGCATGCTTAGGTTACCAACACCATTTGGTATGGTGCCAGAAAGTCTATTGTGTTTGAAGGATAAACGGTGCAATCTTGTTAGGGTACCTATTTGTGTTGGGATTGGGCCAAACATGATATTGTCAGTGAGGTCTAGCACCTCGAGATTCTGCATTAGTGTAATGGATTCTGGGATTGTGCCACTTAATTGGTTGTAAGAAAAGTCTATTATACTCAGATCACTTAGATTTGATATTGTTGCCGGAATACCGTCAATTAAATGGCTGCCGCTTGCACTGAAGTACATCAATTTTGTAGAGAGGTTTCCAATGTAAGCAGGAATAGTGCTCCCGGTGAAAGAACACATATCTATGAACAGGTATTGGAGTTGCCTACAGTTGGAGAGAGTGGCCAAGAAGTCAAGTGTCCCTTTGAGATGATTGCTTCCAATATCAAGAGCGTTAAGGGATCTGAGGTCGTTCCCAATAGTTGTCGGGACTGATCCGGTGAAATGGTTCGATGCTATTACTAGAAAAGACAGTTCTGATAGGTTACAAACAAAAGCTGGAAATGAACCTGTTAGTTGATTATTTGAGAGATGTAAAAACGTGAGTTGGCTCATCTCCCCTAGTTTGGGAGGAATCTTTCCGCTTAGATTGCAATATGAGAGGTCAAGCAAATGGAGCATAGTGAGATTACTTAGCACACTTGGAATTGACCCGACAAGGCCATTTCCACCTAAACTCAGGATAGTGAGCTTTGGCAATTTAGAAAGCCATGTTGGGACAAAGTCCACAAAGGAGTTGCCGGCTAGATAAATACTTTCAAGGTATTTGCATGATGCGAGTCCTGATGGAATTCGACCCGTGAAATTGCCGCGAGACATAATGAACGTTACCAACATAGGCAGACTAAAGCTTTCGTTGCTAGGGATAGAGCCAGCTGAGTAGGGGTTGCCCGCGAGTCTCATAACCTGTAGCCTAGACATGTTGAATATGGTCGGAGGTACCGGACCGGATAGCTGATTCGCTTGCAAGTTGAGGTATTTAAGCATGGGGCAGGACGCAATGCCGGGTGGTATCGGCCCTGATAGACTGTTGTTTCCAAAGTTCAGATACATTAGCAGAGGCGTGTTGTTGAACAATTGCTCTGATATCAGGCCACGCAAGTAGTTCGCCCCAAGATCTATGTGCCTAAGATTTTTCAAGTTTTGGAGATCATGCGGGATTTGACCAGAGAGCTCGTTTTGGGGTAGAACAAGAGCTTGCAGTTTTGTGAGGTTTCCTATGGTACGAGGTATGACGCCTGACAGGCTGTTAAGGCCAAGATCAAGAGAGATGAGACGGCTCAATCTGCCAATATCAGATGGGATGGAACCCGTGAGGTTTGTGTTGGTGAGGTTGAGCATGGAAAGGAAGGAGAGGTTACCGAGAGACGGGGAGACCACCCCTTGGAGGGGCATGTCTGGCAGATAAAGAGCGGTGACGCGCTGCCGACGCCGGCTGCAAGAGACGCCAACCCAGTGGCAGAAGGATGTGTCGGTGGTCCAGTTTCCGCCAAGGATGCCAAGAGGATCGGAGAGCTGGGCTTTGAAGGCTAGCAGCGCAGCAAGGTCAGTGTTATTGCTAGGGAGGGAAGGAGCAGCGAGCACGGTCGCCGCCGGCGACGGCAAGAGTACTGCTAGTATTATCAGGGGAAAGGCCATGGCCATAAGCTAGCACTTGGACAGTGCTGGTTTCGAATTTGCCGAGTGTGTTGTGTGGCTTGCCCTGCTACATACAATACTAGCTGTTACTGCCCTATGCTTTATAGAGCTCTTCTATGCATGTGCTCCTCCAGGGGTAAGAGTCACCGGTAAGTCCTAGCCATTGATTGGAAAGGTTTGATTAAACAGGCGAGACCTTGACTTGATAAATTAGTTTGTTTAATCACACACACACGCACACACACACTAACAACCCGTGAGATTGAAGGTACCACTTTCTCTTTATAATGATAGAAAATCCTACCGTAATCATTAAATAAAAAACATCCTAGAAATTCTCTATTTGGTCGAGAGGAAAAGAAAAGATCATCTGCATATATTAGAAAGCCCACCTATCCTATAACATGGGGATCTTTCCAGTAGAGAACAGAAAGAGAGCTCCAAAGACTTATAAATCTAGATTTCTAGCTTTTTCACTGTAACAGCTAAAAATATATTATAGTTGCTGTTAACTTTTTTGCCTAATTAAATTTTAATAAATAAAATAAATAAATAAAGTTATATCATCAAGAATAATATAAAGGAATACGATAAAAAAGAAAAATTAAAGAAGCAAAAAAAAAAAGAAGCCAGAAAGTGAAGTCGTGGGCCATCTATTATATTATTAAAGCAGAAGCTAAAGAAGCCATCACATTCGTTCTTAAGTGATAGAAATTATAACATTAATCGGAGAAAAAAAGAAAAAAGATATATACCATCAATTGATGTGAATTAAAATTGTAATGATTGAGATGGATCTAGATTTGCAAAGAAAAAAAAATAAAACGTTCGGCTGAAATCCCAACGTTTCAAACTAGGTCCGAGTCCAAAGCTATCACAACATGACGTGCACACACGGAAGAGTTACAGAGATTAGACCAGACACGCTTGAAGCTAGCTAGATATTGATTCGGCATCAGGCTACAAGAAGGAACACACCTTGGCTATTAAAGTAGAAGTTGGCCTTTAAGGAGGAAAAATAACAAAATAAGAAAAATCAGTAAATCTCTCACTTGCCCATTGGATTTGGTGAAGGAGAACTAAGAAACGTAGCGAGATGTGATAATCGGTAGCTGCTTATTAGGAGTTATTGTAGACACGTGCTGCTCTGGATCAATGTCGAGATTAAAAGGAGTGAGTTCAGCTCTTTTTCCATAAAGGTGTCAGGAAACTAGCAATTGGATTTACATATGAATTCCTACCAAAAAATTCAACTCTGAAATAGAAAAATAGAAAATTTGCAATTTAATTTATGTTGTGGCTACAAACCAAACAGTAAAGAAGGGGACTAGTGGAAGGAGAAAAGAGCCAACACAGGGAGAGTTGTTGAGTAATAATGAGAGGATGCCCCTCCTCCAGCCCCTCTTGGGAGTTTATATACATGAATGGGGTAGAATGGAAAATTCTCATTCTACCCCTTAGTACTTACAAAGGATGAGGGTATATTGGTATATTCCTCTACATTATTGGGCCTATTACATATTAGGTCAGTTGCAAGGCCTAGCCACGGGGGGTTGGGCCACCCCCACAGCAATTTATATGCAATTTCTAAGTAAAATCCTTAAATAACTAAAATTCAATGTAGACACGTGCTGCTCTGGATCAATGTCGAGGTTAAAAGGAGTGAGTTTAGCTCTTTTTCCATAAAGGTGTCAAGAAACTAGCAATTGGATTTGTATACGAATTCCTACCAAAAAAATTCAACTCTGAAGTAGAAAAATAGAAAATTTGCAATTTAATTTACATGCAATTTCTAAGTAAAATCCTTAAATAACTAAAATTCAGAATAAATTAAA
This sequence comes from Dendrocalamus latiflorus, assembly GCA_017311315.1. Lineage (NCBI taxonomy): Eukaryota > Viridiplantae > Streptophyta > Magnoliopsida > Poales > Poaceae > Dendrocalamus > Dendrocalamus latiflorus. The sequence continues at coordinate 53,353,309 of CM029641.1, forward strand.
TAAAATTAGCAATTTGATTTCCATATGAATTCCTAAGTAAAACCCCTAAATAAATATAATTCAAAATAAAAATTAAAAACATTTGTGTAAATATAATGCAGGCTTATTATGCGTGTAACTATAATGCAGGCTTACTAAGGCTATACCAAGGAAATGATATATTTGCCCTTGCTAGTAAAGACCTTAAGGGGGAATTTGTGTAAATAACATTTCCCATGACTATAAATATGACCCTTATGGCTAGGGATACAAACGGATCGAATACAGACGGATAATGCCTTTACCATATTTGTTTTCATTTTTTTCTCGGATGCGGATACGAATATGGATACCTCAGATACGAATACAAATACAAATATATCGAATATAGATACGGAGCGAATACGAATCGAAACGAATACGGTCACAGATATTTATCGGAACATGAAAACCCCTTAAACTATACATCCAAAATCAATGAAAACACATAAATAGTTTATCTTGTCAAAACATTAATGAAATCTAAATAAGTATAGGTATTTTTATCCATAATAGTCATACCATTATATAGATTTTAAATCTTCAAATGGCAGTTAATTTTTTCTAAAGTCTTAAATAATTCTTAATGGATTTTTACCATTTATATGTGACTAATAACTTAATTAAGAATTTAAATTTGCATCAGAATGATTTAAATGGCAATACATCAATTTAATCTGTACAAATTTTAATCTACCGACAATACTAAATTTATTTTTAATAAACATAAATATTTGCTAGTGGTGTTTGTAATTTAACATGACTAGGGAACCTAATGCCTAAGGGTAATGGAGACTTATGGTTTGGTTGGGCTAGTGGGCTGGTGACAGGGGAGATGAGAGAGGCTGGCTTGGGCTGAAATCCCAGATATCCGATTCCATATTATCCGGATAATCCGTATTCATATTCGCTGGATATCAAGCCTACTGTATTCGTATTTGTTTCTGAAAAATCCGTATTTGTTTCCGATTCGAGAATTATCCGAAGAAAATCCGATCCAACACAATCCGTATTCGTTTTCATCCGAATCGGTTGGAAACTATCCGATCCGTTTTCACCCCTACTTAGGGCACTATGGGAGAGGAGGAGAACATTTTAGATTTATGAAATAGATTGAACACTAGCCACATTCTATACCACTTATCTCTCTTAATTTTAGGCTCTGAGCACCCCTCTAGAAGCCCCTGTATTCGTTGTTTGGTGCGTAACCACAACATACTATATGAATAATTAACCATCAAAAGAAATAAGATATTTTTGAACATTTGGAGCATTACATTGGTCATCATTTAAAATGTGGATTCAGCTTCCATATGGCGTGCTTACTTAAAGTTGATTATTTCTATTTTTGTGTTATTCACATATAAATTCTACAAGGATCTTTCTGGAGGCCACTTTAGCAAGCTGTTAGTCAAAAGGGCTAATTAGATGGGTGTAACTACGAAGGCTCCCAAATTCTACAAGGATCTTTGTGGAGGCCACTTTAGCAAGCTGTTAGTCAAAAGGGCTAATTAGATGGGTGTAACTACGAAGGCTCCCAAATTCTACAAGGATCTTTGTGGAGGCCACTTTAGCAAGCTGTTAGTCAAAAGGGCTAATTAGATGGGTGTAACTATGAAGGCTCCCACCGCAAGAAACGTCTGTTTTTACTCAAAAGGAGCATGACCTGATCTGGACTTGGTGTGTGAAACTGATGCTTTCGCGGCTGTTGCCTTCAAATGGCACTTGGAATTCCACGACATCACAAATGTCTCCACTAGGCATCCCATCAACGAGAGGCAGACGCCAGGGCACCTCGGCTCGACTGGCGGGGGTTAGGATTAGAGGTGTCAATCAGTAACAGGTAATTTATTTTATTCGATATTTATATCTAACAAAATATGAATATAGTAAGTAAAATATGTATTTGAAAATATTTGTTTTCGTATTCGAGAATATTCATATCCATATTTAAGAATATTCACATCGAGACTATTTGATTCGTATTCGATCTATTTCTTATGCGATTCGGAATTTTGTGATTCAAAATCTGAATTTAGACGGTTTGAAACAGGTAACCATTCCAGTAACCAGTAAAAAAACCAGCAAAACCGTTAGGAATTTGTTCTACTAAGATTTGTTACAGAAGTTGTAAGATGATATTCGTATTCGACTGAATTAAATACATATTCGATTCGAATTCATATCTGTTACGACATTCGATTCATATTCAAGAATATTCGAATTCATATTCATATTTATTTTAACAATATAAATTTATATTCGTATTTGAGACTATTCTTTATATCTGATCTATTTTTATCCCTAGTTAGGATCACTCATCTTTTAACTTTATGTTAGCAGAGGTGTTTCCGCCACTCTTGCGAAGCACACCCACCCCTCTCCACCTCGCCTTCCACCAGCCGTAGCAGCCATCGCCATTGCGGCTTGGATCCTACCATTCCATAGGTGCATTTCAAGCCACCACCTGTTGAACATCTAGTCAATTTTCGGCATATTTTAATCCAGAAATTCAGCATATAAAACATGACATACAAAAACATGAGTGATTCAAAGATGATATATTCATATTCGCTAATGAACAAGCTAACAGCAGCACCTATTAACATATTCATAGCGCACAAAAACAAATATACCAGAGAAGTTTTAAGGTTATACCCTCGGGCGGGGCCAGTGTCGGTGACACCGGAGGCACCGTTACCATCAGTCGACATGATGGCCTGTTCGATGTAGTCGATCTAGGCGTGTTGCAGGACGAGGCGTGATGCAGGAAGATGTTCGCCGTGCAGTGTCGCGAATAGTTCACCACCAGATTGAGTAGTCGCGCCAATGCGCTCCCCAAAAACTTGATCGCCCGTCTACCCGTGCAGGTACGCAAACGGACGGAGTTTCGGAGGCCTACTCGCCCAGAATGCTATGCGCGCAAGGTTCTGAACCGGAGATTGCAGAGAGCAGCAACAAAAACAGAGATAGAGAAAAACTATTTGTTCGTATGGAGAAGGAGAGCCTTCTTATGCTCTGTTCTCTTGTAACAGCAAAAATGAAGAGACCAGTAACTGCCGCCATTAGTCACTAGTAACTGCACCCATTACTCGAAAGTAACCGCAGCCATAATCCACTTCGAATAGATAAAGAAAAACGCGCCCGCACACGACACGCTTGCGCGTACGTATGCACGCACGCGCACGCACCGCACGGCGCGACGCGGCGAGGCGAGCGAGTGAGCGAGCGCGCGCGTGTATTGGCTCTCTTCAATTCCACAAGGGGGTTACCACGTTCCACCTTTTAAAGTGGTATAACTCCCATTCAATTCTCCATATGGGACTAAACAGTTTTTGCACATAGCATTAATAGTGGGCCTAGGAATTTTATTTGATTAATTGCTAAATTAAAATGGATCAAGCCCAATTAATCTAACAATCCCCACCAAATTTCAAGGCACACGAGAAATGCTCTCAGTTCTGCTGTTGTTTGATATACCAGTGTTTCAATGGAGACTGTTAAGTTGAACATCCATCTAGGAAAGGAGTTATACTCATCCACAACTGAACAATGGACTATGCCTTGAATTGACAGTTTTGTGCGAACAAGCTTCATCCAAATCCTTTACTAGTACTAGGCTGCCTAAAGCATCCCCTCTGGTTGGAGCGTATAAGTCATACTCCAGGCCTATTCATGAGTATCTAGAGTCACCCAAATCTCATAGACTGTGACCAGCAGTCGAACTCATATAGGTGTGTTCCTTCTAAGATGTCCTGTAGGCCGACATCTCTGCTTTAAATAAGCCACTCGGATCACATTGAGGTAAAAACCAACCTGCCATGCAGAATAGGAGAGAAGCGCATCACTGAAGAAATGAGCCATGTAAAGGTCTCTCCTCCCAGTCAACCAACAGTTTGTTTCACCATCCTACTTCACGGGATCTCCGATCACGTAGAACAGGTTACCACTGTGGTATGACTCATGTGGGTCTCAGGCCCATCTCACTCGATGCACTATCTATCACATTACGTGATAAACCCTTTGTAAATTGGTCTGCCAGATTCTTAGCTGTCTGGACATAGTCCAGTGCTATCACTCCGGAGTTTTTCAGCTTTCTGACAGACTTCAACCGCCTCTTAACATGCCTAGATGACTTCATGTTGTCCTTAGAACTGTTCACCTTGATAATCACAGTCTGATTATCACAGTTCATCAGGATAGCCGGTATCGGTTTTTCAACCACCGGCAAATCCATAAGGAGTTCACGAAGCCACTCAACCTCAACAGTTACGGTATCTAACACTGTGAGTTCTGCTTCCATTGTTGACCTCGTTAAGATGGTCTGCTTGCAAGACTTCCAGGAAACAGCACCACCTCCAAGTGTGAACACATATCCACTCGTGGCTTTTATCTCATCAGCATCAGAGATCCAGTTTGAATCACTGAGCCCTCCAGTACCTTTGGGTACCCAGCATAATGAATGCCATAGCTCAGTTGCTTTTAGATAGTGCATCACTCTCTCAAGAGCACGCCAATGATCATCTCCCGGATTTGAAACAAATCGGCTTAGCTTGCTCACAGCAAACGAGATGTCAGGTCTCGTAGCACTAGCTAAATACATCAATGAGCCAATGATCTGGGAGTATCTCAATTGATCCCTTGTTATTCTTCGATTTTTCATCAATAACACACTAGGATCATAAGGAGTAGAAGCAGGCTTGCAGTCACTATAACCAAAGCGACTCAAGACCTTCTCCACATAGTGGGATTGCACAAGTGTAACCCCACCATCACCTCCTCTCAGTAGCTTAATGTTAAGAATCACATCAGCCACTCCCAAATCTTTCATCTCAAAACTCTTGGATAGAAAGTCCTTGACCTCCTCAATCACATTGAGGTTGGTCCCAAAAATTAGTATGTCATCAACATACAAGCACAAGATCACTCCTTCTCCCCCACCATAGCGATAGTACACACATCTGTCAACTTCATTCACAACAAAGCCAGCAGATGTCAAAGTTCTGTCGAACTTCTCATGCCACTGCTTAGGTGCTTGCTTTAGGCCATACAAAGATTTTAACAACTTGCACACCTTTCCTTCTTGACCTTCTACCACAAACCCGTCTGGCTGATCCATATAAATCTCCTCCTCCAACTCTCCATTTAGGAAAGCTGTCTTAACGTCCATTTGATGAACGAGAAGATCATGAGAGGCAGCCAGGGCAAGTAGTACTCGAATTGTGGTCAATCGGGCAATAGGTGAATAAGTATCAAAGAAGTCCTCGCCTTCTTTCTGAGTATAACCCTTGGCCACAAGCCTTGCCTTGTACTTTTCAATTGTACCATCAGGCCTAAGCTCTTTCTTGAAAACCCATTTACATCCTACAGGTTTACACCCATAAGGACGATCAATGACCTCCCAAGTTCCATTAGACATAATAGAGTCCATCTCACTCCGTACTGCTTCCTTCCAATAGTCAGCGTCAGGAGAAGAATATGCCTCTTCAATGGTTCTTAGAGTGTCATCCATGAGGTATACAATGAAATCATCACCATAAGATTTTGCAATCCTCTGTCTCTTACTCTTTCGAGTAACTTCATTGTTATCCTCCTAAGGATTTTCTATAGGCGTTTGCTCAACATGTTCTATCGGCACAAAAGAATCAAGGGAAATTATAGGTTCTTGACTAGATGAGCTAGGTACATCACATTTCATAGGAAATTCATTCTCAAAAAATGTAGCATCTCTGGACTCTATGATTGTACCAACACGCACGTCAGGTACTCCAGATTTTATAATTAAGAACCTATAACCCACGCTGTGCATAGCATAACCAAGAAATACACAATCTATGGTTTTTGGTCCAAGTTTGCGCTTCTTGACAATTGGCACGTTAACTTTGGCCAAACATCCCTAGGTGCACAGGTATGAGAGAGTCAACTTTTTCTTTTCCCATTCCTCGAATGGTGTTACTTCTTTGTTCTTTGTAGGAACTCTATTCAGGACATGACACGCGGTCAATATAGCCTCACCCCACCATTCCTTAGAAAGTCCCGCAGTGTCTCACATGGCGTTAACTAAATCAGTTAGAGTGCGGTTCTTTCTTTCGGCAATCCCGTTTGATTCGGGAGAATAGGGAGGCGTCCTCTCATGAATAATTCCATTTTCCTCGCAGAATAAAGTAAACTCATTTGAAAAATACTCTCCCCCACGATCAGACCTTACCCGCTTGATTTTCCTTTCAAGTTGGTTTTCTACCTCAGCTTTATAGATCTTAAAATAATTCAACGCTTCATCTTTTGTTTGCAATAAGTACACATAGCAAAATCTAGTACAATCATCTATAAGCGTCATGAAATATTTCTTTCCACCTTTAGTCAACACGCCATTCATCTCGCTCAAATCGGAATGAATGAGTTCTAACGGTGCCAAATTCCTCGCCTCTTTTGCTGCCTTGTGAGGCTTGCGAGGTTGTTTCGATTGAACACACGTATGGCACTTAGAACCTTTGACCAAAGTGAATTTCGGGATTAAACTCATATTAGCTAAGCGCGTCATACACCCAAAATTAACATGACAAAGTCGTGAATGCCAAACATTAGATTCATCATCATTGTTACACACATGGTTCACAATTTTATTATAGGAATCCATCAAAGAAAAACGGAACAAGCCTCCGCTCTCATAGCTTTTACCAACAAATGTTCCATACTTAGACACGACACATTTATTGGACTCAAATGCAAGCCTAAAACCATCTCTACACAATAGAGATCCGCTCACGAGATTCTTCTTTATGGAGGGGACATGCTGCACGTTCTTCAGCTGCACGGTCTTTCCCGAAGTAAACTTCAGATCGACCGTACCAACACCATGAACAGCTGCATGCGATTCGTTCCCCATCAACAAGGAGCAACCTCGAAAGACCTGATAAGATGAAAACAAGGAAATATCAGCACACACATGAATATTAGCACCAGTGTCAACCCACCACTCAGGTGATTGACAAATAGAAAGAACTGTAGGTAAATAATTACCGTACCCCGATGTTCCTCCAGCATCACTAATAACCATGTTGGCAGACTTCTTCTGCTTATCCTTGCGGTCTGGACAATCCTTAGCCCAATGGCCAGAATCACCGCACACAAAGCAGTTGCCCTTTCCTTTGCCTTTCTTCTTAAACTCGGTAGTAGCCTTGGGCTTGACAATAGGCTTATTTTTCTTCTTATTATGGGAAGCCTGAGGGTTCTTCTTCTGCACCAAATTGGCGCTAGAACCTCCCTCAGCAGCAACTTTCTTGCCACGAGTATCTTTTGCCCTCGCCTTCTCTTCAACACCAAGAGTGCCAATGAGATCAGTAACACTGAACTCCTGCCTCTTGTGTTTTAGAGAGGTAGCGAAATCCGACCAAGAGGGTGGTAACTTGGCGATATACCGCCAGCCACAAACTTGTCCGGTAACTCGCACTTATTGTTCTCAAGCTCTTTTGCCAGCGCCTGAATCTCATGAGCTTGTTCTACTACAGAACGGTCATCGACCATCTTGTAGTCATAGAACTGCTCCATGACATACAGCTCACTGCCAGCATCGGAAACTCCGAACTTGGCCTCAAGTGCATTCCACATCTCTTTGCCCGTAGGCAAATGCATGTACACATCCACAATGTTATCCGCCAGTATGTTGACAAGTGCACCTCGAAACAAGTTATCTGCTAGATTGAACTTGCGTTCATCCTCTGCAGACAGAGGCTCAGCGGGCTTGCCTTGTGCAACATGAAAACATTCCATGGCAGTAAACCACAGGATCGCACGTGCACGCCATCTCTTATAATTTGAACCATCAAACGGAGGGTGCGGTTTAAGCAACGCAGCAAAGCCAACTACCGGAAAAGACCTATCAAGTTTTTGGATTGTTGAACATCTAGTCAATTTTCGGCATATTTTAATCCAGAAATTCAGCATATAAAACATGACATACAAAAACATGAGTGATTCAAAGATGATATATTCATATTCGCTAATGAACAAGCTAACAGCAGCACCTATTAACATATTCATAGCGCACAAAAACAAATATACCAGAGAAGTTTTAAGGTTATACCCTCGGGCGGGGCCAGTGTCGGTGACACCGGAGGCGCCGTTACCATCAGTCGACATGATGGCCTGTTCGATGTAGTCGATCTAGGCGTGTTGCAGGACGAGGCGTGATGCAGGAAGATGTTTGCCGTGCAGTGTCGCGAATAGTTCACCACCAGATTGAGTAGTCGCGCCAATGCGCTCCCCAAAAACTTGATCGCCCGTCTACCCGTGCAGGTACGCAAACGGACGGAGTTTCGGAGGCCTACTCGCCCAGAATGCTATGCGCGCAAGGTTCTGGACCGGAGATTGCAGAGAGCAGCAACAAAAACAGAGATAGAGAAAAACTATTTGTTCGTATGGAGAAGGAGAGCCTTCTTATGCTCTGTTCTCTTGTAACAGCAAAAATGAAGAGACCAGTAACTGCCGCCATTAGTCACTAGTAACTACACCCATTACTCGAAAGTAACCGCAGCCATAATCCACTTCGAATAGATAAAGAAAAACGCGCCCGCACCCGACACGCCTGCGCGTACGTATGCACGCGCGCACGCGCACACGCACGGCGCGGCGCGGCGAGCGAGCGAGCGAGTGCGCGCGTGTATTGGCTCTCTTCAATTCCACAAGGGGGTTACCACGTTCCACCTTTTAAAGTGGTATAACTCCCATTCAATTCTCCATATGGGACTAAACAGTTTTTGCACATAGCATTAATAGTGGGCGTAGGAATTTTATTTGATTAATTGCTAAATTAAAATGGATCAAGCCCAATTAATCCAACACCACCATTGGGGCTTGGATCCTACCATTCTATAGGTGCATTTAAAGCTTGTTTGAAGCTGTTTTTAAAGCGACTTTTGGGTTTTAGTACAGTACCTAACTTTTAAACGGAGTATTTTTTAGGACGGTGTCTGGACGGTGTCTACAAGTTAATTGTAGTACATGTTAAAAACCCAACATCTATACCAGTCAAAATTGCAAGCGAGTATCTCTCTCCATAATCTCTATCACAAACAGTTAAAATTTAAAATTTTTAACTAAAACCATAAACCGCAGCCATAAAGAACAGACCCTTCTTCTGCGTACTATGAACACTCATCTTTTCACTTAGTACGTGGAAAAGAAGTAAGCATTTTCCTTACGTATAAATTCAGGTTGTGCACTCTGCTATATACACGCTGATTTCGCCACCACAAGTACACCCATGACCCCAGTGCAGCACCTTGACTCTTTTTCTATTTCCTTTTAATTTTGAAATATGCAGCATGTTGATCATGTTAAAAAGTACTATGACTTTTTGTTATGATTCTTGGCTGATTACAAAAGAAATAGAGTGAACAAGGGACATTCGCATTAAGAAGTCACTCCGTTTAAAACGGCGTCTATAATGACTCCTATAAATAATTTATATAAATCACTCTAAGAAACCACTCCATTTAAAAACCACCATCTAAAAACTAAAAAGCCTGATTAGAACGTGACCTTAGATTGCTACTCCATATGGAATCACATGTTCCAGCTAGCAAGACCTGGCGATCTAGGAATGCGTGCGTGGAGCAACAAGGAAAGAATGACTACATGAAAAGGTTCCACGGAATAAAGCCATAGACGGTGCTATTTATTGAGGAAAAAGATGTGCGGAATTAACTTATGAATTTCTTGTTTGAAAAATTAACTTACGAATTTGGAATTGGTAATGTGCAATCCACGGTGCAACAAAAGGCAGTATGATTAAGTGTACCGCACATTCATGGATTTATTCATCATATACCCTCCCCTTAGATGGAAATTCAGGATTTACCCTCCTGGCCCACGTGTCAGTGACTTATGATGACCCCACATGTTATTGAGGTGGGAGGGTAAATCCTGAATTTGCAAAATGAAGGGAGGGTATATGATTCATTTATCTAACCAGCCAGCTCAATTATGCAATACTAATTCAACTCTATTGCAAAAATGTCGGGAAAAGGGGGCAGTCACAGTTTATATCCTGTAAGGGAAGTAAAACTTGCAGCAATACGGAGTCTGAATAACTGATCATTTTACTGATTCGGAAGAAATGCATCCAGTCACCAAACTAGATACTAATTTTTGTGACGACCGGGGCAACTTGATACTAATTTTATAGTGCTTGTATGCAGGGTTCAAAATTTTGGTGAAATTTCGTTCATTTTATCCATTTTGGTACCCTCTGAAATAAATCCAATCTGATCAAATAAATTCACTTTTATTTGAATTTGAATCTGGCGACAAATTTTGGCCAAAATTTGATCAAAATCTGGCCAAATTTCGGTAAAAATTTTAAATGCACTTGAAAATTTTGTCTGAATTTTAAAACAAAATAACAAAATTTTGTCTATTTCTTGCCATTCGTTGCCAAACGAAATTATTTTCAAACTGGAAGTTTTTCCCCTGCTTGTATGTACCACTTCACCATTTATCCATGCTTACGTTAGAGAGGCTATAATGTTTGGGAAGTTACGGATGGTGTCGACCGACAATGACTTGCAAAGAAAATGTGTCAGTTGCATGTAACACAAGGTCACCGAGTCAAATGTGTGTGTGGAGCCAATCCAAGACCCAACGCACACGTTCCTAAGACATCAAATCACCGTGTCTTTGTAAGGGAGAGAATTTGTGAGCCATTCCAAAAGAAAAGTCTGTGAACATCGTTTTCAAAATCAAGTAGTTGGTTCGAGGTATATACTACTAGTACAATACTAATTCAAGCCTATCACACAAACGTCGGGCAAGGGGCGGTCACAGACAGTTTATGATGTAGAAGCAAAACATGCAGCAAGACGGCGACTCAACGACTGATCCTTTTACTGATTTCGAAGAAATGCAGCCAGTCACCTAACTTGATTCTAATTTTTACCGCGCTTGTATATACCTACTTCACCATTTATGCATGCTTAGATTAGAAAGACTTATGTTTGGGAAGTTTCAGATGGCACCGGAAAGAATGGCATTTTACTACTGACGAATCATATTTGTACGAGAAGAATTCGTGTCTACTGACCTGATGACCCAACAATGGACGGCAACATTGAATTCTTTGCAAGGGAGCTGTCCCCCAATGACCCCTTCGCCGCATGTTCGCACTCTGAATGACTTGCATGTTTGTCTCGCAATGCATGATTTTTCTCCACGATTGACAGACTCTCTTATTAATTAATTGTACAAGTTGCATTTATAGGCCCTGTTTAATTGGGTGTTTGCTAATGATTAATGGTATTTTTCACCGGAAACAAAAGCCATCGCACCATCAGGGTTGCCAAAATGCCATGCACAATAGGATCTCAAATATCCAATGTGTAAAATTCTCCTCCCTCTTTTGTCAATCCCAGAATCACCATGTGTAACGAAGGAGTGAAAAACAATCGTAAGTAAGGGGAGCGATAGGTACCAGCTAGTTTAATCTCGGCCCAGCTAATATTGTGGGCCGAAACAGCTGGGTTGTAGGGATGTCGTCGTGTGTCCCCATCCGTCCGCGTTCAACAATAATTGTAGTGTATACACATGCCACCTCCGAGCTGGTACATATACTAAATTCAAAATATACGAATCTACGTAACCTTGTGGCCAGATCTAGATCAAATATAAAGCGTGTTGTTGTACCAGTATTTACCTTAAGCATTCATTAGTTACACTTCCTAGATTCAAATATTTTCATGATGCGTTTCTTTTGCCCAGTCGACTTGGAAGAATACTATTCCAGTAGCACATCAAATCAGAAGAAAGGAAAGGGGCTAGCTAGCCTCTCCTGATGGCGATTTTCAAGAACACCAGGGCCCAGCGCTTGGCGGAATGGACTTCTCTGGGACTGACCCCATACGCGCTCAATGGGGTCACAGTCGGATGGCTGACACGTTGCCGTACCAATCTCTGCGCGCGCGATGGTTCTCTTCCTCTTTTCTTTGCGCGATCTCCCATTTCGCTCGCTTGGCGCTTCCTCTTTTCCCATCTCCTCCTCTGGAACCCCCAATCCGACATTTCCTTTTAGAGCTCTTCCATTGCACTTCTACTAACTGATAACAGAATAGCAGCAACAGGCCGTGGATAGATCATACAATAGATACAGAGAAAGACAGCGACAAGATGATGTTTTCCCCAGGATTACATGATATTCACATTATCACATTAGGGGTGTCAAATCTTGAGTGGTAAGAGCAACTCCAGCAGGGCCCCTACTTGAGCTCTCATCCTACTTTTAAGGGTCGAGGGGCAAAAAATTCACACCAGCAGGACCCCTACTTGAGCCCTCAAAAGTAGGGGGCCCTCAAATCTCCCCCTCGAGCCCTCATTCCTAGGGGGTCTGGAGGGAGCCCCTATTTTTGAGGGCTCAAGTAGGAGCCCTGCTGGAGTGAGTTTTTTGCCCCTCGGCCCTCAAAAGTAGGATGACGATGACGGGTGGGTCTTATGTGTCATCCCCTTTAAGAATGAATTTGAGGGTCCTATTTTGAAGGCTTCTGCTGGAGTGTAGCCCAAAAAACAGAGCCCTCAAATAAAAAGTAGGGGCCCTGTTTTGAGGGCTACTGCTAGAGTTGCTCTAAAAGGACACTAAAAAGCCCAAGCAAAAATTATCCATTTCTATCGAGATAGTAGCACTTAGCGGTAGCAGCAGTGCCACCGCATTAGCCCAAGAACAAGGAGGGAACAACACAACCAAGTACCAGTTCTTGCTGTTGGTTGGTTCTCGGAGTCGGGAGGCTAGAGGTGGAGCAGCGTGTCGCAGCGCCAATCCATCTCGTCGGCCGCGGTCCTCTCCGGTGCCTAGGCCGGCAAGTTCAAATCGAACGGCAACGGCGAGCAGTGGGGCGCGGCGGCCTCGTCGCCGCCGGCGCCCGAGGCGCCGTCTGCGCAGAGCATAGACGAGGACGAGCCGCAGTAGCTGCAGCAGTCCTCCTCAGCTTCCGGGGAGCCGCCGCGCGCGGTTGCGGTGGCCCGGAGGACTCCGGCGACGGGGGCGCTGTCGCTCCAGGACTCGACGGTGCTGATGTGGCTAGAGGTGGCCACTGTCGCCAGGGACACTCGCGCCGCGGACGAAGAAGCGGCGGAGGGGAAGTTGGTGCGCGTGGCGGCGTCGTAGGCACGCGTGGCTACCTCGGCGGAGTCGAAGGTCCCGAGCCAGATCGGGGTCTTCTTGGCGAGACAGGAGATCACACGGAGAAAAAGAGGAAGAGAACCATCGCGCGCGCAGAGATTGGTGCGGCGACATATCGGCCATCCGACCGTGACCCCATTGAGCGCATATGAGGTCAGTCCCCAGAGAAGTCCATTCCGCACTTGGCGGCTCTCATAATCATGGCTACTCTTCTCTCAACATGTGATGCAAAAAGGTTATGGTACGTGGCAACGTATTATGTGCATTTAAATTTATGGTGTACTTATCATGTATTCTAACTAATTTTTTTAAAAAATTTTAGAAAATTTCTACATATATTTCTAAACTCACTTTAACTATGCATAAAATTTCAAGTTTAGATTTATTATATGTTAGGGGTAACAAAAAAAGAGAAAATCTAACAACGGTTAAGAGTTCAAATTTATTAGAATTTTCTCTTTTTTCTGCTCTTAACATAAAATGAATTTAAACTTGAAATTTTACATATAAGTAGGATAAAGAATAGAATATATGTAAAAAATTTTTCAGAATTTTTATGATTTTTTTAGTTAGAATGCAGGATGAGTACATCACAATCTTTAAGTGTAAAGGATATGTTGCAATGTTACGTGCATTTCCTCTCTTAGTGATCTTCTCGATGCATTTGGCAATGTTGGAACATATATATAGTGTGTGTTTCCTTTGTGGCGTACTACTAATTGGCTTAACTAGCTAGTGCATCGGTTTTTGTGCACATGCATGCAGATGAATGCTACGTGCCGGCTCTCCTTGATGCAAAGCGGACGGGTGCAGGGAATTCTCACGAATGAACTACCCTAATTCAGACCGGAAAGCAGCGTAGTCTTCACTAGACTAACCCCGCTTATTTTGGCTTCAGCTTCTAACTTCTAGCTTATTTTCATTATTCATAAATTTCGTTTTTTCTGAACTTTTCGTTTTTTAAGTTTTTTTGCCAAATCTTTCTTTCCCTATATTCATTTGCGTTATCCGTGATGAGCTTTTGGTTTTTTTTAATTAGATTTTACTGGTCATGTCTACTATGTCCACATGGTTTCGTCTCTTCTGCCCTTCTATTCGAACAGAGAGGGAGCTGAGCAGAGTCGGCCATGAGCGCGGCTCAGCCTGAGCTTGATGCCGGCACAGCGAGCAACGGCGAGTGCTGGCGAACGGCAAAACGGAAAGCAGGGACGGCGGTGAGCTCGCAAGCGGCAATGGCACGCACGGGGATGGGCCGCGGCGTGCGTGCGGAGGTACATAGCGGCGATGGGGCGGTGCGGCCTACTGTGGCGACGGCTTACCGTCGGCTAAATCCAGAATTTAACTGCTTCATGGGCATAAACGGGTTAAGGCGAGGCTGCGGGTGGCAACGGCATGGCCGGAGAGGGCCAATGGGAAGGGCTGCGGCAAGCGTGGCAGCAGCGGGGTCACGTTCTACGAAGTCGAGATCGTCTCCAGCCTCTCAAGGTCAGAGCAATCCTAACCGTGCAAAACTCACGTCAAATGGTGTGGTGCTCTGCCCACGGCGAGCTATGGCAGCAGGGCTTAGTGCTATGGTGCGGCGAAGCTACGCTGAACAATTCGCGGATTGACTAGCATACAGGGTTCTGGATGGTGTGGAGTGCGGAACATGCTGGAACGGAGGAGCTTACCCAGATTCTGGAGAGAGAGAGAGAGAGCTCGGGAGAGAGAAGGGCTTGGGGAAGAAGACGCTGCCTTGTGGGGTCGGACCCACTGGTCAGTGACAGTGACGGGGTGGAAGTGATGCTGGCCTGGATTTTGGGATGAAAGGAAGAAGAAGAGGGGACACGGCTGGGCCGAGATGGGCCGGCGCTGTTGGGTTTGACCCAGGCTCGGGTGGTTTTGAAAATAGGGTTTTGCGTTTAATTTACTTACCAAAATTAATTTGGATTTGAAGTTTGAAACTTTGCTTGTAACTGCCAACTCAGTAATTTTGTGCTGAACCAAATTACTTGGAGGTTGTCATACTTTGGTTCTCGAACAAGGGATATTTGTTTTTAAGTTTCGAAATTTCAATCGAAAGTTTTTGGAGAAGCTCCCAAAATGCAATAATAGTTTTCAAAATTCAGAAAAATGTAACTTTTTAAAAGAGAGGAAAATTTGGGGATGTTACAATGGTGATGGTGCAGTGATGTAGTGGCTCACCGCTGATTTCAGGCTTGGCCCATCGGCAGGGGAGAAGGTAGGCTTAAAGGGCAGCGGCGCTGCCACGGTGGAAGACTGAACTGAATGAAAATTTTATGGAGAGCTCCGTGAAAAGATTATAATCCTCAGAGTGAGTAAGCAGTTAATTAATAACTCTGCTGACATGGAATGGTTGATGACCGAGACTCAACGTCAACAAGAAACCAGGGTGGTATTTGTTGAGGAACCGTCGCTGGCGACCAGTCCGAGCGATTCCTCTGTATAGAACAAGAACGAATCAATCACAGAATCACAGAGACAATAGATGAACACAGAGAGGTAGAGAGAACTCCTGGTCTTTCTTTATTGCTTTCAATTGCATCAGGTGTACATGAGAGGGGGGGTCTAGGTCCCTATTTATAGTCTACGGTGGGTGCCCAATTCTATCAGGACTCTGGCCTGCGGGGCCAATTTCCTAACACTCCCCCTTGGGCACTCACCCAACATGTTCATGCCTCACTAAAACTCCATAAAAACCCAGTGGGAAAAATTTGGAGAAAGAGCACATGATACATGTGATGCTGCGATGCACGAATTGCCTCATTAAAAACTTTGGTCGAGAAACTTCAGGAAAACTCGTCAAGGGAAAAAGAGTACAATCCACCCAATTCTATTTGGTCTTCAGGACTTTATGCTTTGGGTACTTAATCTTCAGGATCAAGATTTATTAGCGGGTTTGTGAGAATTCTCACCCTGAATTCTGCACTTCTCTAAGTCTCATCATTCCAATTCCACGCACGCACCTTTCAAAGCTAGATGCGAGGAGTGACTTAGTGAATAAATCTGCGAGATTTTCACATGACTTAGTATGCAGTACTTTAATCTCGTCCATCTTTTGCAATTCATGTGCATAGAAGAACTTGGGGTTGATATGCTTACATAGCCCGTCTGCACTTGTGCAACGCAAGCTGCATTATCTTCATGGATAATTGTGGGGGTTTGCACAATGTTCATTCCACATGACTGCTGGATGTGGTGAACCATTCAGCGGAACCAAGCGCACTCTCGTGCGGCTTTATACAGTGCTATAATTTCTGAGTGGTTCGTCAAAGTAGCTACAAGGCTTTGCTTAGACGATTTCCATGAAATTGCAGTTCCACCACACAGAAATACATAGCCTGTTTGTGACTTAGCGGTATGCGGGTCTGACAGATACCCAGCATCTGCATAGCCAATCAAGTTCAGATCTTGATTCTTTCTGTAGAACAGTCCAAGGTCCTTGCTTCCTTGCAAGTATCGGAAGATGTCCTTTATGCCCTGCCAATGCCTTTTGGTGGGCTCTGCACTGTACCTTGCTAACAGGTTCACGGCAAATACAATGTCCGGTCTAGTGCAGTTTGCTAAGTACATGAGCGCTCCCACTGCACTCAAGTATGGGAATTCCGGTCCCAGGACTCCCTCCCCCTCTTCCCTAGGTCGGAAAGGATCTTTTTCTTGCTGCAAAGACCTACCGATCATCGGTACTTTCGAGGGAAATGCCTTCTCAAAGCCAAACCTTTCAAACACCTTCTGGGTGTAGGTCGACTGATGTACCAAGATTCCTTCAGGGACATGCTCAAGCTGCAGGCCTAAGCAAAACTTGATCTTGCTCAAATCTTTCATTTCAAATTCTGACTCCAAGTAGGAGCTTGCTTCTTTTATGTCTTCGGCTGTCCCGATGATATTCAGATCATCTACATACACAGAGATTATACAGAATCTATTCTGGGATCGCCGTATAAATACACAAGGACAGTCTCCATTGTTCGTGTAGCCTTTCTTGTAGAGAAAGTCGCTCAAGCGATTATACCACATTCTTCTAGATTGTTTCAGTCCATACAGTGACTTTCTGAGTTTCACAACATTCATCAATTTCATTTCTAAGTTCAAGTTCACTACCATTGAGATCAAGTATCTAAAGGTAATTCCACTCATGACTGGGAGTAGGTTTCTTCATAATCAACTTCAGGATGTTGAGTGAAACCTTGGGCTACTAGCCTTGCTTTGTATCTCACTACTTCATTTCTTTCTTTTCTCTTTCGAACAAATACCCGCTTGTGCCCTACGGGGTGCACATGGGGAGGCGTGCGGCATACGGGCCCAAACACCTCTCTTTTATTCAGAGATAGCAATTCAGTTGCTATTGCCTTCTTCCAATCTTCCAATCTGATCTTTTCTTACATTCAACGAGCGATGCAGGCTCGGGATCAAGATCGATGATTGTGGCAATTTTCTTTGCGAAGTAGATATCGATATTAGCTGTTGTTCTATTCAGGGACTCTCCTGTGTGCACATAATTTATAGCTATTTCTTCATGAGTTTCTACTTCTGGAGCGATTGCTTCTTCTGGAGCTTCACCTTGCGCATCGCTTCTTTCAATTGCGGTGGCAAGTCCCTTTAGTTTTTCGGCTCTGATGTGTGCGCACACATCCATGCCGACGGGGATATTCAGATCCGGTATGCCCTCTTCTGGAGGCGTCATACTTGTGCCAGGTCTCAACTGGCTCCCCTTCTCATTCTGGGGGACTTCAGTGATCGGCTGTGATAAATCCCTCTTATCCTCCTTCACCAGGCGTCCCCGGTTACTAAGAATTCGAGGAACCGGAGTTCTCGTCCTCATTTTTTTTCTGAGGCCTTTGGACGAGATTAGGGATACCTTCAATTTTCTTTGGTATTTCAACCCTCTCCGGTGCAGTGCGTGCAGGCACATGCGACTTAGTCACGCTCTTCAAATCACTAAAGTGATCAGGCAGCTGATTTGCTAATTCTTGTAAATCGATTGTCTTCTGGACTTCTCTTGTCTTCTGGACTTCTCTTGTCTTCTGGACTTCTATTGCTTCACTAGTGCGCGGGTCATGTGCACGAAATCTCGTGGCTTGCCGTGTAATGTCTTCTGGACTTCTCTAGTGCACGGGTCATCTGCATGGATTCCCGTGGCTTGCCACGTAATTTCCCGACATTCTTCATCAAGGGGTTGATTTCCTCCCCCTAATGTTGGGAAATTTACAGTGCTGAGCTTTGCGCTAGTACATAGGCGGATGGATGTTGTAGGCCAACGGTCTAAAATTGATGAGATTCATTGCACGTAGGACTGCGTGTCCCAACATGTGGCTGGTAAATTACAATTCTTCAAAACGTCGGGCAATAAATTTAATTCTCTTGATTAAAGTCTCTGCCAAACCATTCTGGGTATGGATATGCGGTATCGAATGCTCAACTGCAATTCCCATCGCCATGCAATAATCATCAAATTCCTTTGAAATAAATTCTCCGGCGTTGTCCATTCTGGTGGACTTGATCAAAAACACATTTCTGATACAAATGATCTGCGAGATCAATTTTGCAAAGGCGTGGTTTCTTGTGGACAACAAAACTCACATATGACAACTTCGAGGAAGCGTTAATGAGCACCATAAAATACTTAAATGGCCCTCAGATGGGCTTAATGAGACCGCAAATGTCTCTCTGGATGCGTTCTAGGAATGCAGGGACTTCATCCTTCACTTTCAGAGTGGAGAGTCTAGTTATTTGTTTCCCAGTGGCACATGCAGGGCACACAAAATCTTCATGATTCGGGAAATTCTTCACATTAATATTATGCTCATGCGAGTTATTTATTATGTTTCTCATCATCCTAAGACCTGGGTGGCCTAATCTGTCATGCCAGAGACAGAACAGTTCAGAGCCTCGAAATGCCGTCTTCAGGACAGTGTACACTGCAGGCGCTTTAATGTTGGTATAATATAGCCCAGTTTCAAGTGAAGGAAGTTTTTTCTAATATTCGTTTGCATTCTCTTCGCGCTTCGTAATGAGCAGGTATTTCTTACCGTACTCTTCTTCGGTCTCAACGTGGAAACCATTGGCGCGAATATCATTAAAACTTAGGAGAGTTCTAGTCAATTCTGGGTACAATAAGGCTTCTTCAATTACCAAAGTTGTGCCCATTGTGGCTCTTCCTGAACCAATTATACATGCATCGCTACTGGCGATTGTCGTAAGGCTGCCAATGCTCTTACGAATCGACTGAAAAATACTCAATCTCTCTTAAGATGATATTCGTTGTGCCGCTGCTGGCTAAGCATACTTCTTTCATAGGGCGCTACACGCGTTCTAATATAGGTTATTTATTAACATGTATGAGAAGGCAATCAACACATAAATAAAATACTCCAATATCAGAACATATCATGCCATCATAATATGAATAAATGAATGAATTCTTCAAATATCATCCAACCATCACGAGAAAATAACAATTCTTAAGTACCATCCATGCAAATCTTAACATATTCTTCCACACAAAATAAATGACAATTAAAGTCTAAATGCATTCTGTGCACTAGACTTCTTCTGCTATTCTCTCGGGGGTGACATTCTCTTCAAGAGAAATCATGGCGGTGGCTGTTTCTAGGTCGAGAGGGGGTGTTGCTGCCGGGATGGGTTCAACCTCCATCAACTCAGGCAGCTGCTCAACATGCTCCCCCTCAACTGCTGCAAAGTGGGCTTCATGTTGCCCTTTGCCATCCCGCTTTGGCTTGTTAGCCTTATTCTCTCATGGAGCATCTGATTCGCCTTTCTGGCCTGCGGTCTTACCCTTCCTTCCCCTTTTCTCTATCAAGGGCTTTCGCACCTTGTTGCTCCCAGCGTTGGCTTCACGGCCAGTGGAGCTCCCAAATGGCTGAGTGACGCAGTTCTTACGGAGAACTTTGTCCTGAGCCTCCACAACTTGCATCATATCAGTCAATTCGGCATATTCCTCATAGCCGTCTTAACGATAATTGCGTGCGGATTGTACTGTATTGGGGTGGAAGGATTTTCTCAATTTTCTGTATTGGGGTACAAATCTTGTGCAAAGCAGAATTGTATTCCTCGACCGTCTTAAAGTCGGCAAACCTCAGTCTGATCCACTCTTGCTCTGCTTGAGGAAGAATGATGTACTTTAGCCTCTCAAACCTGCTTCTTGGGTGCGGTCCAGAGTGCTAGCGAGCTATTCTCTACCATGTACTCATTCTTGAGAGTGAGGCAGAAGTGGTGCCTGAGAAAATGAAGTGCCTGATCGTTCTCTTTAGGCGTGGGTTGGGCGTCATTCAGTCCGCCAATCCCAATAGTCGTGCAGAGCTTCCTGGCTCCAAGCACAATCTCGACATCGGATGCCTACGTCAGATAGTTTTGGCCATGCTGGGCCAGCTCCTCGAACTCCCAGTTCGTGATGCTAGTCATCTAAATGTGTATAAATCTACTGCTGGTAAACATGCACGGAATAATTTACTGCGGGTAAATAAATGGTGCAAAAGGTTCTCATAATGTTTCATAATTTTCTGTGCATTTTCTATAATTTTACTGCTAATTTTAGTGATTAAAAGCAATTAAAACAATTACAATTAATCAAAACAGTAAATAAGCACAGCGAATAATAATGGCATAAATAAATAAGCTTCAAATGCTAAAAATAATACAAAATTCGGATTCCCGAGGCCCTTTTATGCTAAAATGTGAAATTTCAGCAAATTCTGCAATTCCAGAAGATTTTTACGCAAAATTTCAGTTCAGAGAAAAATTCGCGCAATTTTCTGATTTACTGAGGGGTTTTTCTGCAAAATTTTGGACCCGCTCGTAAATTTGAGGGCTTATACGTAATTTTCAGAACTACGAGGCCTTTTCTGCAAAAATTTTGGACTTAAATGCAAGTTTTAGGGCATTTTGGTGATTTCTACGATTTCCAGGGTCTTTCCCGCAAAATGGCCAGCGCCTCCACCGGCCCTCCTTTTTTTTCTCTCTCTCCCGGCCCATTTGCCTTCCCGGTCTTATAGCCCACTTGGCCTATTCGGCCCCAAAATCCCATCCGGCCGGCTCAACTCCGGGGGGTAGGGTTTCCCTACCCCTATTCCCTTGGTGACGGCGGCGCCGACACATGTGGTCGCTCGGGCCAGGCGAGGGGCGAGCGGCAAGACCGGCGAGACGGCGGGAGCGGCCGAGGCGGCCGGAGCCGGGCACGGCACGGCGAGGCCGGGAAGCGGTGCGCGGAGAGGTGCCGGCTGCGGGCCATGAGGCGGCGCGCTAATCCAAGCGAGCTCGGGCGGCGTGCGGGCGAGGCGAGCAAGCGGTGGCCGCGTTCAGGCGAGCGGAGACCAAGGCAAGCGGCGGCGACCGGGCTAGCGGCAGCGGCGGCGCTCGCGTGCGCGGGGAGCCGAAGCGGCATTCGGGCCGGCGGCGGACCGGGAGGTGGCGCGGGGAGCGTGTGGGCGACCAGGGCCGCGGGCCGGCGGCGAGTGCGGCTGCTGGCCGGGAGGCGGTGATTGCCGGCTTTAGGCGGCGGCCGACTGGTGGCTAGGTGGCCTGCTCGGCGTCGGGCTGGTGATGGCATTGCGGGAGGCACCGGTAGCGTCGCCATACGGGGCGTGCGCCCGGGCGTAGAAGCCGAAGGCGGACGTCGGCGCCATGCGGGGACGACAACCAGGCGGTCGTCTTCAAGTCCCGCCGATGGTGTCTCGGGTTCTACGGCCGGTCTTCTGGCCGGCGGTCGGCGCGCGTGCAGGCGCGAGGAGGCGAGGTGGCGGTCGGCGCTCGTGCGGCCGGGTTGGTCTTCCTCGGGCAGCGTGCTTCGGGCACAGCAAGCAGAGGAACCAAGGAGTCTGCCGGCCGAGGTGCACCTGCGCGTGCGGATGCGCGTGCGGGCGCTGTAAGACCGGCGACGAGCAGTGGTTTCATACCGGCGGCTGGTGGGAGACGCGCATGCGGGTGCGGCCGATTGCAGAGGTGGCCAGCATGCTACTCGGTGACAGGCGAGCGGCAGACCGTTGGTGCGCATTCAGGCGGCAAGCAGGCAATCGGCGGTGACGGCCATGCGGGGTCGCCCGTGCCAAAATCCCTTTCTTTTTTTTCTGTGCAGATGCCATGTAATCCTTGAACCGAGACAATGCGAAATCTTCTTGTACAGAGATTATGCGGAAACAAACAAAACCATGCAATTTTCGTTTCCAATCTACGATGCAATCAACATCTACCCCGTTTCACAATCTACCGATCGACATTGTGTCGGCGACTTCAAGTCTGCTCGCGGTAGATTTAGGGCGGATTTGCATCGTTTCTAATCTACAGTGCAATCAACATCTACCCCGTTTCACAATCTACCGATCGGCATTGTGCTGGCGACCTCAAGTCTGCTCGCGGTAGATTAGGGCGGATTTGCACCGTAGAGATTCAATCTAGAACGCGAAAAGAAAATATTGATTCAAAAGCGATCTAGAAAATTCAATCTGTGCTTCGATGATTACCTCGTTCACCAGAGCGAAGTCGTGCTGATAACGTGTTGAGGAACCGTCGCTGGCGACCAGTCCGAGCGATTCCTCTGTATAGAACAAGAACGAATCAATCACAGAATCACAGAGACAATAGATGAACACAGAGAGGTAGAGAGAACTCCTGGTCTTTCTTTATTGCTTTCAATTGCATCAGGTGTAGATGAGAGGGGGGGTCTAGGTCCCTATTTATAGTCTACGGTGGATGCCCAATTCTATCAGGACTCTGGCCTGCGGGGCCAATTTCCTAACAGTATTGAGCAAAGGATTTTTTGCACCCGGATATCTGTTTGGCATCGGCGACAACTGTTCCTGGCCACTTCCCAATTACATGCAAGGACAGCTTTCAACCTCCAAGACCATCAGCATAACAATAGAGACTGCCGAGATGCGCATCTACACGCCCGCATCAATAGGGGTGAAAATGGGTTGGGTTAATCCCGACCGATCCGGCACCGAATCCGATTGGTACCGAATCCGACTAGTACCGAATCCGGAGAAAAAATATGGGTTAGGATATGGTAACAGCAATATCCGTCCGAATCCGAATATCCGTCCGAATCCGATATGTCTTCAAGTTTGATTTCACGTTAGTGCTACTATTTGATGTTTTATTTTCTTTTGCAATGGTAAAATAAAATCTTCCACATTAGCTATGTGCGTCCTACTCCATTTACTGCACTGCATGCATTCCTTATAAACAAATAGGGGTGCAGACGAATTGGGTTAATCCCGACCGATCCGGCACCGAATCCGATTGGTACCGAATCCAGAGAAAAAAAATATGGGTTAGGATATGATAACAGCAATATCCGACCGAATCCGACCCGTTTTCACCCCTACGCATCAACCAATCACACGCGTGCAGGCTATCGAATCGCTCGAGGGTGCGCACGTATTTGCGCTCAGCAACACAATACCCATGCATGCATGTAATTAACTCGAGGACGCTGATTAGTACATGAGCATGCGGCCACACAGAAGTACTTGGTTCTGGCTCGTACGTACACATACATGCATCCATGCACTACTAGTTGCATTGCATGTACGTATGTTACTATCTTGTCGTGCGTATTTGGATTCTACATGTATAGAGATACAATGCATATTATATATGTGATCGTATTTTGAGACATACATAAAATTCCCGTCAAACACTTTGAGCTACGTATGAAGCATTCAGGCTACCCTTCAACGACTCTGGCCCTTGTCAAGCATGTCGTAGAATGCCGTCGTCTTCCTCTGCTCGTTCCAGTGATGCATCATCACAGACCACCATCAAAAAGCCCAAGGGTGAGCCCAGTGCAGATCTCCTTCACCACTACAAGATGTTGTAACGTAATTTTTGCAGTAGCAGCAGATGAATAGGCTACAGCATTTCTTCATTGATGCATGCAACTTGTTCTAGAAACTGAAACAGACCATATGCATTCTCTGTACTGCAGCCTGAGATGTAGTCAGCCTGGCTTTTCCTCCTGTTCGCATGGCTGCTGTTGCATCAATGGATTAGGATTGCATATTAGTGGCCTGCTGTTGGCTGTAAGGCGTAATCTTTTTCTTAGCATGGAGACGTTTACCCCACGTTGATCAGTACAGAACAAATCGTTGCTGAAAAATCCAAACAAAGTGACTTGGCTTGGCTTCATTTACCTAACACTGTGACTTGGGCTTGGCTTCATTTACCTAACACGGAGCAACAGATTCAAAGCCCATGGGAACAGTTTGCACTGAAACGAGCTGATAGGCTATGCAAGCCGGTCACCGATCGATCAGTAATCAATAAGAAACACAGGCTAAATGCGCAATGGACAGCCAAGGGAGGCTTCACCATTCGTGCAAGGCCCCGGGGTTGACTCAGAAAGTCTGTCTTCTCATCGCTTGTTTTCTTGAGCCCTACTGTGGGCCTGTTTTTTAAGTCGAAAGCTGACGGCTTTTAGTTTTTGCTACAGTATCTAACTTTTAAACGGAGTTTTTTTCAAGACGGTGTCTACAAGTTAAACGATCTACACGTTAAAAGCCCAACATCTGTACCAGTCATAATCGCAAGTGAGTATCTGTCTCTCCGTAATCTGTACCGTAAATAGCTAAAATTTAAAAATTTCAACTAAAAATCATAAGCCGCAGCTGAAAAGAACAGGCCTATAAAAGCAAGAAGAACGAGTCAGCCAAGGGAGAGAGAGTGAGAAGGCAGACTTTCTGAGTCCAAGTCAATGTATCCGTGCCAACTTTCTGAGTCTGAGTCTAAGTCTGCCTTCTCATCTCTTGTTTTAATTAAGAATAGCCAAAGCAAGAAGGACGAGCCAGCATTAAGGCCAAGGGTGTGAATTTAATTAAGAATAGGGGGAGTGCAAACATGCAAGCCCGGTATTTCGGGGAAATGCAGGTCTTGTCCCATGAAAGTCTAAGTCTTAATGTATCCGTGCCATCAACTTATTTCATCTAATTGGTTTGAGGGACTCAAAGACGTGTAGGATCTATATTTAAAAAGTTTAGCACTGCCTAAACCGTGACTTATGACTTAGTAACAAAACACTAGTCTAACCTGGTAAACTATCTAAGCTCAGCTTCCAACCAAACAGGCACAAAGTTCATAATGTTGTAGTATATTTATTTTTATATGAGAGCCACTAGGTACACTAATTTGTTTATTGAAGCTACACAGGAACTCTCTACTCCTAGATTTGCATTGAGATTCATAGGAACTTGCGCCTATAAATATGCATGCCTAGAGAAGAGCCTGCTGCATACAGCCACACTACCACAGAGCTATTTGTAGTGTGATAAATACAATGATATAGCCAGCCATCTAGCAAGCTAGCTAGGTCACAAGGATCGAAGGTAATCCTGCAAAAATATAGTGAGCATCTGGTTCTTCCCCCTCCTCTAGCTAGCTATCGCGGATGAAAAGATCAGAGTTAGCAGCTATGCCACAAGTGAACAGCTGGTTCTCCCCCCTCCTCTTTCGAATTTTTTGTACGGATAATTCATTTTTTATTCGAAATTACAGAAATATACCCGCGGGAAATTTTTTTACAAGAATATGCTCCAGTCGCCTAATGATTGGGCGACTGGAGCCTTTCGCCCAACCATTGGGCGACTTTAATCCAGTCGCTCTACCCTCGGGCGACTGCATCCAGTCGCCCAACCATTGGGCGACTTAAATGCAGTCGCCCAATGGTTGGGCGACTGCAGTCAAGTCTCCCGTGAATGTTTTAAATTTTTTCAATTTTGTAGTTTTAAACTGGTAAAAAATCTGCTGGAGTTGTAATAAAAGTTTATGTTCATTGTATATTATAGGTGTGTAAAAAATTTTGGGAAATTTTTTTTAGGAACGATTGACTGTAGAACGATCGGTACATACGATGGTAAGTGATATTTTAATGTTATTGAGAATTCATGTCTCTAGGCTAGGATTGGGTTGAGGAGGATCGACAGGCCCAGCGGTCAGATTATCACAGACAGTTCTACATACAAACCATCTGTAATACTCGCTATCACAAGTTTTATATATCGATGCAATATAAACAACTAGTCTGAAAAGATAAAATAGCAAAGTTGTATATGGCTTATATATACTCATTTAAAAGGTTTCGACGAGATCTACAACTTTTCAGTTGAAGCAAAATCCAAATTCCGAAAGGAAGACCAAGAAAAAGGGCAAAAATAGAAACCAAAAACTTACGACGCGGGTTTAGGTCCAAAGATGGCCGATTTTCGGGGTCTTGGAGGGCGACTGGCGCAATCTGGTCGTTTTTATTGGATCGGGCTCGTCGTTAGCTTTCCAACGAGTACAAGAACGTCGAAAACGGACACCGTATGCAAAAGTTATGCCCGTTTTACTGAAGGTGTGTCGGAAACAGACTGAAACTGCTATAACTTTTGATCCCGTGGCCGAAATTGCTCAAATTTTTTTTAGAGGCTGTTGGATGTATGAAGAACAGCTCCAGTAATTTTCACTTTTTTTGGCGAAGGTTTGATGCACTTTCCAAATTCTCGGTAAATCAAAATATTACTCACCATCGTATGTACCAATTGTTTTATGGTCATTTGTTCCTAAAAAAAGTTTCCCAAAATTTTTTACACACCTACAACATACAATGAACATAAACTTTTATTACAACTTCAGCAGATTTTTTACCAGTTTAAAACTATAAAATTGACAAAATTTAAAACATTCACGGGGTCCAGAGTGCAGTCGCCCAACCATTGGGCGACTGCATGAAAGTCGCCCAATGGTTGGGCGACTGGATGCAGTCGCCTGAGGGTAGAGCGACTGGATTAAAGTCGCCCAATGGTTGGGCGAAAGGCTTCAGTCGCCCAACCATTAGGCGACTGGAGCCTATTTTTGTAAAAAAATTTCCCGCGGGTATATTTCTGTAATTTTGAATAAAAAATGGATTATCCGTACAAAAAATTCCTCCTTTTTCTGGTGACGATGCTGCCCATGTTCATCGCCGCTGCCGTCGTCTCCAGCGACATGGCATCGGCCCCACGGCCGTATTGCCAACACAAGTGCGGCAACGTACCCATCCCTTATCCATTTGGCGTCGGCGACAACTGTTCCTGGCCAGGCTTCGACCAGTCCCAATTGCATGCAACTACAGCTTCCAACCTCCAAGACCATACATGCGTGGTGTGGAGATCATCAGCATAACAATAGAGACTGCTGAGATGCGCATCTACACGCCCTTGTCGTACGTCTGCTTCACCTCCGTCAACCAATCAGAAGGACTAATAAGCTGGTCCTTCAACTTCAGCTCCACGCCGTTCCTGGTCTCGTCGACGCAGAACAAGTTCACTGCCCTCGGCTGCCACACCGTCGCCATGCTTTCGGGCCGTGACAACAGGACCTACAACACCGGCTGCATGACCTACTGCGCGAGTGCGAGCGAGGTCAAGGTTGACGACGGCAAGTGCACCGGGCTCGGCTGCTGCGAGATGTCCATCGCCAATGATCTCAGCTACATCAACGTCTACATCGCCAACGGTACCGACAAGTACAACGCTGCGTGGGAATACAGCCCTTACAGCTACGCCTTCGTGGCCGAGAAAGGCTGGTACGTATATAAAAGTATAGGTTTCTGATGAAGATTAAAATTGAGAAGCAGTGATTTGATGCACGTGTACATGCGTGCAGTCTATCGAATCAACTAAGAGCTATAATGTTTGCTTAATTAGCTCAGGACTACTAGAGCTAGTACCACAACTAACTGCATGTACTTATCCTATTATTCCTATAGGCATGATTTCAACGGGCTAGACGTCGTCGGCAACACGACGTTTGCCAAAAGGATTGGTGGGTGGGGTGCGCCTCTCGTGGTCGACTGGGCCATCAGGAACAACGGGACGTGCCGGCCGGGAGGCGGTGGAGACGCATGTGTGAGTGCGCACAGCAATTGTTTCAATGCAACCAATGGCCCAGGATACTTCTGCAATTGCTCCAAGGGATACAGTGGCAATCCCTACGTCCCCAGTGGATGCAAAAGTAAGTCCGTTTGTTTTGCTTTGTTTGTTTCTTCCTTTCAGAAAACAACAAACCCCTCAGCTTATTTTGTGCCAAATACCAAGTATTTACCAGTTCTAGATAAACTCCTGTCTTTACTCTCTTTTTTGACAAACTTAAATTGAAAACAAATTGAATTAGTCTTCAAAAAATTACAATAGGAAACTTGGGGAAAAACAATTGTTAGCTAGCTTGTGTACTCAGTAATACTATTCTTCAAAACTCCACGAGGCTACACAAATAGATGTACATCAACCGAAATGGATGGAAAAGAAAGTAGTGAAACTGATAGGTAGTCTTACATGTTTGTCTGTGTTCTTTTTTCTCTTTCTTTTTTTCTTTCTTTGTTTTTTGTTTTTTGTTTTGTTTTGCAAAAGGGGAGACATCTGATGTCGCTATGAGCACCTCCAACGGGCGATGTACAGCTGGCTGCAAGGATGCATCTATCATTGTGCTAAATTCCACATCGAAGCTTCATTGAAAAAGAACATTCAAATAAGAAAAACATGGACGGCAAAGATAATAATATTTGAAAGTTTATCTTTTCCATATCTCCAAAAATCAAGTTTGCATATATGCTACCCCCTTAATTAGTCATTAATCATCGATTGACTTTGTTTTGTGGGTTGGCAAACTTAATGAGACTATTCGAGCAACAGTTTGCACAAAAAGAAAGGGTTTCGAGATCATACTATAATTCATTAGTTTCTTAATGATTTGAGAAGGTAGCCTCCAGGGTTATTAATTTCGTCCGAAATGGGGCAAAATTTCTGAAATTTTGCCCCTTTCGGCACCCTCCGAAACAAATTTGATTCGGCCAAATGTTGACCGAATTTGGTTTTATTTGAAATTTGTTCAAATTTCATCCAAATTTTGGTTAATTGTTATCAAAAAATTGAATTTTTTGTCTGAATTTTTGAACAAAATTTCGTTCATTCGTTCCTTTCGCTGACCTCCAAAACTTTTTCCCATCCAAAACTATTAACCCGGTAGCCTCTAGTTAACTGCTACATGCAATTGGATGCCCTGACTCAACAAAGGCATGCAACACCAAAGAAATTGAAACACACAGTAATTTCAGTTATTAATAACTCTTTTATTTAACATCTACTGTATTTTTCTCCATTTTACAGATATTAATGAGTGTGAGCTTCGAAAAAATAATGCATCCATTTATGAAAAACTATATCCTTGCCATGGTGGGACATGCCATGATGTTGAAGGTGACTACAAGTGTAAATGCAATTTTGGACGAAGAAAAACTAGTGAAAATGACAAGGATTGTCAACTCGTACTGTCTAAATCATCTATAGCGGTGATTGGTAAGGCCCTCTTCATATAATAATTTGTCCTTTTATGGTTTGTGAAATCTTAACTAACACAAAACAATAATAACACAATATATGTTTTCAGCAACAACCTGTGCCATCTCAATTTTGGTCGTCCTACTAATCTTCTTTCACATGGAGCATGAGCAAAGGAAGCTTAGAGATCTTTTTGAAAAAAATGGTGGTCAACTAATTAAAAACATGGGCATTAAGATTTTCACAAAGGTTGAGATGGACCAAATCACAAAGAATTATAGCACAATCCTTGGAAAGGGTGGCTTTGGTGAGGTCTACATGGGAACTACTGACAACAACCAACAAGTAGCGGTCAAGCGCTCCATTATAGTTGACGAGGCACGCAAAAAGGATTTTGCAAATGAGATTTCCATTCAATCTCGAATCAGTCACAAGAATGTGGTTAGACTCTTGGGTTGTTGCTTGGAGACAAATATTCCAATGTTGGTCTATGAGTTCATCCCTAAAGGGAGCCTCTACGATGTGCTTCACGGTAATATTACTAATGCTGGTAATGTTGTAAAACATCCTCTCTCACTACAAGCACGTCTAGGAATCGCTATTGAATCCACGGAAGCGTTAGCCTACATGCATTCATCTGCTAGTCAAAAGATCCTTCACGGAGATGTCAAGTCAAGCAACATTCTCCTGGATGACAAGTTCACACCAAAGGTGTCAGACTTCGGAATATCCAGACTCCTAACTATAAACAAACACCACACTAAGTTCGTGATAGGGGATGCAAACTACATAGATCCTGTGTATATGAACACAGGCCTTCTTACAGAGAAGAGTGATGTATATAGCTTTGGAGTTGTGCTCCTGGAACTCATCACCGGGAGGAAGGCAAGGTATGACGGTAATAAGAGCCTCCCATTAAATTTTGTTAAGTCTTACATGACAGAGAGTAGGGCTAGGGAGATGTTTGATGAGGAAATCACATCTACTGAAGCCATAGATTGTCTTGAGATGATTGGTAGCATCGCAGTTCAATGCCTCAAAGAAAATGTGGATCAGAGGCCCACCATGAAGCAAGTTTTAGGGCATCTTCATTTGGTGAGAAAGGAATGGATGCAAAGGCAAGCTAGGGCAAATAATTTGCGATCAAGTTGATGAGATAGCCATGGACTTTGCTCCTCTGACGCCTCAGTTGTCTCCAATGTGAAGCTATTGTATGATGTTTTCTTCCTCTAACACGAGGTGATGAAGGTGATTGCTTGATATTTCATATTATGGTAGACTTAGTGTTGTAAGATAGAATAAAGCCGCTTGTAAGTTGTAAGATTTATGTAAATGAAGGTGCTTGTGAGATTTATGTAGTACTTATTGTTTTGGTTAAGATGTGCACATGTAAGTTTTGGTACACTGTTGTCTCAGCTAAACACCTATATCAAGTTTGAGCTTTGCAAGTTTCTATTATTGAACTGAATGTTTGGTACACTGTTGTCACACCTATATCAAGTTTGAATTTTGCAAGTTTCTATTATTGAACTTGGCAGTTAGTGTCCTAACTTGTTTCAGTTTAGTGATGGGGAATGCTTGCTCATATATAGCTAGCGAACTTGTGCCTGGTTCCTTCATGTTGTAGTTAAATTTAAACTTATAAAACTCTAGTTCTGAAATGAGACGTCATGTATGCTTGCTTCAATGTTTCGTATTATGTTTCTCGAATAAAAATGCTCATGTTATCTTTGCTACGCTAAGTGTGGCAATATAAACGAATGCAATGCATGGACACATTTAGTTTCTTCCTTGTCAGAAAAGAGAAAAAAAAAGTGTTTTATACATCGGGGCTTGGATCGCTGATTTAATCTTATTCTAACACTGGAGTAATCCAGTCCTCCCAAGGGTTATGGACCTATAGCCTCATTTACCTGACACCCGCATCCGATAAGCTAAACCCTCTCTTGCTTGAAAAAAACTTGATAGATAGGCGCGCTAGCTGCCCCGGTTATCAGATGTTTCTTTTGGCGAAGGTAAAGTAGTGAAGTTCGGGAATGAATAGGGTATAAAATGGTTTAGGAATCGGACGCAACACAGATAACTATCTGACAATAAAATAGGGACAGAAATTTGCATCAGTCAATGCAGCTTCTTGTGTCAGGGCTCTCCTAATGTTTGAGCTGCAAATCACCTTAGCCTCCAAATTGACCTGAAGAAAGAAAATCGGAGGATACGGATTAGTCCCAGAATGCAAAATAATTATCACGATTGGTTTCAGCCTGACCTAAACAGCAATCACGGGATTTTACGTGACAGTACGATATCCCAAATTCCCAATAGTACTGAAGACAAGTACATGAAGAAACATCAGACGCACAAAAAAGAGAGACTCAAACCACAGTACTAATCATGACTTTTTTAGTCCAGCCTCACCCAACAGCTAAAAAGAGACATGATAAACCTGACAGAAAGTGGCACCAAACTAACACTAACTCGTAAAGAGGAGAATCTTTCACACGAAGCACGGGCCGAAAGCGGAATACAGGGAACCGAAACAACCGAATTTGAAGAAAGGGGTAGAGCCGGGAAAGCAGAGCAGAAATAAGCACCACTCGGAAGGGAAGGGAAGAGGATCAACGACACCGCAACAAGAAAAACTCCTTCAAAAGCAGAGGCCGAAAACCTAAGAGCGGAGTTGGAAATAGCACCGGGGAAAGCAGCGGCAAGCGATGTTTGCACGGACGGAACTCACGAAGTAAAGAGCACGGGGAAGGCGAAGAGCGGCAAAGGCGAAGAGTGTAGGTAGCGAGACGGAACGGCCGGAGCGGCGGGAGGTCCGCCGTCTGGACGTGCACCGTGGAAGAGGAGAACGCGGTAGAGCTGGGAAGGTGAAACAGTCGAGACCGGGGGGGATGAACGCAGCACCCGAGGCATACACCGGTGTACGCAGTACCAGCGGGCCCAGGAAATACGTATAGGATCAGCTGTAGTAAATGCGTGTATATACATATGGTCGTATATGTGTATAACCAATGTGTGGGGCACGGTGCTGAACAAACAAAGTAACATATGAAATGCTTCAAAATTTATCTTTAAAATGCGACAAAATACCTGTAAACAGTGCTTCGTGACGACAACCACCAGAAGAAATCCTCATCCAACCCGGTGATAGCTTCATCTATGATGACCTGAGGGGGAACTCTTTTGTATCAGATACCTTGCAAATTTCACATTTATATGATCTTATCTTTTCATGGAAACAAGAAATACAACCAATGATACAATAAACACAGATGTCAAAAATACCAATGATACAATTAGAGATTAAAGAATTTTCAATACATCATAAACAATCTTACTGGTAAATCTATTTTTCAGTATCTGCTTCTTGTTTAGGCCATGTACTGCAAGCATATTTGTGCTATTAAGATAAATATACTACAATGAATTTGAAGATAGTACATTTAGATCTTAAAGCTTACCTGAACAATAACATAATATTTAGAATTCTTTGGATTGCTGCAGTCAACAACATCAGCAGCAGCCAGGGTATCGTAACCGTATTACTCCAGGAAGGATTCGGGGCATGCGAGGCTATCCACGTCGCCCCTTTGCCTCCCTGCGGCCGGCGCGTGGCCGAAAAATTTGCGTACGGCCGGGGGAGGCGATTTCCCTCATCTTTTTGCAAATTACGTAAAGGTCCTTTTTTTTTCTCGCGAACAGGTCCCTGCCAATTTTTTTACCCCTCCACTTTGCAGGATAGCGCCCCGCGTTTTCCTAAATTACGTACGGGTCCTCATTTATTTACGTACAGGCCTGTTTATTTACATATAGGTCCTCAATTTTTTACGGAAAACACCTTTAACTTTTTCGAAAATACACATTTGGCCTCGATTTTTTTTATTGCCCCGAGGCTATCCACGTCGCCCCTTTGCCTCCCTGCGGCCGGCGCGTGGCCGAAAAATTTGCGTACGGCCGGGGGAGGCGATTTCCCTCAACTTTTTGCAAATTACGTAAAGGTCCTTTTTCCTCGCGAACAGGTCCCTGCCAATTTTTTTTACCCCTCCACTTTGCAGGATAGCGCCCCGCGTTTTCCTAAATTACGTACGGGTCCTCATTTATTTACGTACATGCCTGTTTATTTACGTATAGGTCCTCAATTTTTTACGAAAAACACCTTTAACTTTTTCGAAAATACACATTTGGCCTCGATTTTTTTTATAAAACTCCTCACGGATTATCGCCTCTTTTACTTCGGTACACACGGTGGCTGGCGCGGCGTGTCGCCGCGCCTACGAGGCTAGTTCACCTAAGAAAGGGTGGATATACTTCAACATCAGCATTAACGTTTAGGCTTCATCATTATCAGATTTAGGCATGAACAAACCCAACAACCGAGCACGAACAAAAACCCAGACCAGAAAGCACGGTCCGAAAAGGTAGAGCAAAAATCAGAATCAATCGAAACGAAACCAAGGACACACGACCGGATCCGCAATAGGCAAAAGCAAAAGGGAAATCGAAAGCACTCGAAAGGCAACCAAAGAGCAACAACGGCGCCGCAACAAGGCAAACCCAAAGGAAGTAGGCCAACCAAAGAAGAACAACGGCGCCGCACCAAGCCAAATTCAAAGGAAGCACACACAGAAAACACAAAGAGGGAATTTCAAACCAGGGCTGGGGAAGGCAACGGCGAGCGATTTCTGCACGGCCGGAACCGGAGAAAGAAAGGGAACGGCGAGGACTAACCGAAGCGAGGGCCGCACGGCAGGTAATGCAAAGTAGGTGGAACAGGCGAGGCGAGGCGTGCACAGCGTTACCGGTCCCACGCGGCACGCCGAGGTGCAAAGCCCAACAGACGGGAGGGCAATCGGCGTACTCGTACGGCCAATTCCTCGAGCTCTGGACCCGTTCAATTAAGCTAAAAAATAGTAACTTATGATTGAAATTATATTATAATTAGTTAAAATTATACTATAGCTGAAGATGACTTATCTGATGTAATTAAATTTAAAAATAGAAAAATATGTTAGTTTATCACGGACAATGTAAACGAACATGGAAAAAAAGAATCGGTAAAAAAGCTAAAAAAACCAAAGTCCATAAAAGACGAAATTTATAAATAGTGAAAAATAAACCAGAAGCTCAAATCAAAATGAGCGAGGTGTTAAAAAAGTTATGATGATTATGGGCCTATTCTTTTTGGCTGTGGCTTTTGGCTACGGCTTATGGCTTTTAGGCTGTTTGTACGAGAGATTACAGAGTAACAGAAACTCACATACGGTTTTTGCCAATATAAATGAAGTCAGTAAAGTATGTACTACAATTAATTAGTAAACATTATCTTAAAAAAATACTCCGTTTAAAAGCTAGTTACTGTAGAAAAACCGAAAAGCAGTTTTTAAAAGCTGAAAAGAACAGGACCTATGATGATACAATGTCATAGGCGCGGCATATTGAAAACCGCCTCCCACCCACGGCCCATGAGCGCCCCCACCCCGCTGTTTATTGTTTGAATTGAAATGATTACCCACGAATTACAAATTTCTATTCGATCGCGTTGTGGAAGAGGCGACAATATCATATTGCAGGAATGACTAATTAGCAACTACGTACGTAGTCTTACCGTGCTAACTAATCTACCAATGAATGGTTGGCAATTTGGTCATGTTTCTACAAATATAGCATGCGCACAAGTGGAGATGTTATTAGGCGATAGGTACACCATCTGAATTTTCTATCGCCTATTTGGTCTGCGGTCCTTTTCTGTTGTTTCGTATCAACTATGACCCCTTCTGAAAAAAAAGGGAGTGTCTATTCAAGAATGCTTAACGGGTCTATGAGATCTTACCGGGCTTACTCCTTGGGCTTTTATTTAAATTTTTTTGTAGGATTTCTTTTCTCTGGTCCTTTTTCATCGTGGCCATTGGGCGTTCTCACATTAGGCCTTTGACATTGTGAAGTGCAACAAAGAATAAAAAAGGCCTCTGACTGCGATGGTAACAGCGACAGATCATGCATCCTCCTGAGCGAAACTGAATTGATCATAAAGAAAAAAAATAAAGAAGAAACGCAACAAAAGAAAACAGAGCGCGATGGGAAAGGATCAAGAAGAAAACGGAAAGAAAACAAGGCCAAGAACCCAGGTAAGCTGAATCCAATGCGTGGCCTATTGACAAGGTTGACAATCCAAAAGAATAGGGAAACTTGGAGATTGATTCCAGCAATGCATCAACCTTGAATTCCCTCCATGTAGATTGATTGCTCCCGTAGATCAAAACTGAACCAAGAATACTAAAAAGTAAGAACGTAGAATTCTCATGTAGATGAAACCCTGAGACAGTTTATTTGAATCCAGAGAAACTAAGCTTGCCTGCACTTCATCTTGTCCCACTACAGTTCAGTTCTCTTCTGCAAATTCACCTACCGTTCATTTTCTTTTTCTGCAAATATAAACTTCTTTCAACTTGATCCACGGGTGCACATCTTCTACAAAATGAAGATGCTCTTATGAAAACTGCATTATGCTCTAATAAAAGATGTTCTAAATAAAGACTGCATCAATAAACACTGCAATTAAAGCAGATAGATAAAGACTGCATCAATAAACACTGCAATTAAAGAAGAACAAACATCTTCAGATCAAAACTGCTGAAAAACCAGCCATGGGTTAGTACTCCTTCAAATAACTCTTCGCCTTTCTAAAATATGCTAATGGGAATATAAATTTCACTAGTACATGTTCTTTTCTTTTAAACAAGATGACAACTGGAAAAACACTGAAGCAACTATGACCTAGTACAATACAGAGCTGTGGCAATACTGTAGCTGAAAACGGAGCACTGAAAATAACAGGGATGTGAGGAAAAACATTCTTGTAAAAAATATATGCAAACCGTTTGATGTAGACTATGACACAATGACACAATTAACAGTTGGGTTCCAATTTAGAACGACAAACGTAGTCCGATCCAACAATGGTCCAATAATCCAATCGCAAACTGCACGAATCACACAGACAGATATGAAGGCTGCAAAATCGACTGATAAATAACAAACAACAAAGCAACTGAGATTTAGCAAAACCGATCTAAATTAGTTAAGATTTCTTCATCGTCCATCCTCCAGAATACCTCAGGGCAGTAGTAATCTCCATAGTAGATGGCAGCAGAGGACAGGGGACATTGCTGCATGCTTTCTCCTTCCCTTCATTAATGGCCAGCATGGCAGGTGCCACGATTTCCCTCCATATCCATGCATGACACTCTGGTTGTCCCTAAGTACACTTGTTATGCAGCTACTGCCATTACGAGTGATGCCTCCGTCCAGCCCGATGATTGGTGCAGTCCCAAGAAGGCATGTTTGGCGTGTCAACGATGATGAGGAGGACGATGGTGACATGTTCATTTTCCTCTCCTGTGCTTTCTTCCTCAGGTGTGTCCTCCAGTATTTCTTGATCTCATTGTCTATGCGCCCTGGCAGCCTCTATGCTATCCTAGACCACCTACACAGAGACAGCGAAGACGATGGTGCATGTTGCTCCTTTTGAGGAAGAATGAAATTGATTGACGGAAAAATATACTTGAAGGCTATAACACGCCGTGACGCAAGTGGTTTGGGAAGAAGATCACCGGATTGGCCAGAACGGCGAGGTGGACACGGCGGCCGGCGAGGTACGGTGCGGTATCGCGAGCTCGAGTCGAGCTCGGGGAGGAAGCTGATAGTGTGGGAGTGTGGGGAGATGAAGGAGGGCGAGTGTAACATCCTAAATTTTGGATGTTTGAAATTTTGAGTAATTTAAAACTTTTGTTGCATCTTACTGGCTTTTGAATTTGTGGTTCAAAATCTTATGTGGGTTTCCCTGAGTTTTGTGCTAAGCAAAATAAATAACTGAAAATAAATCTCAAATGCAAATAAGAGTTATGACGATAAAAGATAAGAAATAATTTTGAGGAGTTTAAAGCTCTAAGAATCAAAATACCAAAAATCTTGTATTCACATTCAAGTCAATAAAATGCAACCAAAAGGGATATTAGATATATTTCTAAATGATTAAACTGGAGGTACCTTTCCCTTACCTTAATTAGCATACCAAGCAAGGGTTGGACATTCAAAAATTTAGGTATACAATTCATAGCATAATAAAATCAAAAATCGAAGTCCAAGGGCAAAGTTATATAAATGAAGATGGAGAAATATTAAAATTTGTATCTAGATATTTGAACCAAGACTTGGATTAAAATCTCAAAAATTGAGATCAATAATCTTAAACATGAAATAGAAATTTAAATTAAAAATTCAGATTCTAAAATTTTGCTTAAATTCTTTCCTCCCTCTCTTCTCTTCCTTCTCTATGGCAGGTGGGCCCTCTCTCCTTTTTTTCTTTCTTCCACTCTCTCTCTCTTCCCTCACCGACAACGCAGGGTCCTGCCTTCTTTCTTTTTCCCTCCTTCTCTCTTCTTCCTGGCCTCTGTGTGTGGCTGCTGTGCGTCCGCGTCTCCCTCTTCTCTCCCCTGCGCCGCGTTCTGCAAGCATGCCTGCCCGAATCCTTCCTAGATCCTACTGTGGCGCCGCGCCTAGCTCTCGTCTCATCGCCAAGACCTGTCGCATCGCCTCGAGCCCATCGTTTTCTGCTGCTCACCACGCTCTGCGTCGCTTGGCCACGCCCGTGAGCCGCTGCACCCGGTTCTCCCACCGCCAGCCACAACGGCTCTCCTCCCCCATGCTATAAGGAGCATCTGTCACCCTCCGTTTCTCCCTCGCGCCTCTCACTGTTTTCCCTCCCCTGCCTTTTCTTCCGCTAGCGCCGTGAACCGCCGTGCCACCTCCTCGCCATTCCGGCCGCCCGTTGAAGCTCCGACCGAGACGACCGTGTCAAACCATGTCCCCACTCCCCAATAGCCCTTCTCCCGAGTTAATTGAAATCTCGCGCACCGTAGCTCACCGCACGGCCATCCCCCCGGTCGCCGGCCGAAGCCGCCGCCGACCGCGCCATTTCCTCCTCGGTTGGCCTCCCCCCAATTCCTCGCTGGAGGAGCAACGTCTCGACGCCCCGAAGCCTTCCCCGCCACCGGTCGGAGCTGCCGTCCACCCCAGCTCGCCGGCGACGATGATCCCCTGCGCCGCCGTAGGCTCCCAGTGCCGGCTCGCCTCGGTGCTTCCCCGGTTCAACCAGACCCGCGGTGAGTTTCCCCACGCCCCACTCCTGCTCACGCTCCTCTCCCATCCCCCTCTCTCCCACCACGGCGGTGCCGCTGCTTTCCACCCTTGCTCCGGCCGCCACACGCCGATGCTGGCCGCCGATGATGCCTTCCGGCCAGAGGCGCGGTCTCCACCGGTTCCCTCGTCTCATGAGCTCCCTATTTTCCTGCTCGCCAGCGCCTCCCCAGCCGACCCTCGCCGGCGACGCCGCCCGGCCTTTGCGCCGCCGGGATGCTCTGTTTTGGAGCCTCCCGACTCTTCTACCTCTTCTACCCCTCTCCCTTTTCTTCAAGTAACATCGGGAGGCAGCACGGTTAGCAGCGTGCGCTCTCAGCTGGGCAGCCCGCGTTCGATTTTCCCGGCCGCAGGTTTAGCTAGGATTTTCTTTTTCTTTTGCTGTTGCGTTGCCAAACCGAGTGCAGCTAGAAAAACCTCCCTAAACATCTAAAGTAGATAAATAGAAGGCACCAAAAATCTATTAGGATATCATTGAGCTTAATAAATACCTAATTATGGATTAATTAGTATATGATAGTAACTAATATGACTTTAGTATTTATTTTAAATGTAATTAATAATTAAAGGCATCCATAAACTATGGTTTTGTTTAAATAAGAATCCTAATTAAACATATTTTCAAGTTAAGTTAAGGGAAATAATTTAGGAAAGCCAAAAATAATGGAGGTAAGCACAAATAGAATGTAAATATGCATTTGAGTATAGAGTTAAATGTAAATAATCAAGTGGCTAATGGAGAATAATTTAATAACACATAAAATAAGATGCAATATTAATAATACCTTTAGAGCCTGAGTTTATGTACGCCCAAAAATGTTTAAAGACCAAATCCGGACCAGCTACTTGTAAGAAAGGATTTATGTACGATAATCATAGTAACGACCTCAAGTATGACCAAATATTCACAAGCAATACCAGCATGTTATGTGGACTTAAAATAGTTAGGAAATGGTTAATATGAGACCCCTAAACCTTTTACCATAGGTACTAACATATGAATTGAAGATTTCATGGTGAATAATTAAATAAATCATATATATATATATATACATACATATATATAATTCACCAGACGTTAATATTTCCATAGACTCAAATTTTAATTGAAGACAATCTTAGCATACTATTGATAAATAAATTTGACAAAAAAAATATAAATAACAAATAATAATAATGCTAAGCGTAACAATAACAAAGGTGTAGGCAAATGATAATGGTGCCAGTAATTGAATCTTAACATTAGGTTAATAAACGATAACGTTGGGTACGAATAAATGTAGCAAGCTAGGACCTGAACCAGTGGATCCTAATTCAAAATAAGTTATGCCTAGTGATAACTAAGTGTACATAAAATGTCGTACCACAAATGCTATATACCCAGACTATAAGACTAACACGGTAGGCTAAAAATTGTATACATCGCTTAAATACCGCACATGCCCGGAATATTAACGCTAGACAAAATAGTACCTAGTTAGACTTGTACCCTGATTCAAAAGTCCATCATAATTCATGGAATTTCCTTGATAAATACCAAAATAATAAAAAGAGATTATTAATAAAAAGATCAAGTTATCGTATTCTACCACCTGCCTTGCCTCAAATCACTCGAATCACCCAATAACTTATAATAAATCTAAATTGAGTTAATTCAAAATTATTTGGATATTTTGAGTTACTTGCTTTTATTTGGATTCAGTTGTTTATCCCGTAGTTAGAAATTGGAGTCCTGGAGATTCTATGGATCAAGCAAGACCAAGGTTGAAGAAGACCAGGAATTAAAGATGATCGCATTAGACAACTTTGTGTGAGCTCAAGACCGCGGTAAACCACGTCAGGCGAGTCAATACTTTGATCATGTTGAACCTACATTTTCTGCAAATTACTTTTGTTTAAATTATCAAATTGCATGCTGTTATTTTATATGTAAATACATGATAATTTAAGATTCTAGTTATATGCCTATTGTTTACCTTGAATAATATTACACCTTCTTTGGAATATGTGAATGTGTGAACTTTGTCGCCCTAGCAAAAATTATAATAGTAACCTTTCGAAAATAAGTCCCTAAATATATGCCATGCTTAGTATTGTTTAGATACTCATGGGCACGAGAGCGCCCAAGCATCGCTTTTAATCCTGAGAAAAATTGGTTGGGCAGTCATGGTGATAACGACTGGTGTATGTTGGATATGGTTATTTTATGCTCTCAAAAACCTCAAATTGCTTATTTATCTGGGCGGATGGTTTGGGGGTATGGTGCAGGGGTGCACGAGAGTGTGGTTTGTGGTAGAACCGCCCAGATACCCTAAGGACTGAATCTTGTCATGACCTCCTGTGTAAAATAAGTACAACCACAAGTCTGTAAATTACAACTTGGCCTAGTAAATTTATCGGACCCCGAAAGTCATCATCATCGGTGGAGGAGAAGTGGTGGTGCAAGTAGCGATTCTGGGTGACGGCTTGAATGGGACACTCTTTGTGAGTGAAGTTTTTCTGCGGCGTGCTAGCAGTACGGGGAGTTAGTTGCTAGGCGCATAGGAGGGGAACATCCCGCACAACGTATGGGACCCACCGTAAGTGGGAGTGGCCCATCGGGTGAGATGATGGAAGGGGCGAGGTACCTTGAACGGTTACTGTGATGGTTTGCTCAACCGCACGGTTAAGGAATCGTGTGGGGCAACGAGTGAACTGTCTCTTGTGGGTAAAGTGTGCAAACTCTGCAGAGTCAAAACTTAACCAGATATAGTTCTATTTCAAAACTTTGGGAATGGGAATGGTAAAGTGGAGGGTAGTGAAAAGCCCTGATTTGAGTTGTCCTGGGTGTCGTCCCAGTGGTAAGTTAAGCGGCTATAACGCTGAAAGATGTTATATGGTGTGATGCCATATGTATGGAAAAATTATGGTGATATTAGGCATATGGTGTGATGCCATATGTATGAAAAATCATGTTAGTATTCCTTGAACATTATGATTTGTTCCAAAGCTGCTAGGTCTCAGGAAATTTTATGTATTGTATTTCAATTAGTGGCATTTCTATTCTTACAAAATAAAATATGGGTAGAATAAATAGGGTCGTGAGTAAAGGAGATGGATGATTGTAGTATACACATAAAAGTATTGGTGGATTCATGTCAATCAAAAATAGGAAGCGATAGTGTGGATTTTGGGAGAAATAAATTGGTGGAGCCCAAATGGAT
Organism: Dendrocalamus latiflorus; assembly: GCA_017311315.1. Classification (NCBI taxonomy): domain Eukaryota; kingdom Viridiplantae; phylum Streptophyta; class Magnoliopsida; order Poales; family Poaceae; genus Dendrocalamus; species Dendrocalamus latiflorus. The sequence goes on from CM029641.1 coordinate 53,395,200, forward strand.
ATATAGTCTAGATAGATGATTTAAATGATTTTTGGAGAATTAGGGAGTATAAGGGTAATTGTTGGATTACAACACTGATAATTAATATAAATTCTTGGAAGATGTTGACAGTGATGGGATTAATAAGATTTGATCAAATACTAGATGGATGAATTGGATTTTTGGGAATATTGGAGGAATGATAGCAATTATTGGATTATAATCTTGATCTTTGATATTCATGGTGGATGTATACTGGTGAATTAGTTAGAGATAGATAGTAGAAAATAAGATTGACTATTGGGAGAACAAATCATGATTTTGGATCAATAACAAAAGGAGGGAATTATTGGAAAGTCCCGATACGAATGATTTCGGTGGATATAAAAGCAATCATGTTAGATAGTCATTGGAATTTAGAAATAAAGAGTTGATGATTAGCCACAACAAGATTGGATTGTTAGAAATTTAGAATACAAAAGATATTGGTGGATCTAAATAAAGGGTGACCCTCACTGCTTGGAGTCTTAGACAGCAATTGATTGGTGAATTATATAAATTATGATACTCGTTGTTGGGGATTTAGGCAACAATTGATTGGTGGTTTGGATAATTGATGAAATACGCTGTTTGGAGTTTTAGACAGCACGCCGTATAGAAAGAGTATGTTCGGTGGATTAATTAAATGATGTCACTCGATGTTTGAAGTCTTAGACAGCAATAAATATAGGAAGTGTAATCTCGGTGAATTAAGTCAATTATGGCCATTGCCGTGTGGAGTTTAGGTAACATTAATAACACTATGATTGAATAAAAATAGTGTCACTAAAAACGACTTTTGGCAAATAAAATAACCCGAGCCTCTCCTTTGTTAAGCCATGCATACTATTTATTTGCATTCTGTGTATTGGCTCGCGGAGCACGGGGTTGGAGTGCTCACGCTCGCTTTTGCGACAAAATTCAGAATCAAGAATCAAATCACCTCGCCTCAGCATCAAGATTGGACAAGCTGGCAGAGAAGATGAAGATGTCAAGGGCTAGGTCGCGAACCTCCAGTTGGCTGCCTGTGGGCATGTCCTGAAGGTCCCACCTGGGTGCTCGTTCTTCCGCTGCTGCAATTTATTGATTTCGGCCTAATCGGCCCATGAGTAAGTCTACTATTATATTTACGCTTCCGCATGATATGTATTTTTGATATTCATTACTGTAACTGTGAGCACTATCTACTGATCCAGGGAATAGTGCGGTGGAATCACAGAGGGTGCCGAATTGTATAATTGGGCCCCTACAGCGAGATGGCGATCTCGGCGTTCGCCTCGGCTGCATCTTTTACGGACGGCCATGCTCGTGAGAAGGCGGGGACGAAACGAAGTGAAAGAGGCGAGACAGAGTGTGAGCTTCAGCTGCTACTGTGTGCGTCGACGCGGCAGTAGTGCGAGGCAACGCGTGAGACAGCGAAGGAGAGGCGCGTGCTGTCGAGGTGAGGACGACGTCGACGTGGGCGGTGGCATGACTACAGCTGCTCGGGCGTGCGGTGCGGGCGCATGAGGCTGCTGGTGAGAGAGAAGCAGAGAGAAGGAAGTTTGGCCGGTGCTGCGTTGGTGGGTCGATTGGTCTGGCATGGGCCGGCACAATTATGTTTGAGCAATTTTCTTTTGTTTGTTTTTCTCTTTTCTTTTCAAATTACATTTCAATTCAACTGTTGTTTCAGCAACTCAAATTCAAATTTCATTTCAATTTGTTGTTTAAAATTTCATGAATTTAACCTAAATTTGTATTTTATTGTTTAGTTTTGCAAAATTCAAAATTTGACAAAAAATGCAAACAATCACTTGAAAATTCAAATAACACAAGCATGCGTTAAAAGTTTTTTTAAAAAAAATTCCACATTTTCATGCTCAAGGAATTGGGTTACAAAATTTGGGACGTTGCACTCACAATGACCCAACACACCGCAGCTGAAGCAGAAGTAGGGGATCTTTTCATACTGAATTTCATACCAATCTATGCTTCCCCTTCTTGCTGAAGAAATCGATATCCCTCCTCAAGGGAACTATCACATCTAACAGAACCCTTGCACGCAAGAATTGACCCCAAGCTTTACCATTCTCATCAGCATCCACCCTTAGAATTTCCCCGATCTGCCTGGTAATCAACTGTATCGTTCATTAGACCGAAAGGGAACTTAAGGATTCTTACCCACATCGACAGTCTTGAGAATTCCATATCCGTGGGACGCTTGCGATCATCAAAATTTTCCAGAATCACCGCATGCTTCCCAACCTTCCATGGTGCCACTTGCACAACCCTCTCTAAATCTTGAGCTGACTCAAGCTCAGGAACAAAAATATTTTCTCCCCTTGGATTTCCCCAGGCCGGTCGAAGCACAGACATTATAGTATGAATGTGCATGGTACTCGAGCTCAATACCTTCCCGACCACCTCGTCATCAAGATCGTCAACAACTAGCGTTGTTGTAACGCCCCCATTTTTGGGAACAGAAACGTCATTACCTTTCGTAACAGCTCAGGAGTTCAGTTACGGACAAAAGAAGTATCATGCCTGCTCACGAACATTTAAAAGGAGTTAATTTGATTAAAATAAGACTTAACAATCAATTTTAACAATTTTAAGGGCGTCCAAACCCAAAACTTAGCCTACAACCAGAAGAACCAAATAAAACTCCACAGAAACGCTTGAGTGCGATCGTAACCCTAGCACGAAAACTTATAACATCCTGCTCTTCTCTTGATCTCCGCGTTGGGGAGAAAAATAAAGTAAGGCTGAGTACAACCAACCGTACTCAACAAGTCACATGAGAAGATGCTAATATAACTACTTGCCAGGATTTTCAAAAGATAGGAGTATATTGGTTTTATTTAAGTATTTGTGGATGCAATTTTATTTGTAAACACTTGTTTTTATACACAAGATAATAAATCATAAACTTCTTAAGGAATTTGGGGTTCCAAAACTTGATTACCAAACTTCCACATTTCCAAATCTACTTATGCTTTGATACTGGAATCACCCATTAAACATAGTTTCATATACTGGAAGCACGATGTATTTGAATACCATTTGTAAATGACTCTGCAAGTTGCCCACCTTTACCCACAAGATTCCTCAACCCTCATGACTGAGTTGAGAAAATAAGGTTGTTTCACTGCTCATCTCTTTATATAGCCTCTATCCGATAGACTATGTACCTCTTGTCACGGAATACGACGGCCTGATAGGGCGGAGTCACCGTTGTGAAAGTATGGTTTTACCGTTTCCATACCACATCCTTTATGCCAGCTATTCCCTTTTCTGGAACAGTATATCATATCCTTATAGTAGATATTCAATCATGCACCACATGGCAGACCAAGTCCATCTTTATTTTTGCTGAACCATACACCTCACTCTCTCTGTTTGAATGAGATTCAAACATTTGAATGAGGCAGTTACAAGTGAATTTACACTACTTAATTTGAGATTTGATGAGGCAGTTACCAGTGCATAATTCTGTTTAAAATGCAGTAGTTACTAGTGAATAACTGCAGCGCCCTTAAAAGGGCCTGGAGACGTCCAAGAAAAGAGAGAGAATTCTACACCTCCATTCTTCCTCTACTTTTTGCTCTGCTGTTGTGCTGTTGCGCCGTCTGAACCTCGTCGACCTTTGTTCCCGGCGTGCACCTGGAAGGAGGGAGAGCAGATATCTCCGAACCGTTGCCGCAGAGAGAACCTGCACTGGGCGGCAATAAGGTTTCTGGGCAGCGCATCGCGCGACCGCTCACTGCACTGCGTCATCTACGTTCTGCACTGCGTCAAGCCTGCGCGGCTTCCTGTTTTTCATCAGGCGAAAAAGTAAGTCGTTCGCGCGCACGTTCGACTTTGTTACTATATTTTTCATGAGTATATTCTGAAGTATGATGAGTAGCCTGCTGTTAGTAAGTAAGTTTTGCATCACTAGTTTATTGTATTTGTCTCCTAGTAAAATTTGGAATTAAAATATTGCCTACATTTGTAACACAATCATCATGCAGTTTAGAGTATTTTCTTGACCATAAATGATGAACAGATTGCCATACCGGTTTTAACGTCAACTTTTATCTCCTTCCATGTTAGTAACAATTCCATGTACTGTACAGCTGAATTCGTGTGGATTACGGTTAAGAATTTCATATATTTGGGGGTTTTTTTTTGAGATGCTTGCAGGTATAATTCTGCTGTCGATGCATTCTTTTGGAAGGCTGGTCAGCTAAGAGCCGAAAAGGATCGACCTACATACTACCGCACGGACAAAAAATTAGGACTCCGACGTAATTTTCGGCCCAACCTTAGCCCAAAGAAAGACTAACATCGTACAAATAGACTCGAAGCGCACAGAAAGAAAGATTGTAGCCACAAGGGCCCATGTACGATAATTCCGGGAGACTAATGGCCCACATTAGAAACCTACAGCATATTAGAGACCCACGTACAAAACTCCCGGCCTACTTATGATCCACCAAACGTTTTCGGTTCACATATGTTCCAAACGCAAATTCGTCCCATGTACGAAAAGAAATAAAGAGGATATAAGAACATGTGAAATTGGATATCCTTTTTTTTAATCTAACGAGATATCAAATCTTAGCATTGTAGAATCAAATCCTAAATTAGCAGTGTGGATCATTCTCTTTTTCTCCAGAGAATTCATCGGGCTTTCCCCGCACAATGGTATATGTTTACATTTGAAAATAGAGTTGTATTTGTTATACAACTCTTACTTATGATTCAAATTATAATTATATTTCTTATCTAACAGTAATAGCTCTAACATTTCATTGGTAAGGCTTTCCGCTATCATATCCTCTATAAACGAGAGCAAAAGCACTAAACTATACTGTAAAAATTCCATTGCACCCATTACTTTTAGATCCATGTTGAAGTGAGCCAAGAATCGATGGGCGCCTAAGATTTGATTGTGCCTCTATATAAACACCTGCAGAGGCTGTGCACTGCTCCATGGCTATTCTGGTCATGTCTGCTGGTGCCTTGTCATCCTGCCAAGCAGCAGTAGCAGGTAGCTAGTCACGCGCGCATATATGTTTATGTTTTATAACTAAATCATGCTACCTTTGTTAGAAATTGGCCCAATAAACAATGCCCATTTCGCGAATCTCAAAGCATACATGGTTAATACTATATTGCTAAGGCAAGATGAGAAAGATCAATTTATAAGGTGGAGTCCTCACCACTCCTTAAATATAGATCGAGATGGTATTAGGAGGGTTCTGGCTAGTCACACACGCGCGCACGCACGCGCGCGTATCCGTGTATTTTTGCGTGAAAATCGCGTGACTTGTGATGTGGCGCGCCACTTGGCAGACCAAGTCTATCTCTATTTTTGCTGAATCCTGCACCACTATCTCTCTGTTTGAATGAATTCATCAGTTACCAGTGCATAATTCTGTATGAAATGCAGCATTTACTAGTGAGTAACTGCAGCGCCCTTAAAAGGGTCTGGAGACGTCTAGGTAAACAAAGAGAATTTTTGCATCTCCTTTCTGTCTCTTCTTTCTGCTCTGCGATCTTGTGCTGTGGTGTTGTGCTGCAAGAACCTCGTCGACCTTTTTTCCCGGCGAGCACCTGGAAGGAGGGAGAGCGGATATCTCCGAACCGTTGCCGCAGAGAGAACCTACACGGGGCAGCAATAAGGTTTTTGGACAGCGCATCTGCGTGACCGCTCACTACACTGCGACATTTACGTTCTGCACAGCGTCAAGCCTGCGCGGCTTTCTATTCTTCATCAGACTAAACAAGTAAGTCGTTCATGCGCACGTCCGACTTTGTTACTATATTATTTTCTTGTGTATGTTCTGAAGTATGATGAGTAGCTTGCTGTTTGTTGTGAGTTTTGCATCATTAGTTTATTATTTTTGTCTCCTAATAAAACTTAAAATTAAAATATTACCCACATTTTCAACAACCTTAATTAATTTGGTTAATTTGTGCGTGCGTAGATGGAGATGGGATGAGATTATGAGAAGTGAGAGGCAAGTATGTGGAGGACTTGGATCCTCACAAGAGCAGCAAGTCCGAAACACAAAAGAGCCTCCAAAATTCTACGTCCCAAACTCATTCTCAACTCGTCCCTTCACCTCCCACCCCCCGTCCCTTCACCTCCCACCACCCATCCGGATTCCTCCTCCTCGCCGTCGCCGGAGCGCGCCACCGGTCTCCGGTGGACGCAAAGAGGGCGACGGCGGGGCCTTTTTTTCCTTCCCCTGCTCGGTTCGGTGGGGATTGGTGCGCTGGTCGTGAGATCCCCGGCTGCGGCTCCCCTCGCCCGCGGCGGATCCGGTGCGGCGGCGGGCTCCCGAGCCATGGAGCGGCGAGGCCCGCGTGGAGGAGGACGGCGTGGTGTGCGCTGGGAGGGAGGCGGAGAGGGGCGGCGGGACCCGGTAGCGGATCCCCTCGGCGGCGGCGGATCCGGCGGCCTGGTGGCCGGATCTGGCGTCTCTCAGGTGGTGGCGCCGCGGCGGGCTCCCGAGTTTTGGTGTGGCGAGGCCTGTGCGGAGGAGGAGGGCGAGGAGCACGTTGGGGTTGTACGGCGGCGGGTCCCGGCAGTGGCCCTCCTTGCCGGCGGCGGGTCTGGCGTCCCTCCGTAGGCGACGCGGCGGCGGGCTCTCGAGCAGTGGTGTGGAGAAGCCCGCGCGGAGGGGGAGGGAGTGGAGCGCGCTGGGAGGGAGGCGGAGGCGCGCGGTGGAGTTGAGGAGCGGCGGAGGCTTGTCGGCGAGGCGGCCACGGGGTGGTTGCGGGCGCGCTTCTGTTCGAGCTGGGCGAGCGCATGCGCGGGTGCAGCGGGAGAGGCGACATGGTGCGCCGTGCTGTCATTCTGCCCCCCGCAGTAGGGTGGCGCGCACAGGAGCGGTGCTATCTCAGCGACGGGTTTGCTCGTCGTGGAGTTCAAGGGTGGCTATGCCATGGCCTTGAGGCGTGCAGGGCTCCGATGTGTTGGTGGCGGTCTTTTGTGTGTGTAGGTAGTGCGTGGGGTGCTGTGGAGGTGCTGGCGAAAGCCTTGCCGGTGTTCTTACCGGTTTCGACAACAATGACGCCTGCGGGCGCCATGGTCCTTCCTGGAGGTGTTGTCTTGGCACTCAATAGCCCTCATGTTTACTGATCTCCAGGTGAAAACCTTGCCTCGGTGAGGCAGGCGGCGTCGGCGACCCTTGTCGCGTCCTTGGAGACGTCGCCTCGGAGGTCCATCTTCACGCAAAGCAGACTGAAGTTTGGATGGCTCAGCCGGATGAGGATAGGGATTTGGTTGAAAGCAAGGACGAAGAAAAGGGCGGAAGCTCAGTCTATCTAGCTTTTTTTTTCGGGGATCTTCATCATATAACCTCCCTTGAATTGGGGATTTCAGGATTTACCCTCCCACCTCAATGACATGTGGGGTCATCATAAGTCACTGACACGTGGGTCAGGAGGGTAAATCCTGAATTTCCATCTATGAGGAGGGTATATGATGAATAAATCCTTTTTTTTCATAGTCCTTAAGCTGTTCTTTTTGTTGTTTCATGCTCCTCAGTTTTGAGGATTTGAGCCTAAGAGCTCGTGTAACTTTTGGCTGTATATATCCCTCGTGGATATAGAGGCCGGATTTTATATCCTTTATCTAAAAAAAAAGTATGTGGAGGACTTGTACTGTAGGTTGCTGAGGTGGGAGGCCAGCTGATCTGCCAATACATGAATTTCGACCCGCGCGCAGCCTGCTGCAAACAGCACGGCAAATCACAGCCTACTGCTGCCGCGGCAACAAAGTGCAGCTATATACCTACCTCACACATCAGAAGCGATCATGGGTACTCGCAAAAATTCAAAAAAAAAACAAGAAAAAGAAATGATCGATGATATTAATGTATTAGTTCTTGCTTTGCTTGATGATCAATAACATGTTAAGAGGAAATGAACTACAGAAACTATTGAGCTATAACAGATAAGTGTGCCAATGTGACCAGTCACTTTTACAAAAGACAAATTTTTTACAAAAGACTCAAAAAAGAGATTCCCAGATCCTAGTCTTCTGAGTTTCATATGCTTCCTATTCGAGTACGCACGGTGCAGTACGCAAGACACTCTTGTAAGAGTGTCTTGTGCGGTCTCACCGTTGTGACACAAAAGGTGAAGCTATTGCCATCTCTCTTTCATTGCCAGTGATATCCGGCCGCCATCCGATCCCCTCCCCTCTCTTCCTTGATGGCAGGCATCAAGGACATCGCGTGCTGTATCCAGCTTCTACTGTCTGCTAGGAGCTCTGCTTCTTATATATTCTTGACATGTTAAAGAGTTGGGTTCGTAGGATTATGAGATGTGTTCTTGCCATATTCTTGCTGTGTTAAATGGGTAATCTGCTCATTATCTTGTTATGCTGTAATGGTGAATTCTAATCTTAATGAAAATGGAATGTGCTGTTGTGTATTTGCTTGTTTTCAAAGGGCATAACTAACATTATTTCTTGAGGCTAGCCAAAAAACAGAAAAAAAATTAAGTATAGAATGACTATCACAGACGATTTGCGCTATATACCGTCTATGAAGGACTATCACAGACGGTTCTATATACCAACCATCTGTGATACTTGCCAATCACAAATGATTGGTAACTAGAACCATCTGTGATATGTGAGTATCACTGATGATTTTTGGTTCGAGCTGTCTGTAATAGTTTTCTTCACAGACGGTTCTAGTTACAAACCATATGTGTTGTTTTTATCACAGATTGCTCACAAACCACCCGATCCCCCTCCGCATCGCCTGCAATCCATGGGGGTGGCGTGGCTCGCCGCACGGCACAATCGGAATCCGGAAGCTGCGTGGAAGGAGCGCACCCCACCGCCAGTTTTTTGTTTTTTGAGAAGGACGATGGAGTGGTTTATGACATGTGGGCCCTAGGTAAGTAGCATGTCACGCGATGATGTCACCGCTTTGTCCGTAAATGGGCCTACAGCCTCTTTGTGTAGGCCCAGTAATAGCCAGTCTAAGCACAGCTGAAGATTGCTGGGCCCAGTACACCAAACTTTAATTATTAGCTGCCAATAAATTAAATTAAATTAGATTCCTAAAAAAGCAGCCAATAAATGACATCCAAAAATAAGGTAAGGAATGAATAAAACCAGGGTTTGGTTTGATTTGCTTCGTTTCCAAAAAAAGGACAATCAAGCAAATAAAGTAGCCATTAAGTGCTGTAGGTTTGCCCTGTGCCTATAAATAAGTAGGGCAAAATTTAGGTATGTTCAAAAGCCTGTGGCTTTTTTGCTTTTCGCTAATTATGAGAGAGATTTGGTGAGTAAGGGATACTCACGTTGAGAAGCTACTCCGTTCAAAACAGCTCCTGTAGTGATTTCTACAAACGGTTTATAGAAACCACCTTAACAAGTCCCTTCATTTAAAAGCTAGCTTCTAAAAACCAGAAACCAAAATTTATTTGGGACTAGGCCTTAAAGGAATAGTAGCCATCAAAGGTGGTGCTCCCTCATGGCATTCCTCAACAAGGATACTAAGGTTGCCTGCTGCTTCTAGTGGCTCTTGTGGCCATGGATTACTTGTTGCATTCCCAACATGCAATGCAGCAAGTAAGAGCTTGCCTAGCCATGCATGCAGCCCTGCTCCAAGTGGCTGATAGCTTATGACTGAAATTACTCTGTAGCAGCTGACGGTTTATTTTGTTTCTTTGCTTTTAGATGTCGATGCATCAGCAAAAAAAAAGGTAAAAGGGGGGAAAGCAAAAAAGGGAAAAAAGCCACCAGAGTATTTTTTAAGGTGGAGTCTATAAGTTAACTGTAGTGTACATTAAAAACTATCATCTGTACCAGCCAAAATCGCATACGAGTATCTCTCTCTGTAATCTCTGTCACGAACAACCAAACTTCAAAAATTTTAGTTAAAAGTCATAAACCACAGTCACAATGAAAAGGCCCAGTCCGTGGTGATGATACCTATTTCTGCCGCCGCTACAACACAGGACCTGCACATAATTCTGGAAAAACTACAGGGCTTTATCACGTAAAAGGAGGACTTTTCTAAAAAACCAAGGACCTGTATGTAATTTTGAAAAGCGGAGGGGTCTTCCAACAAAATGCTGATGTGGCAGGGTTTTCTACAAAAAACTGAGGACCCGCATGCAAATTTAGAAAAGCCAAAGGGCCTATTTGCAAAAAGGTGACATGGAGGGCCTCTCCAGGGCAAATCCCCTGGGGTGTAATATATGAAGTATTTGATAATAGATGAATGGGTCGACACCACGAGTAGTGGCTTTGCACATTCGACCATATATTCTTTTCCTCACCTACGTGGCTTTTAGTGCGGCCCATGTTCGATTATTTTTATTTGTTAGGTTTATCTAGAATTTATAATAGATATTCTTGCCTTATAAGACTCTTTCTTTTATCTAAGACATCCAATAGTAATCATTTACTAACCAAAATAAAGGTCTACTGGATCAAGGGATAGATTTTTTATGAGAATATCTAGCTTATTTCTTTTTTTCTTGGCAACTATAAAACTCATATCATTGATTTTTAGTATATAATAGATAGATTTTATTTTTCAGGGATTTACTTTGGAATTCGTATGGAAATCAAGTTGCTAATTCTCCCTTACATTTTAGTTAATTTGGATTGTACTTGACATGAACTTTTTAATTTACTAATTTTTATTTAATTATTATTCTAAATTTTAGTTATTTATGGATGTTACTAGAAATATCTATGAAAATTAAATTGCTAGTTTTCTATTTAAATTTTTTTTGAACTCTAGTTAATTTGAATTGTATTGACATAGACTGTTCTTTTAATTTAAGCTATTATAACTTAGATCTTCGAGATAGATGACCATATCTTTTTAGTTGATACGAGATCAGGGTGCCTATATAATATATATTTGAGAGGTGGCTGTCTTGATTTACAAATTACAAGCGAAAATTTCCTCATACTCCGCTTATTTTTGCCACCTCTCACTACCTTCGTAAACCTAATCATTCCATTTGGAAGGGAAGCCTTCGTGCTGTACAGACCATTTGATAATAGATGAATGGGTCAACACGAGCAGTGACTTTGCACATTCGACCACGTATTTTGTATCTACAGTTTCAGTGGGGGTAGCCAGCACATTCACTAAAATTAAGCTTGTTTGGGCTTAGACTTCTGGCTTTCGGCTTATTTTTCACTATTTCTAAATTTTGTTTTTTTTATTTTTTGTGCTTTTCTACCTGTTCTTTTTTCTCGTATTCGTTTGCATTACACGTACTGGGCTAACCCCTTTTTTCTATTTTTATTTTTTTGAATTTAATTGTGCCAAATAAACCAGCATCAATTACAGTATAATTTCAGCCAGCTATTGTAAAAATTCAGCCATAAGGCACAAAAATTCAACCCAACTAAGCACCATCTAAAGATGATCCAAAAATAGAAGTCATGCACCTGTTCTTTTGCGAGGGCACCTTCTTTTTTACTTAACGATGAGAAAATGTCACATTCGATCTTGGAACTGTAGGATCGGAAATGGCAACAAAGGAGGGAGTGAATGGTGCCTCTTTTAAAATTTACCCCCGAAGTATCCACTTGAGACTTTTCTCACCAATAGCTATAAAAGCTATGATGAAAAATAATTCATGTTCTCTGGAAATTTATGCTGGACACAAACAAGAAAGAACGGCAAATAAAATTCTCAAAATAAGGTGGCAAAAATCACAATCAGCGCAGACAGGTAGGGCCGGTCAGACCGCAATGCTTATGCCGGTCTGACCGCCCTCCAATCGCCGGTCTGACCACCATTGACCGGCCGGTTTGACCGCCATTGACCGGCTGGTCAAACCGCTGCTCTGGGGCCGGTCAGACCGCTGGTATGGAGCCGGTCTGACCGCCTGCCCTACTCCGGTCAGACCGCCAACCTTCGGCCGGTCAGACCGCCATGGTCTGAGCGGTCTGACTGGTCTCTCGCGAACAGAGCAGTCAGCAGCTCTGAAAATTCAGAGACTTGCTCAAATCAAGGAATTTGTGATTTTTCTTCTTTTCTCCTCAAGCCAAAAGGTCAAGAACTTGATCTAAATAGCTTGGAGACTCTAGGAAACAAGAAATACATCACATGAGCTAGGAATCAAGATTTTAGCCAAGAATCTGAAACTTTAACAAAGAACAGACTGATTTTCAAATTTCTCCTCACTCTCAAGTCTTTTGCTCATGTACTTGTGAATCTCAACTGGAGGTGTCTTCACAACAACAAGGCATAAGTCTTAGGTCATCCTTTGAAAGGAAATCACACAAACCAAGATGCCCTTGACATCAAACCCTAGAAATGCCCAAACAGAGGAAATGATGCGAAGCACAAAAACTCGGCGCACGTCGTCTCGTCGCACGGAACGATCGTGTGGCAGTAATCGTCGTCTATGCAAATGCAGATGCAGTAGATCCAGTTAGCTTAGTACATGCGTATGTATGCATGTACACACAAATTAAATCAACTCCAAATATCATTACCTTGTGCACGGCAGGATGGAAAAAGCGTAGCCATGACGACAGGAGCCGCCAGGGAAATAACCCAGCAGGTATCCTTTTTCAGAAGCGCCATGATCGACAAGTTCAGATCAGGCTAGCCGCTAGCTAGCTAGACTTGCTAATTCTCTTGTGTTTCCAACTCTTATGTTTTGGATGTGTATGTGCTCCTTTGGACCTTGTTATGTAGAGGCAGAAGGTGGGGGCTAGCAAACATCTTGGGGATCAATTTCTATTATGTAATGCATTTAATGTCATGTTAATTTGCTTTGATATATTGTTCTGGGTTCAGTGAATTAAACTAGAACAAATCTTGTTTTCAATTGATACTACCTTAAACCATATCGTATCTTTGGGGGTCGTTAATTCTTTTGAGTGGATGGATGCCATCAATTGGCTGCTAATTAATTAAAGGCTTGATTTCTTTCTGTTCGCCCGTTTTGTTACGACGCTTTCACCCAGCCTGTGCCCCACTTATTGTTATCTCTCTTATTCCAATGACATTCATAGGATGGATAGCAAGGTAATTTCCCCCCAACTATTATCTTGGTTTCATGGCTTCCTTAATCCTCGTACTTGACCAAAATAAATCTTATAAAAATAAATGGAGAGACAAATTTCACATGAATAATCCTATATATATATATATATATATATATATATATATATATATATATATATATATATATATATATATATATATATATATATATATATATATATATATATATATATATATATATATATATATATATATATATATATATATATATATATATATATATATATATATGCAAAATAACAGGTGCACCATGGTGCCCAAGCTCCATAATTAAAACTTTATATCCATGGTTAATATTTTCCATTCATGATTGATTCCTTTCCAAATTGATGCATTTTCAAATTAATGAATCTTAATAGGTTTACCTAATATATTGCACCTGCACGCATCTAAAAGCAATCTAACGACAGAGAGGCTAGGTGCCCGGGCACCATGGTGCCCCATTTCACGAGTGTTTCATGCACCAAGGTGCCTAGGCACCAATATCAATACCCGTTGATTTGCTTCGAGATTCGCAACGTTTGATGTGGGTATCTTCATATACCCATAAAAAAGTATATTTGAGATGTCAAACTCCGAAAAAATTTAAATTCAACTTCAGTTTAATTAGTTTGAACTATTTTTATGGTATATACTCGCTGTAGTTGCATTGAACTCAAAAACTAATTCAAACTAGTTTGAACTGAGTTCAAAACTTACTTACCATAAATATATCAAGGGTATAAAACATTTTCATACCCAAACTCAAAAAAATTATCAATCATACACGTGTATTGGATGTTGGTGCCTAGGCACCATGGTGCCTTATGTAAAATCATACACGTGTATCGGATGTAGGTGCCTAGGCACCATGGTGCCTTACGTAATTTTCCTATATATATATATATATATATATATATATATATATATATATATATATATATATATATATATATATATATATATATATATATATATATATATATATATATATATTCCCTGCCTTTAGATGACTTTTAGATGCTTGCAAGTGCAATGATATGTAATATATCAGGATGGAAAGTCTTAATCATAGATAAAAAAAATCTCAATCATGGAACCTGGGCACCATGGTGCCCTGTTATTTATACCATATATGTGTGTGTGTGTGTGTGTGTGTGTGGGTGGGTGGGTGTGTGAGGGGTCAAATTTAGAGAAGTTTGATTGCATGCTTTCTAAAATGTTATATATTTTGAACAGAGGGAGTATTTGTAGATTGGGGAGAAGAAACAGTAATGCAATATAGAATAAAAAGCACTGAATGTACCCATTAATTGAAGTAGATCATTTCAAAGGCCAACTAGTGTATTTTTGAACCGAGAAGAAAACAGTAACGCAAGATAGAATAAAAGCACTAGATGTACCTATTAATTGACATAGATCGTCTCAAGCATCAAGACCCAAGTAGTGTATTTATGAATCGAGGAGGAAAATATGAATGCAAGATAGAATAAAAGGCACCAGATGTATCCATTAATTAAAGTAGATCATCACAACAAAACCCTCATCCTTGGGCCATGCTTATAGAGCCAGAACACCCCCACACACATGTACCTGCTGCATTGAATGTTTTCTTTGCTTGGTTCTCCCAAGTACGATGGACATAATCAAACCAAATCTTTTTTCAATGCATTTAATGTTGTATATCTTACCTTTGGAGTTCATTGGCAGTTTCTTGGATGTTATTTGTTGGCTGCTAATAATATTTGATGTATTGGGCCCAACGACCTTTACCTGGGCTTGTAATTACTCGACCTCGGCAAAGAGGCCGTAGGCCCATCTATGGGCAACAGGGTCGCACGTTGCTAGGACCTACGTGTCTCTTGTATGTGGAAGTACAAGCCTAACTTTCCAACCCTTTCCAACCAATTTTTGGGCTTCACGGAAGAGCGGTGTGTTCAACTACAGGACTATGCTGCTCGAAGCCTCTACTGGAAATTGGAAAGAGGCCTACATATCCCATGTTTGTGGAGAATTGAGCCTGAGGCAGTGGGTTCTCATTTCCAGCAAGACTTTGTAGATGTTGTGATGACTGGCTTCTACTAGGTGATGGAACACCTAGTGTGTGTGTATGTATGTATGTATGTATGTATAATGTATGTATGTATGTATGTATGTATGTATGTATGTATGTATGTATGTATATGCGTGTGTGTGTATGCATGTATATGTGTACATATATGTATATGTATATGGGAAAATGATTCTATACTCCTAGGAGTACGTACTCTCACTTATTATATACCGCTTAAATGATGTTATATCTCTTTATCCTTTTAAGTATACTCTAATAATGATTATAAGATACTTCAAAGTGAGTTACATGAAATTTTTTTTTATCAAAGTCCACTTTTTATAACATAATTTGTGTATACATTCATTTTATATATAGAAAAAGAGTATATAGAAAAAATAAATGACTTTGATGATATTTTTAACCAAATCGCATTGAAGTATCTTAAAATTAGTTTTTAAGTATACCAAAAATGATAAATAAGTATAACATGTCCGTTCAGGCGGTATATTAGATGTGGAAGTATGTACTCCCGAAAGTACGGAAAAGACTTCCATGTGTGTGTGTGCCTATATATATGTACATATATATATATATATATGTATATATATATGTATATATATGTATATATGTATATATATATGTATATGTATATATATGTATATGTATATATATGTATATATATGGGACGCTGAAATAGGGCACCATGGTGTCTGGGCACAAGCCTCCTTGTCTTTGGATTGCTTTTAGATGCGTACAAGTGCAATGATATATAATATATTATGTAAACCTGTTAACATTCATTAATTCAAAAAGACATCGATTTGGAAAGGAATTCATTGATTTAGCATGTTCAATCAATCATAGATGGAAAGTCTTAATTATGGATGGAAATTCTCAATCATGGAGCTTGAGTACCATGGTGTCCCTGTTATTTATACTGTATGTATGTATGCATGCATGCATGTATGCATGCATGGGAGCATATCTAGTGCCAGTGCCCATTTGGGTGCTAACATGCTAACAAACGCCTAGGACCGTCGGATCCCAGCTGGATAGGCACAGTCTAGGTGGGTGGAAACCACCGGATGACTTATGCTTATTTGCAAGAAACCCCCCACTACTCCTTTGCCTTCAGTCACATTTCTCCACAGAGTTTGCTCCTCCCTCCCTAGGTGCCGCCCCTCCCCGAGCGTCCCCCTCCTCGAGCTCCTCCCTCCCTGGGTGCCGCCCCTCCCTGAGCGCCGCCCCTCCTCGAGCTCCTCCCTCGGCGCCTACCCCCCGGCTCCCTCCCCGACGTTGCCCCCCTCCAGCCTCCCTCGGTGCCGCCCCCTCTGGCCTCCCTTGGCCGCCCAGACGCTTCCCCTGGCTTCCCCCGATGCTGCCCCTTCTGGCCTTCCTCAGCGCCGCCCCCTCCCCCTCCCCCTCCCCCCCCGCGTCACCCCCGGTCTCCCCCGACGCTACCCCCTCCAGCCTCCCCCAGTGCCTCCCACTCCCCTTTAGCGGCTGGCGCCTCCCCGACCATGGCGGCTTCAACCACGGAGGTTTCGACCATAGCGGCTTTGACTAAGCGCCGTGGTCGAAGCCGCCATGGTCGAAATTGCTGTGGTCAAAGCCAACGTGGTTGAAATTGCCTTGGTCAAAGCTGTCGTGGTCAAAATCGCCATGGTCGAAGCCAACATGGTCGTAATCTCTGTGGTCGAAGCCGACGTGGTCAAAATCTCCATGGTCAAAGTTGTCGTGGTCGAAACAGTGCGTGGTCGGGGAGGGGGAGGCGCAGATGGAGGAGGGGGCGGCACTGGGGGAAGCCGGGGAGGAAGCCAGGGGAGGCGGGGGGGGGGGGGGGCGGCGCCAAGGGAGGCCAGAGGGGGTGGAGAGAGGCAGGTGGGCGACGCTGGTGGCGGAGGGAGGCATACATACATACATACATACATACATACATACATACATACATACATACATACATACATACATACATACATACATACATACATACATACATACATACATACATACATACATACATACATACATACATACATACATACATACATACATACATACACACACACACACACTAGGTGTTCCATCAGCTAGTAGAAGCCAGTCATCACAACATCTACAAAGTCTTGCTGGAAATGAGAACCCACTGCCTCAGGCTCAATTCTCCACAAACATGGGATATGTAGGCCTCTTTCCAATTTCCAGTAGAGGCTTCGAGCAGCATAGTCCTGTAGTTGAACACACCGCTCTTCCGTGAAGCCCAAAAATTGGTTGGAAAGGGTCAGAAAGTTAGGTTTGTACTTCCACATACAAGAGACACGTAGGTCCTAGCAACGTGCGACCCTGTTGCCCATAGATGGGCCTACGGCCTCTTTGCCGAGGTGGAGTAATTACAAGCCCAGGTAAAGGTCGTTGGACCCAATACATCAAATATTATTAGCAGCCAACAAATAACATCCAAGAAACTGCCAATGAACTCCAAAGGTAAGATATACATCATTAAATGCATTGAAAAAAGATTTGGTTTGATTATGTCCATCGTACTTGGGAGAACCAAGCAAAGAAAACATTCAATGCAGCAGGTACATGTGTGTGGGGGTGTTCTGGCTCTATAAGCATGGCCCAAGGATGAGGGTTTTGTTGTGATGATCTACTTTAATTAATGGATACATCTGGTGCCTTTTATTCTATCTTGCATTCATATTTTCCTCCTCGATTCATAAATACACTACTTGGGTCTTGATGCTTGAGACGATCTATGTCAATTAATAGGTACATCTAGTGCTTTTATTCTATCTTGCGTTACTGTTTTCTTCTCGGTTCAAAAATACACTAGTTGGCCTTTGAAATGATCTACTTCAATTAATGGGTACATTCAGCGCTTTTTATTCTATATTGCATTACTGTTTCTTCTCCCCAATCTACAAATACTCCCTCTGTTCAAAATATATAACATTTTAGAAAGCATGCAATCAAACTTGTCTAAATTTGACCCCTCACACACCCACCCACCCACCCACCCACCCACACACACACACACACACACATATATGGTATAAATAACAGGGCACCATGGTGCTCAGGTTCCATGATTGAGATTTTTTTTATCTATGATTAAGACTTTCCATCCTGATATATTACATATCATTGCACTTGCAAGCATCTAAAAGTCATCTAAAGGCAGGGAAGCTTGGTGCCCATATATATATATATGTAGGATACTGAAATGGGACACCGTGGTGCCCGGGCACCTAGCCTCTCTGTCGTTAGATTGCTTTTAGATGCGTGCAAGTGCAATATATTAGGTAAACCTATTAAGATTCATTAATTTGAAAATGCATCAATTTGGAAAGGAATCAATCATGAATGGAAAATATTAATCATGGATGGAAAGTTTTAATTATGGAGCTTCGGCACCATGGTGCACCTGTTATTTTGCATATATATATATATATATATATATATGTATATATATATATAGGATTATTCATGTGAAATTTGTCTCTCCATTTATTTTTATAAGATTTATTTTGGTCAAGTACGAGGATTAAGGAAGCCATGAAACCAAGATAATAGTTGGGGGAAAATTACCTTGCTATCCATCCTATGAATGTCATAGGAATAAGAGAGATAACAATAAGTGGGGCACAGGCTGGGTGAAAGCGTCGTAACAAAACGGGCGAACAGAAAGAAATCAAGCTTTTAATTAGCAGCCAATTGATGGCATCCATCCACTCAAAAGAATTAACGACCCCCAAAGATACGATATGGTTTAAGGTAGTATCAATTGAAAACAAGATTTGTTCTAGTTTAATTCACTGAACCCGGAACAATATATCAAAGCAAATTAACATGACATTAAATGCATTACATAATAGAAATTGATCCCCAAGATGTTTGCTAGCCCCCACCTTCTGCCTCTACATAACAAGGTCCAAAGGAGCACATACACATCCAAAACATAAGAGTTGGAAACACAAGAGAATTAGCAAGTCTAGCTAGCTAGCGGCTAGCCTGATCTGAACTTGTCGATCATGGCGCTTATGAAAAGAGTTTTGGTTCAGTCCATCTGGTGGTGTCGGAGGTGCCCACACCTCCGGTACATCTGACCGTCCATTGCAGTGCTGCATCCCCGTTGCCTCGAACATCCGACCTTTTCTCCCGTTCCTTCTCTCCTCTCTCGAGCGCAGGTGAAAGGGAAGCACAGCAATAGGGCGCGTGGCAAGGCGTTGCCGCCAGTGGGCCACCTCAACGCGACGTACGCCGACCTGCCCGCGCTGCTCTGGGACTGGGAGGAGATGCCGCCGGCGCCCGTGCCCCGCCTCGACGGGGCGTCTGTGCAGACCGGGGATCTCCTCTACGTCTTCGCCGGGTACGAGAGCCTCGACCATGTGAGGCCCGCTCCAACGTTCCTGTCATTTCTTCTGTGGTTTCAGTGGGCCAAATGCTTCACCTTCACTACAGCAATACAGCTTCTTCTGATTTGCACAGTATGCAAACTCAAGCACAGTATGCAGCGGAGCGAACTCGAATCATATTAGGCGCATGTATTCCTTTAGCCGTTACATACCGTATGATTTGCCATGTCTAGAATTGTATTGTGGCACAACTTATTGCAAGTGATCACCAGTAAACATTATGAAATTATGAGGCCAAATAAATTATTTAGGCCCAATTCAGGCTTTTTGCTGGATACAACTTGTAGTGTTTAAGTATAAATGTGATGCCGGATGTTTTTGCAAACACCAATTCTGCACAGTTCTTACCTTACCATCAGGAGTTCAGGATACTGTTTCTGACATCTTGCTTATGAAATGTTTATGAAATTATGCATGTTGCCGGCGGCATCTCCTCCCAGTCCCAGAGCAGCGCGGGCAGGTCGGCGTACGTCGCGTTGAGGTGGCCCACTGGCGGCAACGCCTTGCCACGCGCCCTATTGCTGTGCTTGCCTTTCACCTGCGCTCGAGAGAGGAGAGAAGGAACGGGAGAAAAGGCCGGATGTTCGAGGCAATGTGGATGCAGCACTGCAATGGACGGCCAGATGTACCGGAGGTGTGGGCACCTCCGACACCACCAGATGGACTGAACCAAAACTCTTCTGAAAAAGGATACCTGCAGGGTTATTTTCCTGGCGGCTCCTGTCGTCATGGCTATGCTTTTTCCATCCTGCCGTGCACAAGGTTATGATATTTGGAGTTGATTTAATTTGTGTGTACATGCATACATACGCATGTACTAAGCTAACTGGATCTACTGCATCTGCATTTGCATAGACGACGATTACTGCCACGCGATCGTTCCGTGCGACGAGACGACGTGCGCCAAGTTTTGCTTATGCAGGCCGACGCGACCTTAAGCAGGCCATAAGCAAAACTCGGCGCACGTCGTCTCGTCGCACGGAACGATCGCGTGGCAGTAATCGTCGTCTATGCAAATGCAGATGCAGTAGATCCAGTTAGCTTAGTACATGCGTATGTATGCATGTACACACAAATTAAATCAACTCCAAATATCATTACCTTGTGCACGGCAGGATGGAAAAAGCGTAGCCATGACGACAGGAGCCGTCAGGGAAATAACCCTGCAGGTATCCTTTTTCAGAAGCGCCATGATCGACAAGTTCAGATCAGGCTAGCCGCTAGCTAGCTAGACTTGCTAATTCTCTTGTGTTTCCAACTCTTATGTTTTGAATGTGTATGTGCTCCTTTGGACCTTGTTATATAGAGGCAGAAGGTGGGGGCGAGCAAATATCTTGGGGATCAATTTCTATTATGTAATGCATTTAATGTCATGTTAATTTGCTTTGATATATTGTTCCGGGTTCAGTGAATTAAACTAGAACAAATCTTGTTTCCAATTGATACTACCTTAAACCATATCGTATCTTTGGGGGTCATTAATTCTTTTGAGTGGATGGATGCCATCAATTGGCTGCTAATTATAAGCTTGATTTCTTTCTGTTCGCCCGTTTTGTTACGACGCTTTCACCCAGCCTGTGCCCCACTTATTGTTATCTCTCTTATTCCTATGACATTCATAGGATGGATAGCAAGGTAATTTCCCCCCAACTATTATCTTGGTTTCATGGCTTCCTTAATCCTCGTACTTGACCAAAATAAATCTTATAAAAATAAATGGAGAGACAAATTTCACATGAATAATCCTATATATATATAGGCAAAATAACAGGTGCACCATGGTGCCCAAGCTCCATAATTAAAACTTTCCATCCATGATTAATATTTTCCATCCATGATTGATTCCTTTCCAAATTGATGCATTTTCAAATTAATGAATCTTAATAGGTTTACCTAATATATTGCACCTGCACGCATCTAAAAGCAATCTAACGACAGAGAGGCTAGGTGCCCGGGATATATATATGGGCACCAAGCTTCCCTGCCTTTAGATGACTTTTAGATGCTTGCAAGTGCAATGATATGTAATATATCAGGATGGAAAGTCTTAATCATAGATAAAAAAAATCTCAATCATGGAACCTGGGCACCATGGTGCTATGTTATTTATACCATATATGTGTGTGCGTGTGTGTGTGGGTGGGTGGGTGGGTGTGTGAGGGGTCAAATTTAGAGAAGTTTGATTGCATGCTTTCTAAAATGTTATATATTTTGAACAGAGGGAGTATTTGTAGATTGGGGAGAAGAAACAGTAATGCAATATAGAATAAAAAGCACTGAATGTACCCATTAATTGAAGTAGATCATTTCAAAGGCCAACTAGTGTATTTTTGAACCGAGAAGAAAACAGTAACGCAAGATAGAATAAAAGCACTAGATGTACCTATTAATTGACATAGATCGTCTCAAGCATCAAGACCCAAGTAGTGTATTTATGAATCGAGGAGGAAAATATGAATGCAAGATAGAATAAAAGGCACCAGATGTATCCATTAATTAAAGTAGATCATCACAACAAAACCCTCATCCTTGGGCCATGCTTATAGAGCCAGAACACCCCCACACACATGTACCTGCTGCATTGAATGTTTTCTTTGCTGGGTTGTCCCAAGTACGATGGACATAATCAAACCAAATCTTTTTTCAATGCATTTAATGCTGTATATCTTACCTTTGGAGTTCATTGGCAGTTTCTTGGATGTTATTTGTTGGCTGCTAATAATATTTGATGTATTGGGCCCAACGACCTTTACCTGGGCTTGTAATTACTCGACCTCGGCAAAGAGGCCGTAGGCCCATCTATGGGCAACAGGGTCGCACGTTGCTAGGACCTACGTGTCTCTTGTATGTGGAAGTACAAACCTAACTTTCCGACCCTTTCCAACCAATTTTTGGGCTTCACGGAAGAGCGGTGTGTTCAACTACAGGACTATGCTGCTCGAAGCCTCTACTGGAAATTGGAAAGAGGCCTACATATCCCATGTTTGTGGAGAATTGAGCCTGAGGCAGTGGGTTCTCATTTCCAGCAAGACTTTGTAGATGTTGTGATGACTGGCTTCTACTAGGTGATGGAACACCTAGTGTGTGTGTGTGTGTGTATGTATGTATGTATGTATGTATGTATGTATGTATGTATGTATGTATGTATGTATGTATGTATGTATGTATGTATGTATGTATGTATGTATGTATGTATGTATGTATGTATGTATGTATGTATGCAGTGGCGGAACCAGGATTTGGCTACGCCCCAGGCTGAACTCTAACCACCTAAAACTAACGCCAATTTATACCCATACCACGATATAATAAAAGTATATCGTAATTGGCTAATTGTATTACTGATATGAAACTTGAGTTCAATACTAAACAAGCAAACATAAAGCATAATACGAAGAACATGGCATGATCTCAAAGTACAAAAATGTAACATACTAGAGATACAATTTGAGTACCTAAATTACGATGAATTGCTCTCTATCCTATCCTGTCATTTCTTCATTGATAGTTGGACATGAACTAGATCCTGTAAAGACAACATATGAGAGTAAATCAAACATGTGTATGAATAAATATGAACAACACGAAGTCTATATTTATAAGAAGCTAACTTACCACTAGCTTTATTTTGATGCGTATTACTAGCTCCTGTTTCTAGTGTTTCGTTGGATTGTGTTTCTGTTGAAAAATACGATGACAATGTCTTCGCCCGCTTCATTTTGTATTGACTAAAATAACTCCTAGCTTCATTTTTTAAGACATAAAACACAGAAAACCACATTTTAGTATATCAGCAGAAACAGAAACAATCCTGTCACAGTGAAATCACATTTTAATACAAGAACAGCTACTGACTGGATAATGGACATCAAGACATTTCAATAATTCAATTCAACATTAACACAATCCTGCTAAAGTGCTAATCATGCGTCACATTTTAATACAAGAATAGCTACTGACTGGACATCAAGACATTTCAATTCAACATTAACACAATCTTGCTAAAATGCCAATCCTGCAATCCTGACATTTCAATTCAACAGAAACACATTTTAGTATTTCACAAATCACCTCAGGATTTCAATTCATGTCTAGCAATATTAGGCTCTATACCAAACTGTACCTCGGGATTTCACATTTCAATTTCAACTCATATATAGCAATATTAGGCTCTATAGCAAATTGTACCTCTAGCGGCTAGCCTGATCTGAACTTGTCGATCATGGCGCTTCTGAAAAAGGATACCTGCAGGGTTATTTTCCTGGCGGCTCCTGTCGTCATGGCTACGCTTTTTCCATCCTGCCGTGCACAAGGTAATGATATTTGGAGTTGATTTAATTTGTGTGTACATGCATACATACGCATGTACTAAGCTAACTGGATCTACTGCATCTGCATTTGCATAGACGACGATTACTACCACGCGATCGTTCCGTGCGACGAGACGACGTGCGCCGAGTTTTGCTTATGCAGGCCGACGCGACCTTAAGCAGGCCGACGTCTCGGAGGCGGGGAGGCACTGGATCGGTGTAGTCGCGCAGATCTGAGAGACTGAGACGGCGGAGGGCCGGAGGTGGCGATGCGGAGGCGACGAGGTGGAGGCCGGTTGCGAGGCGGAGGCGACGAGGCGGAGGCCGGTTGCGAGGCGTTTGCGGTGCGGCGGCGTAGCCAGGCGCCGGCGCTGGATCGACCTTGTGCTGCTGCTGGGGAGTGGCGAGCGAGGGTTTCCTCAGGTCTGAGTGAGCGGCGCCGCAGCCCGCAGGCAGCGTGAAGGCCGCGTGAAGACAGTGGGGCGTGGGCCGCACGGAGACGGGGAGAGTGGTGGGCCGCGTGAAGAATGTGGGCCGCGTGAAGAATGTGGGCCGCGCAGAGACGGGGGAACTGATGGTCCGCTGGTTTTGTGCAGAATTGTGAAATATATATGGGCTACCGGGGCTGAATACTAATAATAATACCCCGGGCTGACCTGGGCTATACACTACCAATTTTCTCACGCCCCGGGCTGAAGCCCACCTTGCCGGGGGCCCAAATCCGCCCCTGTATGTATGTATGTATGTATGTATGTATGTATGTATGTATGTATGTATGTATGTATATGCGTGTGTGTGTGTATGCATGTATATGTGTAAATATATGTATATGTATATGGGAAAATGATTCTATACTCCTAGGAGTACGTACTCTCACTTATTATATACCGCTTAAATGATGTTATATCTCTTTATCCTTTTAAGTATACTCTAATAATGATTATAAGATACTTCAAAGTGAGTTACATGAAATGTTTTTTTATCAAAGTCCACTTTTTATAACATAATTTGTGTATAAATTCATTTTATATATAGAAAAAGAGTATATAGAAAAAATAAATGACTTTGATGATATTTTTAACCAA
Organism: Dendrocalamus latiflorus; assembly: GCA_017311315.1. NCBI lineage: Eukaryota > Viridiplantae > Streptophyta > Magnoliopsida > Poales > Poaceae > Dendrocalamus > Dendrocalamus latiflorus. The sequence continues at coordinate 53,420,109 of CM029641.1, forward strand.
ATCCCATTGAAGTATCTTAAAATTAGTTTTTAAGTATACCAAAAATGATAAATAAGTATAACATGTCCGTTCAGGCGGTATATTAGAAGTGGCAGTATGTACTCCCGAAAGTACGGAAAAGACTTCCATGTGTGTGTGTCTATATATATGTACATATATATATGTATATATGTATATATATATATATGTATATGTATATATGTATATGTATATATATGTATATATATATGGGACGCTGAAATAGGGCACCATGGTGTCTGGGCACAAGCCTCCTTGTCTTTGGATTGCTTTTAGATGCGTACAAGTGCAATGATATATAATATATTATGTAAACCTGTTAACATTCATTAATTCAAAAAGACATCGATTTGGAAAGGAATTCATTGATTTAGCATGTTCCATCAATCATAGATGGAAAGTCTTAATTATGGATGGAAATTCTCAATCATGGAGCTTGAGTACCATGGTGTCCCTGTTATTTATACTGTATGTATGTATGCATGCATGCATGCATGGGAGCATATCTAGTGCCAATGCCCATTTGGGTGCTAACATGCTAACAAACGCCTAGGACCATCGGATCCCAGCTGGATGGGCACAGTCTAGGTGGGTGGAAACCACCGGATGACTTATGCATATTTGCAAGAAACCCCCCACTACTCCTTTGCCTTCAGTCACATTTCTCCACAGAGTTTGCTCCTCCCTCCCTAGGTGCCGCCCCTCCCCGAGCGTCGCCCCTCCTCGAGCTCCTCCCTCCCTGGGTGCCGCCCCTCCCTGAGCGCCGCCCCTCCTCGAGCTCCTCCCTCGGCGCCTACCCCCCGGCTCCCTCCCCGACGTTGCCCCCTCTAGCCTCCCTCGGCGCCGCCCCCTCCGGCCTCCCTCGGCCGCCCAGACGCTTCCCCTGGCTTCCCCCGGTGCTGCCCCTTCTGGCCTTCCTCAGCGTCAACCCCTCCCCCCCCCCCCCGCGTCACCCCCGGTCTCCCCCGACGCTACCCCCTCCAGCCTCCCCCAGTGCCTCCCACTCCCCTTTAGCGGCTGGTGCCTCCCCGACCATGGCGGCTTCAACCACGGAGGTTTCGACCATGGCGGCTTTGACTAAGCGCCGTGGTCGAAGCCGCCATGGTCGAAATTGCCGTGGTCAATGCCAACGTGGTTGAAATTGCCTTGGTCAAAGCCGTCGTGGTCAAAATCGCCATGGTCGAAGCCAACATGGTCGTAATCTCTGTGGTCGAAGCCAACATGGTCGTAATCTCTGTGGTCGAAGCCGACGTGGTCAAAATCTCCATGGTCAAAGTTGTCGTGGTCGAAACAGTGCGTGGTCGGGGAGGGGGAGGCGCAGATGGAGGAGGGGGCGGCACTGGAGGAAGCCGGGGAGGGAGCCAGGGGAGGCCGGGGGGGCGGCGCCAAGGGAGGCCAGAGGGGGTGGAGAGAGGCAGGTGGGCGGCGCTGGTGGCGGAGGGAGGCCGAGGGCGGTGGTGGGGTGGCACCGAGGAAGGCCAGAGGGGCTGGAAGGAAGTGGGTGGGTGGTGCCGGTGGTGGAGGGAGGCCGAGGACGGCAGTGGGGCGGCGCCTAGGGAGGACATAGGGGGTGGCACTGGTGGATGGCTCAGGTGTACTGTTCGCAAGGAAGCATTGCCGCAGGGGGGTTCGAAAAATCGCATAAGTGAGGTGAGGGATTCCATCCGCCTTGATCCTGGCCGCCCGATGAGGATCCAATGGCCCACGTTGGCATTTACATGTTAACACTGAATACACCATTTGCACTAGATATGTTCCCTATATATATATGCATATATATGTGTGGATATATGTGTATATATATTGAGAGACCATGTGGTTATGACCCCATGTTTGTGATGAGTAATTGACGAGTATTTTGGAAAGATTGAGTTTGATTGGTTCGTTTCATGCCATGATGGCATTTGGCTCAGTCGGGTTTGGTTAGACGGACTTATTGCATATTATTCTTCCCGATCAGTCATTTGGGTCATTTCATGCTTAAGTGTGATTCATTGATGCTAATTGTGGTTATATGTGTCGAGTGGTGCTATGTGATGTGTTTCTTGTCTGTGATGGCTGTAGGACGTCGAGGTGGAGTCGTGGTGAGGCACGGATGACCGGACTAGGCGCAGGCGGTGCCAAGGTCAGAACAGTCAGGTGTGCCGAAGACGGCGAGGACTCGAGGTGGTCACGATGCTTAGACGGCAAGACACGAGGAAACTTCCTGGAAGGTGCAGGAGGGGCAAATTGGTAATTTCGCGAGGCTGCACAGGCGGGAGCGGGTTCCGTTTGGATTTAGAGGGCAAAACGGGTTGGGAACCCGTTATGCAAGGGCTATAAATATGAGAGGTGTGTGCAAGTGCATGTATCACTTGAGAGATGTCTTGTGAGGGGAGTGCATGGCTTTAGGGTTTGCTTTTAGTCAAAATGGCCTTTGGGAAGGTTGTTTTGCTTTGAGGCTTTAGTTGGTGTGGAGTGGGTGAGAGCAGGTGAAGGTGTGCTGGCTATTAACCATGTCTCTCTCATGTGTGTTCTTGAGTTTGTGAAGTTCTTGTTGTTCCTGAGATTGGGTGAGAGGGAATGAGTTGATCCTCCATGTAATCGTGTCATCTCTCTTCCTCTATTTCAATATGAGAATGGTTTCTTTTGAGATGCTTCTGCCTCATGTGTTCTTCGTAGTGTCTTTGCTCTGTTGATTTTCTTATTTTTGTGATTTGAAGTTATCTCTTGCCCAGATGTTGTAAAATGGATTGCTCTATGTTGGGATGATGTCTCAAGATCATTTGATCAAACAAACTCCCAAGAGCACAGCTGAAAATCCAAAGATTCCTTTTCTTCCATTTGCTCTGTTCTTGATTTTCTAGGGTTTCCTAGACCGGGCATGTTTGAATCTCTCATTTCCCTTCATGAGATGGTATGAGATTTGAGTTTTGAAGTCCTGAGTTGATTGCTAAAGTGATTGCAAAGTTTCTTGTGCAAAGGATGAATGAGTATTGAGTAATCTGAAGTTTAGTGTCATCCTTCACTTCATTTTGAGATTTTCATCATTTCTTGATTTCTAGTCCCTTTGATGAATTCCTTTGATTCCTAAGGTCCCTGAGCTATTTGAATCATGTTCCTGTTCTTTACGTCTGAGGAAAATAGAACCATTTCTCTAAATCTCTTGAAATTGGCCAGAATCTGATTTTTTCAGTTTGCTGTTTCCAATTTTCAGCCCCTGTCTGCCCGAAGGCCGGTCAGACCGGTTCTCTTTAGGCGGTCTGACCGGGTGGGACAAAGCGGTCTGACCGGCGGCTATTAACCGGTCTGACCACCGGCGCCATAGCGGTCAGACCGCCCGAGCCATGGTGGTCAGATCGGCCAGGGGCGGTCAGACCGGCCGGTTGCTTGAGGTCTGACCGGCCCTCCTCAGCAGGCTTTGCTTCCTTTTGATTCTTCTCCAGTGTGTCGTCTAGGCTCACTTCTTAATATTTTGTGGACCTCCTTCGCTGTTCGTCATATCTTTCCAGTAAGCTCTTGACTTAGCACATAACTTTTTTTTCATAGCTTCCTATAGCTAGCTATTGGAAAGAAACCGGTCGTGAATTTGTTTTGGTGGCAAGTTTTAAAGAGACACCATTCACCCCCTGTTGCCATTTTCGATCCAACATATATGTATATGTGTGTGTGTATCCCTTGCAATTTTTTCATGTGTGCCACATTATAGTATCTTATAATCAGTATATGAGTGTAACTAAAGTGATAAAGAAGTATTTCAAATTTATTTAGGTAGTATATCAGAGGTGAGAGTAGAGTAACTATACTCGAAAGTAGAACGTATTTTTCCTATAAATGTGTCACATGGCTCTGCTTCTCATAAAGGCTAGCCTTCCTGTGTTGTTGGTGGCTATTGTGGCTACGACTGCTGTCTTCCCATCCTGTCATGTAGGCAAGCATTTCCCTTTTTTCTTTCTATGCATTGCCAAAATCAACCTAATTTATGTATAGAGGGCATCCATCCTATTTAATCTGTCTGTGTTAATCAAATTGGTATGCATATACATGCAGCTGTTGAGGTGAAAGAACACTGCTACCAAGTCGAATCCTGTACGTTGGCGGAATTGCGGGCATGATTGCCGTGTGACACAAATAAAAACTAAATAAATTCAAGTAGAGATTAAATTCAAATATTTCTACAGGTTCAGACAGAATATGATTTTAAAAAAATTTTAAATTCATATGTAAAATAGACTTAATTTTAAATTCATATGTAAAAATATTTTTACAGGTTCAGACAGAATAGACTTAATTTGAAGTTCATTTGTAAAAGTTACATGCCTTTGAATTTAACTCGTTTTTTTAAAATGCCAAAAAAAAGAAAAGATAACATCGAAGGCTTATTTTGGCTAGAGTGTCGAAGGCTTATTTTGGCTAGAGTGTCGAAGGCTTATTTTAGCTAGACTGTGCTTGCCTACTGAGAAAGCGAACTCTCACAAAACTAAAGTGGTTTTTCCTATTTTAAGCATTTTTTGAATTTTCTTTTATTACAAGTGGGCACTGCATGTCAGTCTCACATATTTTAAATTCTATTTTAATTATAAAAACAATAAAGGGATCCACATATTATAGACTCATTTTCTTTTCTAATTACTTAATTAACTTTTAATCTGTTTTAATCAGTAATATACTGCTAGTAACTATCTTGCACATAGTCGATCATCAACTTTGTGCACCTGTGATAACTTTTGGTTTGATATTTCCATGTTAAATTTGTGCCCCTTGTATTCTTTATTATTTTCTTTATTTTGCCATCTATTTTACACAGAGATATAGAAAGGAAGAAAGACTTTCACTCGGAGAACTTGTGGACATGCATGATCGATTGATCACTCGTATATATATGCGACTCGTAGGTTTCAGGTAGGATCGATTGGGATGTACAATTAATTCCAGGTTTAACTAATGTGTAGTTTCCGAAAGTAACGACTGTACTAGATCGATGGTGTATTTGCACCACAAGTTCGCTGTGTGCTAGCAGTCGCTGGAACTATACAAACTACAGCAACAGTGTAGTGCTATCAAACCCTGACTTTTGTAACACGCACGCCTGATGTTACAACTTTGATCCCAGGAGAAAATGCACACATCGCAAATAATCTGAGAGAACACGAAAGAAATCCCTGAATTTCTTTATTCTCTTATTTGCTCCCCCTCTTTCTTGCTTTTCTCTTGTTTTTCTTACTTGCTTACAAAACTGGATACAAGTCTCCCCAATATATAGGGATAAAACTCTTCTACTCCTATTCCGATTCGGACTTTAAGTTGGACTCAACTTCAACTGGAGTTACATACGGAGACGGACACTACTACGATTTGAACTCTAAGTCAAGATTATTTCTAACAATCTCCCCCTTAATCTTGACTTAACAAATTCTAGTTTTATTCTTAATGCATTATGAACTACCAGCCATGCCTCAACATGAAGCGTTCTACGTGCAAACTACATGTAGGAACTCAACTCAACTAGTACGGGTCCACCAAATGCAAAAATTCTAAAACATTGAGGCAGTCGGACTCAATTACGACTTACTAAACTCATACTAACACACATACTAGGACTTCGAATTGGACACCACTTCAACTTGAATTACACACGAAATTGAACTCAAATGCGACTAAGACTCTAAGTCAAGATTAATTCTAACAATCTCCCCCTTAATCTTGACTTTCTAACTTCTTTCCATCTTGCTTGAGTTTGGACGGCGACACAACTCAAACGTCCCTGACTCAACTCATCTTCAGAGCACTTCATCTTCGCTGAGCACTTCGGCAACAAACGCTTTCTTCTTCTTTGGCTTTTGGCATTCTGAAGCAAAGTGTCCATAATCATTACAGTTATAACACCTTACTTTTGCCTTATCAAACCTCCGACCTTTACGGCCTTGGCCATCACCCCTGGAAGTGTTCTTGCCTTCACACTTCGATGATCGTGCCTCCCACTCGGCGCGAGTCAACAAGAGCTATCCTTCACCTTTGTTGCTAGTGTCATGGATGCGTTCCTCATACGCCTTAAGACGACCGATGACCTCCTCCATGGTCATTGCCTTTAGGTCTCCAAATTGCTCTATGACTGAAGCAATTGGGAGAAACTGTGAGGGAATAGCACGAAGGAATTTCTTTACCACATACAACTCTTCCACCTTCTCGCCAAGGGCCCGTATCTTGTTGACGATGACCGTCAACCGGACGGCGAAGTCATTGATTGACTCCATTTCCTTCATACGCAGCACCTCGAACTCGATTTTGAGAGTTTGTACCTTTGCTTCCTTCACACGATCTGCGCCAAGATGCATCGCTTTCAACGCCTCCCACGCGGCTTTGGCCATTTCCTTTTTGGCCAGTAGGAAGAGCGTCTCCTCTGGGATGCCCTGGTAGATGGCCGCCAATGCCATCTGATCTTTGCGCATGTCGACGTTGCCATTCTCGATCGCATCCCACACGCCTTGAGCCTTCATGTACACCTTCATCTTGATTGCCCATGCTGCATAATTGCTCGTCGTGAGCATCGGATAATGCAGCGAGATAGCGGAACTCTCCTTCGCCATCGCACCGGATAATGCCTCGTTGTCGGCGACACCGCTTTCCGAAGTACGCGACATGATCTTGAGCACGGATCAAAATTAGGGCTACTTTGAAGTCTCTTGTACCGAGAGAAAACGGAGGAAAAATTGATGTTTTCCTTTTTCTTTGAAAATTTGATCTCTTGCTTGGACTTGCGCTCTTGCTGCTCTGCGTTTGGGTGCCTTTTATTTGTGCTCGCCTGATGCGATCTCGGAGACGGAGAACTAAAACGGTTCGGCTCAGAATTAACACACGGACACGGACATGCACTTCGGCTTGGAGTCGGCTTCGGTATCCTGCTCTTTCCCCTCCGTGTACCACCAGAGCTCCACTCCCTGGTTGCAGCAGTGGGGAATCGATTCTGCGCCCATGGCGTCGCGCGTGCCGAGTCAGGAGCAAGGCGCTGGCACCGGTGCAGCTGGCCGCGGAGCAGCTCCTCCGCGCGGCCCATGAGCGCAACAACGACCACCTGTGGACCACGCCCAACCGGCACAACCAACCCATTAAGAATGCCCTCTTCCTTCCTGCTGCCCCGGCATCCTCATTCCTCAAACCCCGCAGCGGGAACACGTTGATGTGACCACGCCACCAACACATATGACCCTAGCGCCCAATATCAAGATTGAACCAAAGCACCACATCATGTTTGCACCAATTCAAGCAAGAGTTCAACTTGGACACGTTTTGGAATCCAATTCGGCCTCCAGATCAGTTCGGATTCAGCACGACGCTCAACTTCAAATGTGTATAACTTTCACATACGGAGTCCGTTTGAGGTCCACAAGTACTCGATGGAAAGCTTTTTTCGTCTCCTCCTGTGCTTGCCGCAATAACTCGAAGAAGATGCTGCATCACCTATTTGGGTCAAATTGGGCCTTGTAATGTTTGGGCCCAAAGGGGAGGTGCTCCCCCACCTAGGCCCATACTGTTCATGGGTTACTATTCACGTGAACAGTACCATAAATAATACCACCCCCTTTTCCTTAGTTTTGTGTGGCTTCCCCACCTCTATTTAAGGAGGCTGCACCCTTCTAGTTTTCTTGGATTTCGTTTGATTAGTTTTTCCATGGTGAAAACTTTTGTTCTTCGCTTGTGTCGGCTAGACCAACCGTAAAGAACCTTCTGCGGAATCCCACCTTTTGAGCTTAATATAAATATTTGCAATTTCAGATTGCTTGTTATCTTGTTCTTGCGTGTTCTTCGGTTGCATGCAGGAATAGACCTTCGTGGTCAGGTCAACCGCGTTCTTGGCACGGTTGATAACGACTTGGAGTATGGTTCAGCGATTGCTAAGGCGCAAGCGACGTCGTACGGTTGTAGTCGGGTCGCACGAGTCACCTCCACCAAAATCGAAGTTATCAACCATTTCAGTATCCTATATATATATCCGAGTACCACCAGAAGCAAAATTCAGCAACCCTCAGACGTACTGCAACCCAGGCCAGTATTACCCCATCTGCTGCTGCCGCCGGCGAAGCATCACCATGGACGCGCGCCGATTGCTGATATCCAAATGATTTCTTTTCTTTTCTTTCTTTCCTTCTTTCTTTTTTTTCAGAAAGGATATCTCCAAATGATTTCCATCGACATTGATCCTAGCTCTTGCATCTACACATCTTCTGTAATAATGCATGCTGAACAACAAGTAGATTGGATATTATTGCCCTCTATAAATTTTTAAATTGGTGACCCTTAATTTGCCTTTTCCTATATATTACAGCTATGCAAAACGCGTGCCTGGGACTATGGGAGTGAAGCTCAGCAAAGCTAAGCTCTTAAGAATATGCGACAGCTATCCTTTAAAAAAAATGTGACAAATCTTTTTTAGTCGAACTTAAGCAGAGTTGTCATCCAAATTTTTTTTAATAAAAAAAGTCACCTGCAAACTCTCCAGAAACCAGATATATAGATGGTAGATGGGCCAAGCCCATTAAGAAACCAGCCTGGTCAAAATCAGCCCAGTACGACCCAGTGTAAATTCAGCATCATTGTGAAAAAGTTTGATAACTCGTCAAATAAATGAAAAAAATTATTTGCAAAACAAAAAAAAAGAAAAGAAATGCATAGAGGATCTAACAATCAAAAGGTACACTTTGAGAACTAAGATACAACAGGAAAAAAGGAGCGCTATTCAAGACGATTTAATTTAAGGTTGCTCAGCTTTATCTACAATTTTGCAGGGATATATTTAATGAAAATCATTAATGCAGGCGCGAATAAAATGGCAAGAATGATCATCCAAGATTTGCTTGCGCCTGTGAACAAACACAACCAAAAGGACCATAGCAATAGCACCAAAACAAGAATCAATATATGAGCAATAGAACCAAAAGGACCATCGTCAACAGCATCGACAGCAGACGCCCTAAACCCGCCGGTGTACCGCGCCACGAACTCCTCGTGTGTCAGGTCGGTGAACGGGCCCTCGCCGAGCACGTACGTGAGCCCCTTGGCGTTCACCTCCTCTATGTACCTCACGTTGCTCGCCAGTGGCGGAGAGAGGGGGGGCTGAGGGGGCCCGGCACCCTCAACCTTCTACTAATTCTCCATTATGTAGTTAATTACATATGTTTAATTAGTGGTTTGACCCCTCCTAATTTAGCCCAAATGTAAAGTTTGTTTAAAACCCAGTCATATGCAGCCCAATTAGGTCTAGTAGTTGAGGACTGACGCTTCATATTTGAGTAAGAAGTATGTTCTTTTGCCTAAATTATTTTAGATTTTCAGTATGAATGTTACATCATTTCTTCCAATTTGCAGGTACGTTGATGTGACTAAATCCCGAAACAAGAATGATAACACCACAGCCTTTCACCATTACAAAGTAGATATGTTTAATGTTGCAATTGATCAACAATTGATTGAGCTAGAAGATCGATTCAGTTCTTAAGCGACAGAGCTTTTGTCCCTTTGTGCCTCTTTGGATCCAAGGTTGGACACCTTCGACATAGCAAATATATGCACTCTAGTGGAAAAATATTATCCTGCTGATTTCTCAAGTCAAGAAAGAGCTCAATTGGAGTGCCAATTGTCACATTTTCAACTTGATGTACAATGGGAGATGGATTTCTACGAGATTGTTTGGTAATTTATATTGAAAAGGAATTAGCCGCAAAGATTAGTAATGATGATATTATTAAGGTCTATGATCTTGTTGGTAGTCGTAGAGCTAAGTTTAAATTAATAGAGATGTATTTTTTTTTGCATTGTAATTTGCGAAACATATTACTCTGATATGTGACTATTGGATCGGTAAATCCAGCATGGTTCATTGGTTCTACTCTACTTGTTGTCTATGTTGCTCCCCTATATCCAATTCCTGGCTCCGCCCCTGTTGCTCGCGTATATATATCTCGAACCGCCGCTGCTTCTCCTCCACAGAGGAGTAGGACCGCTTCTGCGCCGCCATCCACCGGATGAACCTCTCCATCATCGCGGTCTCATCGTTGACGGCGGCGCCTGCTGCTGAGTCACGGAGAGGGTCGCAACCGACCAACAGCAGGCAGCTGCTCGTGACGACGATAAGAAGCAGGCTGCAGCATGCCATTGCTAGCGGAGAACATCTGAAATAAGAGGAAGCAATCATCGTGTGAAGTAATCAACTTACGGAGCAGATTAGAGATGATCGGTAGGTGAGCTAGCTGTTGCTTGTGTGCATATATATAGCCATCAGCTAGCTAGCGCGGCTACTTAATTGTACGCAACGTGCGCACGCCAAATAAATATGGTGAAGTCATACTGTACAGTACTCTAGTAAAAAAACCAGTCGTTTTTTACTTTTCAAAATCAAAAAACAAGACGTTACTGTGACTAATAAATTCTACTGCATCTATTTTCGAGAGAAGTTCGGTGGTGCTTGTTTGAGCTTTTTTTGGATGGCTTATGGCTGAAAAGTACTGTAGCTGGCTGAAAAAACACTGTAGCTGACAGAGCCTTATTTAGCATAATTAAATTTAAAAAAATTAAAAATATAAAAAATATGTTAGCCGATTACGTATAATACAAACAAATATGGGAAAAAGAACCGACAAAAAACTCAACAAAAACCCAAAAGTTCAAAAAAGATGAAATTTATGAACAGTGAAAAATAAGCTGAAAGCCAGAAGCTGAAGCCATTTTGAGCACAGTCATCCCCCTCGGGAATCCCAGCTTTAAAATATTTACCCATTAATGGAATTTAGAGTATAGTTATTACATTTTTTATGTTTACTTAAATGTTTTAGGAGATTAAGTGGTTCCAATATATATCAGTTAATAAGGGTATGTATAGTTATTTATCATTAAATTTTAATTAGATTTAGTGCTTCTTTGTCTATATCGTACGGTGGGCTATTTACAAACTGTGAAACAGAGGGAGTAATTGTTTAGGGCTTAGAAATTTAGGGGTCCAACTTGCAAGGCTTATTATGTGAAGGGAGTGTCTAGACATTACCCAGATATTTTCTTCCTAATTATCATTCAAATTTATGACCTTTAGATTAGAGATCAAGAGACCCTTTGTTTTTAAAGGGGAGAGGAAGTAGAATTCAAGGGGGAGGGGAGAATTCATGGCCATTAGATCTCTAATCCAACGGTCCTAAATTTAGATGATAGTTAGGAAGAAAACATCCAATGATATTTAACAAAACGCTTATGTGAAATACGTTGTTGGTAGAAGTGCCTTCAAAATCAAATGCGGATGTTTCCAGAAATTCTCAAGAAATCAACATATGTGTGGGTTGAAAATTATAAGATCAAAATATGGTGTGCTGTATTATATATCGCTCTATGCAAAATTAGAAGATCAATCACGTTCACGAGATATGAAAAAACCTTAATACTTATGTAACGGTGTGAAACTTTTCTTCACCAAACCAAGGGACGCATGTCCATACCTCCTCGCTAATTACCTCTCTTGCTAGGCACGCAATTCAACTAGATGCCCACCCTCCACCCCTGCTAAAAACAAAGACATAGCACTTTATTTGAGCTAGCGTCTTGCTTTGGCTAAAAGAATTAATCAAAACCATTTTGACAAACATACATTATACGTTAGTGTAACTCAAAATAAACTAGCAATATGATGGTAAAGGTCAGGGTGCTACAGTGCGATAGCATAATATAAGACCAATATTATAGTTGACTTTGTTGGGGTTGCATGCTAGTTGATGCAAAATGATGAAAGTTAGCTTTAAGTTCCAAAAGATAATTAAGTTAGTCGAATTAGCTATCCAATTAAATAGAGATCGTGTGAAACGGATGGATTGGATTGGAGCTAGGCCCTGCTAATGGGGACAAATCCAACCCAAACCCAACCCTAAACCACAATGACATAACAGAGTTTTCAACTTAATCCAACCCAAACCCAACCCTAAACCACAATGACATAACAGAGTTTTCAACCCAATCCAACCAACCTACAATTCCATAGAACCCAACCCAAACCGCATGGCATTTTCACCCAACCAAACCAAACCCACTTTCCTCGTATAGGTTTCAACCTGTTTCCACCTATTTCCTCAACCCACTGCTTCAGTCCACGTAATGAGACAGCCTTCCTTACCATGGCACAACCTCCTTCCCTACCCCATCCACCACCTTCTTCCCCCGCCAAGCCGCAATCATCACCATTAACGCTCTCGGTAAGCTCCAAGCTGCTGCCATTCTTCTACCTCTTTCTGAAATTCGTCGTCCACATCAAATCTCTTCCCAAATTGATCCTTCTCCTACCTCCCCCACTGCATCACGAAGCTCCTGCTCTCTTCCTCGTCGTTGGACCCCCTTGCCAGAGTGCCATGATGTAGCCAAGTCTGTCGTGTCGCCCCATACACCAATCTGCTGCTCTGGTATATCTCTTGCCTTGCCTCCCGCATCACCACGACGACCTTGACATCCTAAAATTTACCTCATGCTTGTCTTAGCCTCTCCATCACTGGAGCTCACAACCGGCGAGGCCCTTTGCTGCGGCACGGGAGGCTAACTACCATCGTCGGAGCTCCTTGGGCTACCTCGGACAAAATTGACAGCACCTACGGCTCCCACTCTGAAGCTACTACTCTATACTCCAATCGTAGTAACTTTAGGATCCATTAAATTCTAAAGCGAAGCTAATACGATTCCTCTCTCAAATGCACTCGAGAAGAAATCGCTCCAAAGTCTAGAAATTCTCGTATAAAAGGGGAAAAATGGAAGAAAAAAAAGAATAGGGTGCAACTAAAGTTGTCACGGCTGAGAATCTAATAAGCATTGGGACGTCAATGAAGCTGCAAAATAAAATAGTGGATCAATCCGAATTGAATTCCATCAGTTTCATGCTTTTCTGCATATCGGATACTCGTCTTATATAAGAGTATGTATTTCCTTCACATACGGACTTTCAATCCGAACTGCATTGCATCTTTGAATCGTATCATGATTCATGATTCACTTGGCGGTAGTAAATACGAACAGTCCTAATCCTCCATGTTAATCATAGTTGACTCTAAGCGGTCTTGCACATTTAAAGACAAAGAAATCGTTTCTGGACACAACTTCTTCACAACTTGACCCACATTAGCAATAACATATCTCGTGTAAGCTATAACTAATTATCTGAGTTACCAAATCATCCTATGACTCAAATTTCTAAAAAAAACATATATTTCTGCAAGCTGTCAAGAAAAATGTAAATTTATAAATTCTAAATTTTCACTCATCTAAAATGACAATAGTTCATCACAACACAACTATGGACCTTCTTGCATGGTCCTTCTATCTCCTCCTTGATGAAACCATTGGTAATTTCACAAAACTTCAATTTGGAAGTGGTTTTATACAATAGAAAGGGACATTTTCAAATAGAGCTTAAAATGGGCATGAGAAGCATGCAAAGGATGAAAATGACCATATGAGACAGAAATGGACCAAAGCTACTGAAATCGACAAGTGTTCCACAGAAAGCTTCAAATCCATCAAATGAATTGGGATTCTCAATCTAGGTCTATATGAAAGAATAATTGTTCTATTTGATCTTGGCCATGGTGATAAGAGATCAAGAGAATCACAACAAAATATTAAAGCTTTAACTTAGCAAGATTTTGCACAAAAACGTCAAATTATACTCTAGATATGCATTTTTACTAATATTTCTCCCCTTTGACAATAGAATCATCAAGATGCATACAAGAAAATAGAGCATAAATGAAATGAAATGGCTATATTTTATTTATTTATAGCATTAGGAACTATGAAAATTTTCCAAAGTAACTCTAAAAGTATTACACTAAGCCATATTTAGTGAAGTAGCTATTCTAGATCATGACAAACTATATATAGCAAAGCTAAATTCAAATAAGCAATAATATGAAATTAAATGGATTTCTAGCATGTCGAGTTGCTTAAGAATATAGTTTAGCTAAAGGTATCTAAAAATGAATCAAGCCATATCAATAAAGTAAATTGAACCAAGATGTTACAACTGAGTCAATTTAGAGTGCTACAAGTTCATTGTTGAATTATTTTATTCAAGCACTTGGAATTAAGTAAATTTAGAAATTTAGCACTTGCTGAAAGTTATTTTTGGTTTTATCTTAGCAAATTAAGTCCTAGACTAGGAGCCATCCATAACTATCTCCTAAGTTTCAACTAATTTTCATAATTTTTATTTTCTTAACCATATGCTAAATATTAAGCTGTGCCATGACGATCCCAAGCAATAAGCTTGAATAGTCTAGATCATCCAAAGTTGCCCCTAAGTTCATGCCTGATGCAATGACAAGCCGTCTCATGAGAGAGAATTAGTGACCAATGATTTAGGTCACCAAATCATCCTATTACTCAAATTTCCCAAAGTCATCCATTTCTGCAAGCTATCAAGAAAAATCTGTAAAATTACAAATTTTAAATTTTCACTCCTCCAAAATGACAATGGTTCATCACAATACAACTATGGACATTCTCACATAATCCTTCAAGATCTCTGTTTTTGTCCCCTTAGATCGATGCTCCCTGGACGTGTGGTTGTAGATCAACTTCAGGCGTGCATGTTACTTAGGTCGGCATTTGATAGCTCTACAGTGTGCTGCACTATTGTTATGGTTTCTATGGTTCCAGTGACTGCTAGCTAGCTTTAACATGCAAGACTTAGGTAGGTTATTTTAGGCTATAGCTTTTGGCTTAAAATTTTAAATTCTAGCTATTCGCGAGTGAGAGTATGGAGCAAGAGAGATATTTATGTACGATTTTAGCTGATATAGATGAAGTCGAGATAGTGTCTACTACAATCAACTTATAGAATCCGTTTTAAAAAGACACTCAATTTGAAAGTTAGTTACTATAAAAAGCAAAGTCATGAGCATAAGAAAACCCACCCCATGACTAGTCGGTGAACTTTTGGTGCACATATACCATCATCTAGTACAGTCATTGTTTTTGGAAACTACACATTAGTTAAACTTGGAATTAATTGTACATCCCAATCTTGCCTAAAACCTACGACTCATTTGCACGAGTGATCAATCATGCACGTGTGTCCACAAGTTCTTCGAGTCAATATATTTCTTCCTTTCTATCCATATTATGCTAAGTGAATAATATCTACTAATGGTTAAATATAGCTGATTAGCCCATCTATTTAAGGGATTAAGATATAGACTTGTGGTTAACCGTCCAACCTTTTTCTCAAGTGTTTGTGTGTTAGGGTTAGGGTTTGAGAGCATAGTACTTGTGGTGCGCTATCTGTCCTCTAAGGTGGAGTGGCTGTAAAATTTTTCTTCTCAAGTAGCAATACATCAATCTTTATTTATCTCCATAGATTTTTCATGTTTTGGTTGATTTACTCTTGATTTGATTGGTTTGATATCCTCTCTCTCCTTCTTAATCTTGTTGTACCAATGATGTATAAGAGATGGATATAACCTTTGAAAATCAATTTCCACCTATTTAAACAGTTTGATAGCAAGTTCATGAAGAAACCTAGCTTTGCTTGATTTTGGTCTCAACAAGTGATTTCGTGATCCGAGGGTTTTTGGCTTAATTTCTTCAATGTTCTTATGCGCTGTGATATGTGAGAATACATTTAGAGTTATCTTGGCCATCTTCCACCCACGAGCAAGTCATATTCACTATTTTAGGTTTTTGCTCGATTTTGGTGCACTCTTCCTTTAAATGCAAAAAGGTCAGAACTTTGAAGACGATTCTCTTGAATATTGATTGAAATATGTTTCTGACATCCTAGAGAATGTGCATGTCAAGTTTCAAGTGATTTGGACTCCCGGATCAAAAGTTACATGTATTTATGGTTTTAAAATCGTGCTGATTTTATTATTCCTGTGCTGATTTTACTTTAGCAATGGTACTACCGATTCGAGGTACTACTGTAGTACTATTCATTCCTCAAATTTTCAGTTTCTTAATTTATTGAGGTTTGTGTTGGCTTTTCATCCTAATTTTTATAAATTTATAGCTATTGGAGTAAAGAATTAGTGAATACTTAGATAACAAATTTGAAGCATTATTTAACCCCACTCTGTTGTGATATTCCATGTACATAGACCGAATGATTGATTTCCTCTAAAATTCCTTTGTTTTCCCTGAATTCCAAGCATGCCCCTGGTTGTGAGTCATAACTTGTAACAGTGCGTGGACACCCCTAGCTAGCCAGGAAATGCAAGCCACTATGCCGATCGGTCTTTGCTTGATTGCTTTGCCACGTCGTGCGGGAAGGCAAGCCAGTGACTGCGATCGATGTTCGTACATGTATTTAAGGTCATATTTAAATTAGTTTTTAAAAACTATTTTTCTATAATAAATATTTTTTCTACGATATATAATTTTTAAACAGAGTATATTTTAAGATAGGATCTATTAGTTGATTATAATACATACTATAATGACTTTATTTATATCGACTAAAATTATATATGAGTATTTTTCTCTTTATAAATTTTTCTACAAATTATTACTATTTATAAACTAAAACTAAAATAAAAAACCAATACGAACAAGTCTTAGAGGACGACGTCGACAGGACTGGGGCGAGAACAGGTTGAAAGTCTGCAGGAAGCAGGAATGGCCATATACATGCACCACACTCACTGCGCATATATGCATTTCGACGGCTTCACAGATCGAAAAGATGCTCAGCTAAACGGCTTCTGCATCATCATCTGCATGCATTTCCATCGTCGTACCAGTACTGTTGGCCATCTCGGTGTCAACCGTAGTAGCTGGTGTCGACGCTGCTTCTTCTCCGAGTCCCACCAACGGCAACGGCAGCGACACGGACCTCGCCGCGCTGCTGGCTTTCAAAGCCCAGCTCTCCGATCCTCTCGGCATCCTTGCGAGCAGCTGGACAGCCAACGTGTCCTTCTGCCGCTGGGTCGGCGTCACGTGCAGCCACCGCCGGCAGCGTGCCACTGCTCTGTCGCTGCCGGGCACGCCCCTCCATGGACTGCTCGCTCCTCACCTCGGTAACCTCTCTTTCCTCTCCGTCCTCAACCTCACCAACACCAGCCTCACCGGCTCCATGCCGGCCGATCTTGGCAGGCTGCCTCGGCTTCGACATTTCCTTGTTAGCGAAAATGGTTTATCAGGCGCCATCCCTTCTACCTTAGGGAACCTCACAGGGCTGGAGTTTCTTGACCTTAGTTACAACGCCCTCTCGGGGCAGATCCCGCCGGAGCTGCTGCAGCATCTGCACAACCTTCGGAACATTTCTCTGAAAGGAAATTACTTGAGTGGCCAAATACCACCCTATCTATTCAATAGCACGCCATCCTTGAGGCACATCCACTTCGGAAACAACAGCCTATCAGGTCCGATACCACACGGTGTCGCCTCGCTGTCCATGCTCGAGTACTTTAACCTGCAAGTCAATCAGCTCTCCGGCCTGGTGCCACAAGCCATGTTCAACATGTCCAGGCTGCAAGTCATGATGCTCCCGTACAACAACAACCTAACTGGGCCGATTCCGAACAATCAAAGTTTCAGCCTCCCAATGCTGCGAAGGTTATCCCTCACTCAGAACAAATTTGCTGGTCGGATTCCATCCGGGCTTGCATCATGCCAGTACCTGCAGACGCTCTCCTTGTCTCTCAATTCTTTTGTGGATGTTGTGCCAACATGGTTAGCTAATTTGCCGCACCTCGCACTTCTTAGCTTGGGTGGAAATGACATTGTTGGCTCGATCCCAGCTGCTCTTAGCAATCTCACCGATCTTTATTTACTAGACCTCTCTTACTGTAACCTGAAAGGAGAGATTCCACCAGAATTAGGCTTGATGCCGGAACTCTCGTATGTGCATCTTGCAGTCAATCAGCTGACAGGTACAATCCCAGCTTCCCTCGGCAATTTGTCTGAGTTATCTTATCTAGATTTGGAAGCAAATCCATTGTCTGGCTCGGTACCAGCAACACTCGGGAACATTGCAGCTTTGAACATGCTTGTTCTGTCAGGGAATAATCTAGAGGGGAATCTGGACTTCTTGTCGTCTCTTTCCAGTTGCAGACAGCTCCAATTCCTTCTCATAGAGGCTAATTCTTTCACCGGGGCCCTCCCTGAACATGTGGGAAACCTCTCTGCACGATTAATCATTTTTCGTGTTGCTTACAACGAGTTAACAGGCGGACTTCCAGCTGCCATGTCAAACTTAAGCAGACTTGAAAGGATAGATCTATCTAACAACCTACTCACCGAGGCAATCCCCGAATCCATCACTACGATGGAAAGTCTCGTGCTGCTTGATGTCTCCAGAAACAACATGTTAGGCCCTATCCCAACACAAATTGGTATGCTCAGGAGCCTACAACTGCTGTTTCTCCAAAGAAACAGATTCTTTGGCTCTATACCAGACAACATTGGTAATCTTAGCAGGTTAGAATACATCGAGTTGTCCAATAACCAGTTGAATTCAACCATACCTGCGAGTTTATTCCACCTTGATCAACTAATCCAACTAAATCTTTCCCACAATTCCTTTGCTGGTGCGCTACCGGCAGATGTTGGCCGGCTAGGACAAACGGATCAAATGGACCTCTCTTCCAACTTCTTGATTGGAAGCATCCCAGAATCATTTGGACAGCTCAGGATGCTAACCTACCTAAATCTATCACACAACTCGTTTGAAGACTCAATTCCAAGCCAATTTGAAAAGCTAGCTAGCTTAGCATCATTAGACCTCTCCTCCAACAATCTCTCTGGTACCATTCCCAAGTTCTTCGCAAATTTTACCTACCTGACTACCTTGAACCTTTCCTTCAATAGCCTACAAGGCCAGATACCAGAGGGAGGTGTTTTCTCAAACCTCACGTTGCAATCTTTGATTGGGAATGCTGGACTATGCGGTGCTCCACGTCTAGGATTTTCGCCATGTCTTGACAAGCCTCACTCAAGTAATAGACATTTGCTAAAATTTCTACTCCCTGCTGTCACCGTAGCTGTTGGTGCTATTGCTATCTGCTTATACCTAACGATCGGAAAGAAACTTAAGAAGGAGGGAGAGGTTAAAGCTTCTGTTGATCCGGCTGATGCCGTAAGCCATAGGTTAGTCTCCTACCACGAGCTCGTTCGCGCCACTGAAAATTTCAGTGATGATAACCTGCTGGGGTCTGGAAGCTTTGGGAAAGTATTCAAGGGCCAACTGAGCAGCGGTTTGGTGATTGCAGTAAAAGTCATAGACATGCAGCTGGAACATGCCATGAGGAGCTTCGACGCCGAGTGCCGTGTGCTCCGCATGGCACGGCACCGCAACCTGATAAGGATACTCAACACCTGTTCTAACCTGGACTTCAGAGCATTGGTGCTTCAGTACATGCCCAATGGCAGCCTAGATATGCTCCTACACACTCAAGGCAGAAGGCACTTGGGGTTCCTGGAGAGGCTGGACATCATGCTAGACGTGTCGATGGCAATGGAGTATCTGCACCATGAGCACTGCGAGGTGGTCCTGCACTGCGACTTGAAGCCTAGCAACGTGCTATTTGATGAGAACATGACAGCGCATGTTGCAGATTTTGGTATCGCAAGGTTGCTATTAGGCGATGACAGCTCCATGATCTCTGCGAGCATGCCTGGAACAGTTGGGTACATGGCACCAGGTACTAGCACTTGTACTCTTGCTCGATCTAGTTCTTGTAAGGCCATTGATTGGTATTATTAATTAGAGTAAAATGCATAGAGGGTTATTCAACCGATACCGATACAGATGTGTCATCACAAAACTTTCAAAATACACATCTAAATCACTGATGTGATATAAATGGGTCACTAGTCTATCCTAACTGTCCACTATGGCATAATTCATACAAGTGGGATGATACGTAAGATCCAAAGCAGTTGGCGGAACATTTGTAGAAAACTCGGTGTAATTTTTTCTTTTAGGCCTACTCATATGTTCTTATCTGAACCAAACCATATTCTATACCTTCTCTTTACTTTTTGTTTGACTCCAAGGCGACCCATGTGAGAAGATCGTGATTCATGCATTATAAACTTCATTAACTAGAGTGCGACAAGTCCCATGAGGACAAAACCATACTCTACTGCCGCTGTCTCAAGGGTTTCATTGCAAGAGGATGTGGATGGAAGAAGAGGATAAAGCCGTGACTGACTAGTGAGGATGAATTTGGTCTTGTTCGACCAGATCAAGATAAGGGCAAAAGGATAGGGTTAAAAGAAAAAAATAATATTTAGGGAGTTTTGTGTAAATTTTAAAGTATTGAATCTTTCTTGTGATCTAGTGATCTAGATGTGTATTTTTAAAGTACAATGACTTGGATGGTGTGACCAACAAGCTCTCCATACATTTTACTCTATTAATTATTTACATGTTTTAATTTAATTGTTTGTGATTTTTTGAGCAGAGTATGGTTCAATTGGAAAAGCGTCACGGAAGAGTGACGTTTTCAGCTACGGGATCATGCTCCTTGAAGTGTTCACTGGAAGGAGACCCACAGATCCGATGTTTGTGGGAGAAATGAGCCTCAGGCAGTGGGTTCTTGAGGCATTTCCTTCAGAGCCTCTCCATGTTGTGGATGACCAGCTACTGCAAGGCTCTTCTTCTACCTGCAGCTTGGATGGCTTTCTTGTGCCAGTATTCGAGCTGGGCTTGCTCTGCTCGAGCAACTCGCCTGAGCAAAGGATGGCGATGAGCGATGTGGTCGTGAGGTTGAAGAAGATCAAAAAGGACTACACCAAATCAACAGCAACGACACAGAGTGCTGCCCAGTGATGTGATTGCCCTTGCTTCTATATATCTATCTGTTCACTGCTCACTGCTGCACTAAGAACATAGCAGCATCAGCTGCAGCAAACTTGTACTACTATCTTTTACCTAGTTTTTCCTGAGTTGTACAACGATCGACCTCGTTGGTCTGTGCGTGTGATGATTTCTGGACATATATACACCGTCAAGAGTGAAATGAAGTTTGTTTACTGTGAAATTAATGGAGAGAACTGATCTGCTGCTTCTGCCGGTGGATTTTTGTTTTGGGAAATTGTTCTGGTCGAGTGTATACCAATAAAGTGAGTAGTTTGCATTCAATTTTTATCATTGTCTTTGATTCAGTTGACTAGTTTGCATTCAGTTTTTTATCATTGTCTTTGATTCAGTTGTCGTATGAAGCAGTATTCCTGTATCTCCTACCATGTTCTGTTACATGATTATGGAACACTTGTGTACCCTCGAACTATTAAAATTTTCGACTTGTGTTGACGTGATTACTTACATAATTGTTCATGGACGTTAGGTTAGAGGGTGGGAGGGTAAAGTTCATAACGAAAATACAGGGAACTTGCTCGGTTTTCCAGGTTTTTATGGGGTGTGTTTGGTTGTCTAACCCAATTTACCTTGGCAACTATTGGTCACAACCTAAATTTTTGGTCCCAAACCAAAGAATGACCAAAGCATGGGCAAGCCAAAAATTTGTTTGCCAATGTTGGCCCCGCATGTCATAGAGCCTTTGCTTTTGCCAAAAACTTGGCGAGAAAGAAGTGGCAACTGCCGAATCCATGGGCCATACCAAATACTTTGGGCATGGCCGAAATTTGGCTTGGCCATTGAGTTAGGTGCCATTTAGCTGGGCTCAGCTTCTCTTTTTCGGCTTCAAAGCCAGGCTTTAAAAGAAGCTACGTAATCTTAGCTTCAAATTTGTAGTTCATTTTAGCCTTGACTTCAAATTCGTAGTTTATTTTTGGGCTTGGCTTTAAATTCATAGTTCATTTTTGTGCTTCGAAGCCTGCACATTTGGCCGAAAAAATAACTTTAAAGCCCAAAAAAACTGAAGCTAAGCTCGGTCAGACCGAGCCTTAATTTGGCATCAGGCTGATCAGTGGCTCTATGGGCCGCACGGACTCTGGGTGCCCGCGCAGCTCGATCCGATGCCAACGTGCGGCAGCCATCAGCGACGGCGATCCCTCCGTTTCGTGTGATCCAACCCAAGGCTGTAGCAGTCCAACCACCAAAGCAGCCTCCCTCAGACGTGTCGCCGGCTACCGGCTGCTTCTCCGACGGAGACACCCGCTCCCCTGTCCGAGCTCCCTAGCTCCGACAGAGACACCAGCTGCGGCTGCTTCTCCGACGGAGACACCCGCTCCCCTGTCAGAGCTCCCCAGCCCCGGCAGAGACACCAGCTGCGGCTGCTGCTACGACGGAGACACCGGCTCCCCTGTCCGAGCTCCACAGCCCCAGCAGAGACACCAGCTGCGGCTGCGCCGCGAACTCCTCGTGTGTCAGGTCGGTGAACGGGCCCTCATCGTTGACGGCGGTGCCTAATGCTGATGAGACGCCCAAGTGCAGCCGGCCAACATCAGGCAGCAGAATGCTATTGCTAGCGGAGAACATCTGGAATAATTAGAGCAAGAAACCATCATCTTGTCAATTAATCAACTCACCTTGCAGATGATGATCGGTGATGGCAACTCGTGATGCTAGCTGCTCCTTATTGTGTTACACACACATATATGTGTGCATAATGGTCGGACGCACCCCAAATAATAATAATAGTAAGTACCAGTATTACACAGTCGTTTTTAGCTTTTCAAAATCAACAATATGCCACTTGGACAACTAAATTTTATCATCATATTTTCGAAAAACACTGTAGAAGTGTAATGTATGAAAGTATTTTTCATGATAAATTTACCAATACCATTTTCATATATGTAAACTACATATTTTAGATATTTGGTCAAAAGTAATATGGTTTGACTACACGCATTCCAGGTCGATTTCCCTTTGTGCCTGGATGGAGTAATCAATAACATGAGTACGTATGTACATAGAGTTCCAAACTGTATGTTTGTATTGTTCTGTATGTACACATGAAGATGAAGCAAAGCAAAACAACATGCGTGCATGTTGAAGAAGACATGCCCAACATGTGTTGGAGCTGGGCTTGCTCTGCTCGAACGGAGAGTGAATTGATCTTTGAGAGAGGGAGAGAGAGGAAAGTTGCCCGAACGGAGAACAAACATGTAGAATGCTAGAAAATATATCCAAAATGGATGTTACAGCCATGTAGGCGCTCTGAACATATATCCAAAATGATTTTAACAATTAGGGAAAATCCAATAAAATTTGATAAACCCAAAAATAGCCATGCATGGTTCTGAAATTATGCAAAAATCCAAGGTTTTAAAATATAGCCAAATTTAGGATGTTACAGCCTTGCAGGCGCACTGAACATGGTACTCATCTAATGATGTGTCATAGTGGAGTTGACTGAACTAGCTAATAGATATGTTATTTTATACTGTAGTTATCGATTTTTGGTTATGACTTATTAATCTAACGAGTATTTATTATTTAGAAAAACTAAGAGCCGCTAAAAAGGAAAAAAAACCAAGACAAATAATGTTCAACTTTCACGTGAATCTGGTGCCTTCATTTCCGGTCTCCACCCTAGTGTTCATGGCCTCATGGGACATATATAGCGTTGACCCAACTCATGGTCAAGCTCATCCACGCGTGACACGTCCATCAGAATACGGTGAAAATTCGGTCAGCTTTTTCCAGGGTGTAAACGTAGGCGTCTGCTCCGACGACAGGCGGCCTACGTGCAGGCGGCTTGCATCGTCCGTCCGTGCTGCGCGGAGATTCGTGGTCAGGGATGATGCACGCGTCTTGTTTGGATCCGAACAACTCGTGAACACCAGAATCCCTATCCCTATGTATGAATCCAGTTCGCTGCCGCCACAGGTTACGGCCCTGCTTTTAAAAGTGGCTTTTGGTTTTTACTATAGTACCTGATTTTTAAATAAAATATTTTTTCAAGATAAAATCTATAAATTAATTATAGTACACGTTAGTCTAACATCTGTATCAACAAAAATCGTAAGCGAGTATCTCCCACTCTGTAATCTCTATCGTAAATAGTCAAAATTCAAAAATTTCAACTAAAAACCATAAACCACAGCCAAAAAGAACAAACCCTACTTCTCAAGGTCCTTCTCCACGGTGCTTAGCTACGTGAGCACACTCGGATCCGCTTCTACATTTATCTGATCTGTTTTGCTGATGAAGAAGAGTTAGTTAGATTTATGTGTCGTGTTGTTCTGTAGCACATTGATTCGCCGGAAAACAACCCGGATATGCCGTGGGAGTTCACGGAGGCGAAGGTGAAGAGGTACTTCTTCCCGTTGTCTGCGATGCGCGTGCAGGGGAGGATTGGATCAGTTGGCTACATTTGGAGTAACTGTGAGTCTGTGACAGACCTTGTAAACTTGCGTGCTAAGATGTTGAGATATGGTTCTTATGATAGTATTTTCCCAGTGGAAATGTGATGTTCTTGCATTGGTTGATGCTCGTGGATGATAGAATCTTAAGTTTTGAGTTAATTTTTGGTTGTTGGGGAGGGGAAAGCCTTTCTAATATAATGTTCCTGGCCGGTGCAATGCTAATATTTGCAATTAATTGGAGATACAGTAGGACTTATCGGCCCTCACTTGCACAAGTTGATATAGGCAGCCTGCTCGGCTTCTACAGGTAGTACTTGTACAGGAGGACTTGGCCTGTTTGGCCCCCTAGCCGTCTATTTTTCCAGTTTTCAGTCTCTGAGGGAAGATAATCCATAACTACATACACACACACTAGGGTATCTCTATGATGAAGCCGCCTGAAATAAACACAACTGTGAGATGCAGTCTAGTTTACCACTGATAATTGTAAACAGGCACCTGATTCAAGGAACAAAATTTCTGCTCAGGATCGTTCTTTGATTCCAAAGTTGCGTTATTTATATCAATCAGAAGTAGTATATCCAGATGGAAAACAAGGGAGCTGCATAGCATAATTCACTGGTAGACTGCTAGCATGATGATTCAAAAATTGTTCAGTCCTCAGTTGCAAAGCCTGAACTGCAAACGGCACGTGCCATAGCACTGATCGAGATGCAATTTAATTTACAACTGATGGAGATGTACCTCATTCGCTTGCAGTGACCTCAGCTTAATTTCGTCCGTAAGCTAACAAATCAATTCGAGCCGGCCGCCTAGCTGCCTGGGTCATTAATTTAGCAATGCCCAACCTCTCACTAGTACCATATACAGACAGAGACCACACAGCTGTCAAGGAAGATGGTGAACCAGCAACAACTCCCTAACTTGGCATTTTTGGGAGGATTTTACAATTACTCCACTTGCTGCTTGAACTACATAAAGTCTTGTATGCAAGTTTCTTTATGCTGGGTTTTTTTATGGAAAAGAGAGATTTTATTGAACGATCAAGGGTAGGATTACAATCATGGAGCTTCGAATACCCGACAACCACACTGCCGTAGAATTCACAGTTGGCCGGTCCATAGCAGAGGACACCAGACCCAAGAGTGCAAGGTGGAGGAGACCTTCAGGGCAAGCAATGAACTCCGCCTCTTCACTCTTCAGCCGATGCACGATGAAGAAATTTTTTCTCGAGTGAGATGGAAGCACCGTCCCATGCACATCCCTTATTGGTCCTCACTTGCATAATTTGATATACTTACAGAACATGCATTAAGTAGTATTAATTGCACCCATGTCGCTAGTTAGGTACTGTAATGATAGAGCAAGTATTATAAGAGGCTGTAAGCTGGCTGTATGCTGAGGTGGAGGAGAGAGAGGAGGAGAGAGAAGAGAGGTGGGCTGTAAGCTTACAGCCAGCTGAAGCACAAGAACCAAGAAACTTTGTGAGAGGAAGGGGTAGGTCATACAACCTTCAGCTGGCTGTAACTACTATATGAGTAGGCTAAAAAGTGAGCTGTAAGTATTTATATAGCCAGCTGAAGGCTGTATTATAAGACTTGCTCTGATACATGTCGAATAAGTAGTATTAATTGCACCCATCATCTAATTGATCACGCAACAGATTCAATAACCATGCATGTCAATTACTCTGAAGTGTGATCGTTTTGGTTTTAGCTTTTAGCTTCCAGCTTATTTTTTACTATTTATAAATTCTATTTTTTCCTGAACTTTTGGCTTTTTGTTGAGCTTTTTTGCCGGTTCTTTTTTTCCCGTATTTGTTTGTATTATACGTAATGGGTTAACATATTTTTTAATTTTTTAAATTTAATTATGCTAAATAAGCCCCTGTCAGTTACAATGTTTTTTCAGCCAGTTATAGTGCTTTTCAGCCATAAGCCACCAAAAAATCCAAATGATCACCGACCTCTCTCTGCCTGGGCCCCATACCTACGAGCCATCAAACTCCTTTACAATTCGTGCAAATCAAAGCAGGGTATTTCATGAACTAAAATAGGATCACTACTACAGAAAACCGTATTACAGATGGTTCAAAAACGTCATCACAGACGGTTTTCTGAACCGTCTGAATTTATGGGTCAGTGATAATCGAAGGTTATCACAGACGGTTTTCGAACCGTCTATGGTGTAAATATCACAGACGATTTGTAACTAAAAAACGTCGGTGATATTCTTTTTTACCCCTAAATCTATTCCTGTTTATTGGCTAGCCTCAGGAAATGCTAGCCATGCCCTCTGAAACAAGCAGATCAACATGTACATGTATACATACAATTCACATCTCAATTCATTTCACAAACATAAAACATCCAATTCACATCGCACTTCATTTCACAAACATAAAGCATCCATTTCGCAAATCAATTAATTGAAATGAAATAAAATATCCATTAACAAATACACAATTACAAAAAATCTACATTGCATTTGCACTTAGATGGTAACATTGTATTTTTTTATTGCTCTATCACTCCGGAATCGAGGTCTCGCGAAAGGAACAGATCCATAATCAACGAACTGGTCAGGCTAAACAAGCTATACTTGGATGGTGCATGATTGCCATTCAAGTATTGCTTGTGCAGCTGACAAGTTCGTTGATTATGGACCCGTTCCTTTCGCGAGACCTCGATTCCGGAGTGATAAGAGCAATAAAAAATCATTGTGCGCAGTGGAACTCTCCTTTTGAGTTTATGACTCGAGCCACCAAAAAGTACGCCAACTCTCCTCGAATTCGTGAAAGGTCGCACTGTTTCAATGCAGTTAACGGGATGGACGCAGCCTGTCGATAGGAATATCAATGTGCGTATACATATAACGTGATAAGTATGAAGTAATTATGGGAAGATTGACAAACTTTGGAATTGGTGATCCTCAAGGAATCGAGGAGTAGTTCCATATGGTGGCAAACGTAGAATGCACATGTGTTGTCTGGCTGCTGCTGGTGGCACTGCAAAAAATAGAATGTGTTAATTCAAGAGGCATTACTACCAACTGTTGCTTAGGATTAATTAATGTGTAATAGCGAATACCTTAAAATCTCGAGCATGTGTCAGGCCCCCTTGCATCGAAACACCTCCCTTTTCAATGTATATCGTGAACGCCCTACGTGATTCGAAAAAGTTAACCTTAGTCATTCGGAAAGAAAGAAAGAGTACAATATAGGTATGTATGGAGAAAATGTACTTACGTATCGATTACTTGGCTGACAACTGTGAAGTCCATTTTATTCTTACTTAGGGAATCAAGGTAATATACCTTGTTCCATTTTGGTACAATTACTATTAAAATCCAATGATAATTCTGATTGTAGGGCATAAGTACATATTCCTTATTGCAGTAAGCCAACAGTCCTGCTGCAATGTATCTCTCGACGAAGGATGTATCCTCGTCGATGGTATACTTGGCGACCAAGTGTGGGTCCAAGAAACCAACCGATGATTTGGATGATGTAGCTTTAGTCAACATGTGTCTATATATACACACACGAAAGCAATAAATTATATATGACATTTACCAGTATGCCATGAATGGAGACTGTGATTGTACACACTTACAGCGTCCAGCATCGAATGAGTGAGATGTCGAGAGCGTTGAGCGTGAAAAGATAGAATAAATCATCAAAGGTGACCACGAAGACATACTCGTGAACACTGTGCTGTAAATGATCCGGCGCGAAGTTGACAGTGATACCTGAGCTCCCTTCTCCCTCTGGCTTATTGGACTGTTCCATATACCACTTGTGCAATTGCTGGCAACTAATTGCTAGGGGTTGGAGGCCCTTTTTCTCGAGCAACAGTTCGCCAAGCACGAATTTACAGGCCAATGGTAGGTACGGGATATCATCATTGGTCTTCTTTGCTTTGCCCTTGTTGCCCTTGCTGCCTCGGCTGTAGGTCGACTTTAAAGGTAGCACCGGTGGTGGAAGTTGCACTGGTGGAAGTTGCTGCACCGGGAATAGCGCCTGTGAACATGACACCGGTGCAGGTAGCGGTGGTGGAGATGGCACCAGTGCATGTAGCTGATCTGGTTCAGGTTGCCCTTGTGGAGATGACACCAGTGCACGTAGCTGATCTGCCACCGGTGAAGAAGCGTCCAGGCAGATATCACATTTGGGCCACTGGATGAAGGTTCCAATGGCTTGCCCTAGAGTCACGAGCTCGTTGTTGGTGGGCTTCGGTAGTGGGACGACCTCGAAATTGGCGTGTACACCATCTATTGACACTTTTCCAAAGCCTGGTGCTAAAGCTTGACGGTGCAGCATGACCCCTTGAGCAGACGGATATGCCATGCCCCAAGCAATGCACAAGGTAACGGAGGCATATCTCATTGGAGCTTGCACTTCGTAGGCTCCTACATAACGATACAAAATTAGCAACTCCAATTAATAGGCCTATCAACGGATCGAGCTTTCCAGAGATAATAATTATTACCAGGATGTCGTCGACAAGAAATCTGGCCGTGTTCTCCGTCGTAGGATTGGACGCGCAACTACTCAGATGGTTGGGCGGGCTAGTTAGCACAGGAGCGGCAGCGACGGCCTGCTGATTTTCTGTAATTCTCCGCACCTCATTTCTGACATAATCAGCCAGCTCCTCTCTAAGAGATGCCTTGATCTCTTCTCGTAGCCATGCCTCACGCTCAGCTTTGGTTCTCTTCCTACGCCGATACTACTCGGAGTCATCTTGGAAACCATGTTTCCAAGGAACGTAAAGCCCAAGGCCTCTCGTACGACCCGGGTGCTCCTTGTTTCCCAGGGCCACGGATAGCATATCATTCTCCCTTGTTCCCTGGAATAATCCCAGGGTAGATTCAAAACTCAGCGCTTCCTGCAAGAGCACGACATGTCATTTCACTTCTACGAAGTTATGGAGTAATTACAAGCTACGTAGTTCGATCGATATCTTACCAGGCGCTGGGACACTTGCTGGTCTACAGGGTTTCGAAAGGAGAAGTCCCTCGATGTCGTTGTAGATGACCTTGCTCTAATCCAATTTCGAGCGCGGTCATCCGGGATATTGGCAAATGGCGGGGCGATGTCCTGCAAGGCTGCCTGTTTGTCCTCCCTCCTCCACTGCGGGATTTTACCCGCATACCCAGCTGTGCCAAGTCTGTGGGGGTGTGTGTTTTTTGCCTGGAGGGTCTTGTGCGCCGCACTTGTATTTTTGAAATCTTCGGTTGTCTTCATCGCCTTGAACTCTTTCCATTGTGGTTTCAGGAATGGGTATTTATGAAAGGGTGTTTTGTCCTTCTCCACGTAGTACTTGACAAGCGTGCTCTTGAAGTTCTTCCATGCTTTGCAAGCCGCTAGCAAGACTTGTCATTGCACGGCGTCTTGGTGTTCTTCTAAGATCTCGAACGATGCCAAAATTTCTGTCAGCAGCTCATGTTTCCGAGTCTCAGGCACGTTCTTCCACGAATTGAATGTGACCTCAATTCGTTCTCGTGCAACTATTCCGACCATTCTTCGGAATGCGCTTACTGCTTTGGGAGGAAGGAGAGGAGTCCCAGATCCATCGACCTCTGTGATGGTAAATCGGCCCTCAGGCTTCTTCGATAGCACTCTTCCTCGGCTGTCGTATGGTTTAAGGTATTTAAGGTAGTATCAATTGAAAACAAGATTTGTTCTAGTTTAATTCTCTGTACCCCGGGACAATATATCAAAGCAAATTAAATAACAATGCATTATATGCGTTACATAATAGAAATTAACGGGGAGAATAAACTTGTTCTCCAAGAGGATTGCTAGCTCCTACCTTCTGCCTCTACATAACAAGGTCCAAAGGAGCACAGACACATCCAAAACATAAGAACAAGAGTTAGAAACACAAGAGAATTAACAAGTCTAGCTAGCTAGCCTCATATTAACTTGTCGATCATGGCGCTTCTGAAAAAAAGATACCTGCAGGGTTATGTTCATGACGATCGTGCCGTGCGAAGGGATGACGTGCGCCGACATGCTCATGTCCAAATGACTCCTTTCCTTTCTTTCTTTCCTTTGTTCAGAAAGGTATCTCCAAATGATTTCGATCGACATCGATCCTAGCTCTCGCATCTACATATCTTCTGTAATAATGCACGGTGAACAAGTATATGTGTACGCATCTGAATGCATGATGCATGCGTTCTCTATACAATTTTAAATGGGCGACTCTTAATTTGGACTATGGGACCTCAGCTCAGATTTTAACAATATGCGGCGGCTATCCTTTTAAAAAATACGTGACAAATCTTTTTAGTTGAATTTAAGCAGAGTTGCCATCCATTTTTTTGTTAAAAAGAAATCACCTGCAAACTCTTTAGAAATCAGACAAATTAGCAGCGGAAGCAAGGCACTATGCCACACTACCTATCACGTGGATCGAAATAAAAGAGTTGACAATTTGTAAGGGTTTTTCCTAAAAAATCAAGGTACCATACGTAATTCTGGAGAAAGCAAAGGGTTTTCCCCAAAAAAATAAGGACTCGTACTGTTGAACACTGTGTGGTTTTATCTCTTAAAAGGTGGGGTTTTCTAAAAAAAAATTGAGAACTCATATGTAATTGCCAAAATAGAGGGGTTTTTCACAAAAAACTGATGTAGCAAGGGCCTTTCTACAAAAACCGAGGATTTGTGCGAAAGTTCAAAAAATGGACTTATTTGTAAAATTGCCTACGTGGGTATGGGTTAGGCCCATTAAGAAACCAGCCTGGTCAAAATCAGCCCAGCATGGCCCAATGTAAATCCAAAATCTATGTGAAAAAGTTTGATAACTCGCCATATAAATAAAAAATGATTTTCAAAACAAAAAAGAAAAAAGCATAGATATCAACCAATAACTCACCAGAAAAAGGTGAAATACACATAGAAGAAAAATAAAAAATAGAGAATACTAGAAGGTGTGAAATTGGACATCATTTTTGTGAATCTAACAAGATATCAAATCTTAGCTTTGTGGTATCAAATACAAAACAGGTGGTGTGGATCATTATCTTGTTCTTTTGATTAACGAGAGAATTCTTCAGACTTTCCACCAAAGTTGTGTGGCTAAAAACTACGATAAATATGTTTATATTTAAAAATAAAATTGTATTGGTTATACAACTCTTACTTGTAATTATAAATATAATTGTATTTCTTATCTAACAGTAATAGTTCTAATATTTATTGGTAAGGCTTTGAGCTATGATATCCTCTATAAATGAAAGCAATAGCATCAAACTTAGAAGGGTAAAAATTCCAACTTGTTTTTAAGTTTCGGCTATATTCTCTTCCTTTGCAAGAGGGTCATCAACCCTTGCAGAATTATGCGAAAGCTTCAACAAGGCATGAAAGGCATGATAGATTTGATTATTCAAGTTAATCTGTTTAGACCTAATCATGGCTTCAGCAAGGCACGATGGATTTGACAAGTCAAGGTATCCGTTTAGACCTAATCATTATGCAGGGAGGCCCACATAACCCGGTGCACTCCAAAGAATAAAAAATAATGCACGTACGCCAAGGAGATCCGGGTCAAAATAACACGAAGGTTTTAGAGCCCGGTGTATTCTATGGAGTTAAAAAAAATAACACACGGAGATCATAGAGCTCCGATGTATTTTATCTCTACTTCTTAAAAGGAGGAGTTCAAGGTGATGGTGCATCCTACACTCCTTCTCTTTTCACTGACATGTGGGGCCACTTTTTTTGGCTGTGCTCGCGCGGGCTTCACTTCAAAAATTCCTCACCTACTACCCCTCTCTCTCTCCCACCCACC
Organism: Dendrocalamus latiflorus; assembly: GCA_017311315.1. Classification (NCBI taxonomy): domain Eukaryota; kingdom Viridiplantae; phylum Streptophyta; class Magnoliopsida; order Poales; family Poaceae; genus Dendrocalamus; species Dendrocalamus latiflorus. The sequence continues at coordinate 53,452,136 of CM029641.1, forward strand.
TGCTTTTTTCTAAAAAGAAAGAAAATAAACACCCTCTCTCTCTCTCCCTCTCACCGGTAGAGGAAGGGGGCGGAGGAAGGAGGAGGTGCGACTGCGGCGGGGGAGAGGAAGGAGGCGACGGCGGGGGCGTCGCCGGTTGGCAGGCGTGTGAGGGAAATATAGTGAACTGCTTGAAGAATGTAATTTGTAATGCGCCTTCCTTTGTGCAGATGACCTCGGTGATTTTTCTTCTGAATTGAAGCTGTCATTTTTCCAGCTGGGGATCAGTCATCAGATATCAGCATCTATTGTCATGCAGGTTTGATATTCTTATCCTTTGCCCTGTCGTGTGATTTTGTTATCCAATGGCAATATTTGAATGTTGTTGATTTAGGTCTTTTATTCTTTATATCCCCATTTGTATGATCTTGATTCCCATGCATTTCCTCTACAAATAGTTATTTTGTTGTTCAATGATCATAGCTTCTTAAGTATACATGTTCTGCCTAAGTGCACGTTCCGTTTTAGCATAAACCAAAAAAAAATGGGAGGAAGGTTATTATTCATAGCTTTCATACTTTAAAAACAGATAAATTTATGGTTGGAGAATCGTCTACATGTAAATTTATGAGTAAATTGTAGCATAAATACTTAAACCTTCGGTTGCTCTATTGTTTCTATGAGCTTGAGAAGTCAACATTTGGGTCCCTAAACTTGCAGACGTGTTTCACTTAGCCTAACAATGCAAATTTAAGGACCTCATATAAAATAGACTGGAACTACTTATGTAAGTTTGGGAACCAAAATATCGAGTTCTCAATTTCATGGATTTATTGGATACATGTGCTAAGCACCTTTGGTGCAATTTACTCTAAAATCTTCATAGAAGAAAATTTCAATAAGCCTATGCCAAAGGGGCGAGCAGCTCAACTGGTGCAAGATCCAATTGACCCTTCATACCGATCAAGTTACTAATCAGGCCATAATCAACCTAGGACACTCTTCTTACATCTTGCGGAACCATCATTTAGGTTTGTACTTATAAGGAGAAGTCATTCATTTCGTTAGATCAACTGTCAGTTGTAGCCTTGCTTATTTTGCCTATTGGGGCCGATGCTAATTTACACATTTACATCAGGTACTAGCTGAAAGTGGAAAAGGTCCTGTAGGAGAGTTTTTATTTGTAGATTTTTCTATAATGGAGAAACGAACTTTATGTAATTATTTCGCAAGCAATTTAAGTGACTGCTTCTCTAATTTTGATGTTGATAAACTTGTTTGACTTGCTGAGATTTATGCTGATGATTTCACGGATGCTAATCGGTTCTTATTAAGAAATCAGCTTCAAACTTTTATTCTCAACATTAGAAGAAGTGAAGAATTCAATGGATGCCGTGATATATCAAAACTTGCTCAATTGATGGTTCAAACAAGAAAAGATAGAACTTTTCCATTGGTATATCGTCTCATTGAGTTGACATTGATACTTCCGATGGCAACGACATCTGTTGAGAGAATATTTTTAGCAATGAATATTATCAAAACAAATTTGCGCAATAAGGTAGCGGATGAGTGGCTCAATGACTTGATAGTGTGCTACACTGAGCGAGAGATCTTTAAAAAGTATTGATGATGATAAAATCATAAACTGCTTCCAAGGCATGAAGTCGCGTATAATACATTTTCCCCGTGATTCAAATTTATCTTATGATTCAAATTAGTTTATTTGTGATATGTTTTATATGATCTAAAATTTTATTGTCTTTCACAAGTTTCTATTATATCACTAATTTTCATATGTTTCATACACAGGTGACTTATCGCTAATCTGCACTCATGGTAGAATAATTATATATTCTTGAGTATGCGTTTTGTATTATCGACTTTCGAGGTACCTACTTTATATTTCTTGATTTTGCATTATTTGTCTCTAATTGTGTGTTTCTATATGAATTTGTAATTCTGTAAAATGTAAAACACTATATTTATGTCAATTTAGTTTAGTCCGACAAAAGATTCAACCTAGCCTCAATTTTATTCCTAGCTTTGTCACTGATCTATAGTGTTCTTGTTTGATAGACTAATTTTAGAGTATTTCCTTTGCTCCCTATCATTTTGCAATTAGACTTTTTAAATGTTACGATTATGTTTTAATCCGTAGCAACGCACGGGCATTCAACTAGTGGAGTAAAAAAGATGCATAGAGACTAGAGAGTGCCGGTGTATTCTACAGAGTAAACAAAACAACGCAAAGGGGCAGAGAGCTCCCGTATACCCTACAGATCTAAAAATACAACACATGAAGGATACAGAGCCCCATTGTAACCTAACAAGTAAAAATACACTGCGGAGCCCCTACAACCCCAACATACTATAGTAACCTATGCAGCGTATGCGGACCTATGAGTGCTACATGCCATCTCGGACTACACATGTGCGAAGGGTGGGGAATAGAGTACGTGAGAACCTACAGGCACCAAGTGTCGTCTCGGATGACACCTGTTCGAAGGGTGTGAACGGAGAGTGCGTGAACCTACGGGTGCTACGTGTCATCTATGACGACAACATTTTGAAGGATGGAAAATAACACACGCGGCCACAAAGCCCCACTGTACTCTATAGAGTTAAAAAAATAACACACGGAGGCTAGAGAGCCCCGACATATTCTAGAGTAAAAAAAAATGCACGGTGGCCACAAAGTCCCGACGTACTCTACAGAGTAAAAAAACAGCGCATGGGGACTAGAGAGCCCTTGTGTACCCTATAGAATAAAAACAATCACAACACACGGAGGCCACAGAGCCCTGTCGTACGCTAACATGTAAAAAAACCACTATATAGGGCCTATACAGCACTAACGTACTCTAGTAACCTAGGTAGTGCGCACGGACCTATGAGTGCTACGTGCCACCTCTGATGACACTCGTGTGAAAGGTTGGGGACGGAGAACACATGGACCTACATGCGCCAAGTGTCATCTCCGACGACACTCGTTCGAAAGGTGTGGATAGAGCACACGCGAACTTACAGGTGCTAAATGCTGTCTCTGATGACACCCATTCGAAGGATGGGGGACGTAATATGCGTAGACCTACAAGGGCGACATGCCATGCTGACAACTCCTATGTGAAGGGTGAGGGACGGAGCACGCGTGACCTACGAACATCAATTGTTGGCTCCGACAACACCCGTTCGAATGGTGTCGACAGAGCGCGCAGACCTATGGGTGTTACGTGCCGTCTTCAATGATATATGTTCAAAGAGTGGGGACAGAGCGTGTACGGACCTATGAGGGCAACTTACTGTTTTTGATGACACATGTTCAAGGGGTGGGGAACGGAGCACGTGCGGACCTACGGGGTGCGGGAGTGAGTTAGAGCGCATAAGAGGTCCATTGGGTGTGTTTGGGACACGTTTTCTTCCATTGCCGCGTTTTTGTTCGCACGGAGTTCAGAGCACCCGACGGGCCCGCTTTGGTGGAAAGTTTAACACCTACTCGAAAATTCACGAAACGTCTGCCGGAGTGAGTTAGGGCGCATATGAGGTCCATTGGGTGTGTTTGGGATGCGTTTTCTTCCGGTGCCGCGTTTTCGTTTGTACTGAGTTCAGAGCGCCGACGAGCCCGTTTTGGTGGAAAGTTTAACAACGACTCGGAAGTTCACGAAACGCATGCCGGAATGAGTTACGGCGCATATGACGTCCATTGGGTGTGTTTGGGATGCGTCTTGCTCCGGTGCCGCGTTTTCGTTCGCACGGAGTTCAGAGTTGAGCCCGTTTCGGTGGAAAGCTTAACACCGGCTCGGAAGTTCACGAAACGCATGACGGAGTGAGTTAGGGCGCATATGACGTCCATTGGGGGTGTTTGGGACGCGTTTCGATCCGGTGCTGCGTTTTCGTTCGCACGGAGTTCAGAGCACCCGACGAGCCCGTTTTGGTGGAAAGTTCAACACCGGCTTGGAAGTTCACGAAACGCATGCCGGAGTGAGTTAGGGCGCATATGACGTCTATTGGCTGTGTTTGGGATGCGTTTCGTTCCGGTGCCGCTTTTCGTTCGCACGGAGTTCAGAGCACTCGACGAGCTCGTTTTGGTGGAAAGTTTAACACCGGCTCGGAAGTTCACAAAACGCATGCGGGAGTGAGTTAGAGCGCATATGAGGTCCATTGGGTGTGTTTGGGACACGTTTTCTTCCATTGCCGCGTTTTCGTTCACACGGAGTTCAGAGCACCCGACGAGCCCGCTTTGGTGGAAAGTTTAACACCTGCTCGAAAATTCACGAAACATCTGCCGGAGTGAGTTAGGGCGCATATGAGGTCCATTGGGTGTGTTTGGGATGCGTTTTCTACCGGTGCCGCGTTTTCGTTTGTACTGAGTTCAGAGCGCCGACGAGCCCGTTTTGGTGGAAAGTTTAACAACGACTCGGAAGTTCATGAAACGCATGCTGGAGTGAGTTAGGGCGCATATGACGTCCATTGGGTGTGTTTGGGATGCGTCTTGCTACGGTGCCGTGTTTTCGTTCGCACGGAGTTCAGAGCACCCAGCGAGCCCGTTTTGGTGGAAAGCTTAACACCGGCTCGGAAGTTCACGAAACGCATGATAGAGTGAGTTAGGGCGCATATGATGTCCATTGGTGGTGTTTGGGATGCGTTTCGATCCGGTGCTGCGTTTTCGTTCGCACGGAGTTCAGAGTACCCAACGAGCCCGTTTTGGTGGAAAGTTTAACACCGGCTCGGAATTTCACGAAACGCATGCCAGAGCGAGTTAGGGCGCATATGACGTCCATTGGCTGTGTTTGGATGCGTTTCGTTCCGGTGCCTCTTTTCGTTCGCACAGAGTTCAGAGCACTCGACGAGCTCGTTTTGGTGGAAAGTTTAACACCGGCTCAAAAATTCACGAAACATCTGCCGGAGTGAGTTAGGGCGCATATGAGGTCCATTGGGTGTGTTTGGGACGCGTTTTCTTTCGATGCCGCATTTTCGTTCGTACTGAGTTCAGAGCGCCGACGAGCCCGTTTTGGTGGAAAGTTTAACAACGACTCGGAAGTTCACGAAACGCATGCCAGAGTGAGTTAGAGCGCATATGAGGTTCATTGGCTATGTTTGGGATGCGTTTCGTTCCGGTGCCGCTTTTCGTTCGCACGGAGTTCAGAGCACTCGACGAGCTCGTTTTGGTGGAAAGTTTAACAACGACTCGGAAGTTCACGAAACGCATGCCGGAGTGAGTTAGGGCGCATATGATGTCCATTGGGGGTGTTTGGGATGCGTTTCGATCCGGTGCTACGTTTTCGTTCGCACGGAGTTCAGAGCACCCGACGAGCCCGTTTTGGTGGAAAGTTTAACACCGGCTTGGAAGTTCACGAAACTCATGCGGGAGAGAGTTAGAGCGCATATGACGTCCATTGGCTGTGTTTGGGAGGCGTTTCGTTCCGGTGCCGCTTTTCGTTCGCACGGAGATCAGAGCACTCGACGAGCTCGTTTTGGTGGAAAGTTTAACACCGGCTCGGAAGTTCACAAAACGCATGCGGGAGAGAGTTAGAGCGCATATGAGGTCCACTAGGTGTGTTTGGGACACATTTTCTTCCACTGCCGCGTTTTCGTTTGCACGGAGTTCAGAGCACCCGACGAGCACGCTTTGGTGGAAAGTCTAACACCGGCTCGAAAATTCACGAAACGTCTGCCGGAGTGAGTTAGGGCGCATATGAGTTCCATTGGGTGTGTTTGGGACGCGTTTTCTTTCGATGCCGCATTTTCGTTCGTACTGAGTTCAGAGCGCCGACGAGCCCGTTTTTGTGGAAAGTTTAACAACGACTCGGAAGTTCACGAAACGCATGCCGGAGTGAGTTAGGGCGCATATGACGTCCATTGGGTGTGTTTGGGATGTCTCTTGCTTCGGTGCCGCGTTTTCGTTCGCACGGAGTTCAGAGCACCCAGCGAGCCCGTTTTGGTGGAAAGTTTAACACCGGCTTAGAAGTCAACGAAACGCATGCCGGAGTGAGTTAGGGCGCATATGATGTCCATTGGGGGTGTTTTGGACGCGTTTCGATCCGGTGCTACGTTTTCGTTCGCACGGAGTTCAGAGCACCCGACGAGCCCGTTTTGGTGGAAAGTTTAACACCGGCTTGGAAGTTCACGAAACACATGCGGGAGAGAGTTAGAGCGCATATGACATCCATTGCTGTGTTTGGGAGGCGTTTCGTTCCGGTGCCGCTTTTCGTTCGCACGGAGTTCAGAGCACTCGACGAGCTCGTTATGGTGGAAAGTTTAACACCGGCTCGGAAGTTCACAAAACGCATGCGGGAGAGAGTTAGAGCGCATATGAGGTCCATTGGGTGTGTTTGGGACACGTTTTCTTCCACTGCCGCGTTTTCGTTCGCACGGAGTTCAGAGCACCCGACGAGCACGTTTTGGTGGAAAGTTTAACACCGGCTCGAAAATTCACGAAACGTCTGCCGGAGTGAGTTAGGGCGCATATGAGGTCCATTGGGTGTGTTTGGGACGTGTTTTCTTCCGGTGCCCCATTTTCGTTTGTACTGAGTTCAGAGCGCCGACGAGCCCGTTTTGGTGGAAAGTTTAACAACGACACGGAAGTTCACGAAACGCATGCCGGAGTGGGTTAGGGCGCATATGACGTCCATTGGGTGTGTTTGGGATGCGTCTTGCTATGGTGCCGCGTTTTCGTTCGCACGGAGTTCAGAGCACCCAGCGAGCTCGTTTTGGTGGAAAGCTTAACACCGGCTCGGAAGTTCACGAAACGCATGCCAGAGTGAGTTAGGGCGCATATGATGTCCATTGGTGGTGTTTGGGACGCGTTTCGATCCGGTGCTGCGTTTTCGTTCGCACGGAGTTAAGTGTACCCAACGAGCCCGTTTTGGTGAAAAGTTTAACACCGGCTCGAAGTTCACGAAACGCATGCCGGAGTGAGTTAGGGCGCATATGACGTCCATTGGCTGTGTTTGGGAGGCATTTCGTTCCGGTGCCGCTTTTCGTTCGCACGGAGCTCAGAGCACTCGACGAGCTCGTTTTGGTGGAAAGTTTAACACCGGCTCGGAAGTTCACAAAACGCATGCGGGAGAGAGTTAGAGCGCATATGAGGTCCATTGGGTGTGTTTGGGACACGTTTTCTTCCACTGCCGCGTTTTCGTTCGCACGGAGTTCAGAGCACCCGACGAGCACGCTTTAGTGGAAAGTTTAACACCGGCTCGAAAATTCACGAAACGTCTGCCGGAGTGAGTTAGGGCGCATATGAGTTCCATTGGGTGTGTTTGGGACGCGTTTTCTTTCGATGCCGCATTTTCGTTCGTACTGAGTTCAGAGCGCCGACGAGCCCGTTTTGGTGGAAAGTTTAACAACGACTTGGAAGTTCACGAAACGCATGCCGGAGTGAGTTAGGGCGCATAAGACGTCCATTGGGTGTGTTTGGGATGTGTCTTGCTTCGGTGCCGCGTTTCCGTTCGCACGGAGTTCAGAGCACCCAGCGAGCCCGTTTTGGTGGAAAGTTTAACACCGGCTTGGAAGTTAACGAAACGCATGCCGGAGTGAGTTAGGGCGCATATGATGTCCATTGGGGGTGTTTGGGACGCGTTTCGATCCGGTGCTACGTTTTCGTTCGCACGGAGTTCAGAGCACCCGACGAGCCCGTTTTGGTGGAAAGTTTAACACCGGCTTGGAAGTTCACGAAACGCATGCGGGAGAGAGTTAGAGCGCATATGACGTCCATTGGCTGTGTTTGGGAGGCGTTTCGTTCCGGTGCCGCTTTTCGTTCGCACGGAGTTCAGAGCACTCGACGAGCTCGTTTTGGTGGAAAGTTTAACACCGGCTCGGAAGTTCATAAAACGCATGCGGGAGAGAGTTAGAGCGCATATGAGGTCCATTGGGTGTGTTTGGGACACGTTTTCTTCCACTGCCGCGTTTTCGTTCGCACGGAGTTCAGAGCACCCGACGAGCACGCTTTGGTGGAAAGTTTAACACCGGCTCGAAAATTCCCGAAACGGCTGAAGGAGTGAGTTAGGGCGCATATGAGGTCCATTGGGTGTGTTTGGGACGTGTTTTCTTCCGGTGCCCCATTTTCGTTTGTACTGAGTTCAGAGCGCCGACGAGCCCGTTTTGGTGGAAAGTTTAACAACGACTCGGAAGTTCACGAAACGCATGCCGGAGTGAGTTAGGGCGCATATGACGTCCATTGGGTGTGTTTGGGATGCGTCTTGCTACAGTGCCGCGTTTTCGTTCGCACGGAGTTCAGAGCACCCAGCGAGCTCGTTTTGGTGGAAAGCTTAACACCGGCTCGGAAGTTCACGAAACGCATGCCAGAGTGAGTTAGGGCGCATATGATGTCCATTGGTGGTGTTTGGGACGCGTTTCGATCCGGTGCTGCGTTTTCGTTCGCACGGAGTTAAGTGTACCCAACGAGCCCGTTTTGGTGGAAAGTTTAACACCGGCTCGGAAGTTCACGAAACGCATGCCGGAGTGAGTTAGGGCGCATATGACGTCCATTGGCTGTGTTTGGGATGCGTTTTGTTCCGGTGCCGCTTTTCGTTCGCACGGAGTTCAGAGCACTCGACGAGCTCGTTTTGGTGGAAAGTTTAACACCGGCTCGGAAGTTCACAAAACGCATGCGGGAGTGAGTTAGAGCGCATATGAGGTCCATTGGGTGTGTTTGCGACATGTTTTCTTCCATTGCCGTGTTTTCGTTCGCACGGAGTTCAGAGCACCCGACGAGCCCGTTTTGGTGGAAAGTTTAACACCGGCTCGAAAATTCACGAAACGTCTGCCGGAGTGATTTATGGCACATATGAGGTCCATTGGGTGTGTTTGGGACGCATTTTCTGCCGGTGCCGCGTTTTCGTTCGCACGGAGTTCAGAGCACCCAGCGAGCCCGTTTTGGTGGAAAGTTGAACACCGGCTTGGAAGTTAACGAAACGCATGCCGGAGTGAGTTAGGGCGCATATGATGTCCATTGGGGGTGTTTGGGACGCGTTTCGATCCGGTGCTACGTTTTCGTTCGCACGGAGTTCAGAGCACCCGAGGAGCCCGTTTTGGTGGAAAGTTTAACACCGGCTTGGAAGTTCACGAAACGCATGCGGGAGAGAGTTAGAGCGCATATGACGTCCATTGGCTGTGTTTGGGAGGCGTTTCGTTCCGGTGCCGCTTTTCATTCGCACGGAGTTCAGAGCACTCGACGAGCTCGTTTTGGTGGAAAGTTTAACACCGGCTCGGAAGTTCACAAAACGCATGCGGGAGAGAGTTAGAGCGCATATGAGGTCCATTGGGTGTGTTTGGGACACGTTTTCTTCCACTGCCGCGTTTTCGTTCGCACGGAGTTCAGAGCACCCGACGAGCACGCTTTGGTGGAAAGTTTAACACCGTCTCGAAAATTCACGAAACGTCTGCCGGAGTGAGTTAGGGCGCATATGAGGTCCATTGGGTGTGTTTGGGACGTGTTTTCTTCCGGTGCCCCATTTTCGTTTGTACTGAGTTCAGAGCGCCGACGAGCCCGTTTTGGTGGAAAGTTTAACAACGACTCGGAAGTTCACGAAACGCATGCCGGAGTGAGTTAGGGCGCATATGACGTCCATTGGGTGTGTTTGGGATGCGTCTTGCTACGGTGCCGCGTTTTCGTTCGCACGGAGTTCAGAGCACCCAGCGAACTCGTTTTGGTGGAAAGCTTAACACCGGCTCGGAAGTTCACGAAATGCATGCCAGAGTGAGTTAGGGCGCATATGATGTCCATTGGTGGTGTTTGGGACGCGTTTCGATCCGGTGCTGCGTTTTCGTTCGCACGGAGTTAAGTGTACCCAACGAGCTCGTTTTGGTGGAAAGTTTAACACCGGCTCGGAAGTTCACGAAACGCATGCCGGAGTGAGTTAGGGCGCATATGACGTCCATTGGCTGTGTTTGGGATGCGTTTCGTTCCGGTGCCGCTTTTCGTTCGCACGGAGTTCAGAGCACTCGACGAGCTCGTTTTGGTGGAAAGTTTAACACCGGCTCGAAAATTCACGAAATGTCTGCCGGAGTGATTTATGGCACATATGAGGTCCATTGGGTGTGTTTGGGACGCATTTTCTGCCGGTGCCGCGTTTCCGTTCGTACTGAGTTCAGAGCGCCGACAAGCCCGTTTTGGTGGAAAGTTTAACAACGACTCAGAAGTTGACGAAACGCATGCCGGGGTGAGTTAGGGCGCATATGACGTCCATTGGGTGTGTTTGGGATGCGTCTTGCTCCGGAGCCGCGTTTTCGTTCGCACGGACTTCAGAGCACCCAGCGAGCCCGTTTTGATGGATAGTTTAACACCGGCTCGGAAGTTCACGAAACGCATGCCAAAGTGAGTTAGGGCGCATATGATGTCCACTGGGTGTGTTTGGGACACGTTTTCTTCCATTGCCGCGTTTTCGTTCGCACGGAGTTCAGAGCACCCAGCTAGCCCGTTTTGGTGGAAAGTTTAACACCGGCTCGGAAGTTCACGAAACGCATGCCGGAGTGAGTTAGGACGCATATGATGTCCATTGGTGGTGTTTGGGACGCGTTTCGATCCGGTGCTGCGTTTTCATTCGCACAGAGTTCAGAGCACCCGACGAGCCCGTTTTGGTGGAAAGTTTAACACCGGCTCGGAAGTTCACGAAACGCATGCCGGAGTGAGTTAGGGCGCATATGAGGTCAATTGGCTGGTTTTTGGGATGCGTTTTGTTCCGGTGCCGCTTTTCGTTCGCACTTTCATCCATTGCCGCGTTTTCGTTCGCACGGAGTTCAGAGCACCCGACGAGCCCGTTTTGGTGGAAAGTTTAACACCGGCTCGAACATTCACGAAACGTCTGCCGGAGTGATTTATGGCACATATGAGGTCCATTGGGTGTGTTGGGACGCGTTTTCTGCCGGTGCCCGCATTTCGTTCGTACTGAGTTCAGAGCGCCGACCAAGCCCGTTTTTGGTGGAAAGTTTTAACAATGACTCGGAAGTTGCGAAACGCATGCGGAGTGAGTTAGGGCGCGTATGACGTCCATTGGCTGTGTGTTTTGGATGCGTCCTGCTCCGGAGTCGCGTTTTCGTTCGCACGGAGTTCAGAGCACCCAGCGAGCCCGTTTTTGATGGCATAGTTTAACACCGGCTCGGGAAGTTCACGAAACGCATGCCAGAGTTAGTTAGGGCGCATATGATGTCCATTGGGGTGTGTTGGGACACGTTTTCTTCCATTGCGCGTTTTCGTTCGCACGGAGTTCAGAGCACCCAGCTAGCCTGTTTTGGTGGAAAGTTTAACACCGGCTCGGAAGTTCACGAAACGCATGCCGGAGTGAGTTAGGACGGCATATGATGTCCATTGGTGGTGTTTGGGACGCGTTTTGATCCTGGTGCTACGTTTTCATTCGCACAGAGTTCAGAGCACCCGACGAGCCCGTTTTTGGTGGAAAGTTTAACACCGGCTCGGAAGTTCACGAAATTGCATGCCGGAGTGAGTTAGGGCGCATATGAGGTTCATTGGCTGTGTTTGGATGCGTTTCGTTCCGGTGCCGCTTTTCGTTCGCACGGAGTTCAGAGCACTCGACGAGCTCGTTTTGGTGGAAGTTTAACACCGGCTCGGAAGTTCACCAAACGCTATGCGGAGTGGGTTAGAGCGCATATGAGGTCCATTGGGTGTGTTTTGGGACACGTTTTCATCCATTGCCGCGTTTTCGTTCGCACGGAGTTCAGAGCACCCGACGAGCCCGTTTTGGTGGAAAGTTAACACGGCTCGAATTCACGAAACGCTGCGGGAGTGAGTTAGAGCGCATATGAGGTCTATTGGGTGTGTTTGGGACGCGTTTTCGTCCGTGCCGTGTTTTCGTTCGTACTGAGTTAAAAGCCCGACGAGCCCGTTTTGGTGGAAAGTTTAACACCGGCTCGGAAGTTCACAACACATGCCGAGTGAGTAGGTGCATATGACGTCCATTGGGTGTGTGTTGGGATGCGTTTCGTTCCGGTGCCGTTTTCGTTCGCACGGAGTTCAGTGCACCAGCGTTATTAGGTCCATGGGTGTGTTTGCGACACGTTTTCTTGCATTGCCGCGTTTCGTTCGCAGGAGTTCAGAGCACCCGACGAGCCCGTTTGGTTGGAAAGTTTAACACCGGCTCGGAAGTTCACGAAACGCTGCCGGAGTGAGTTAGGGCGCATATGAGTCCATTGGGTGTGTTTGGGACGTCGTGCGTTTTCGTTCGCACGGAGTTCAGAGCACCGACGAGCCGTTTTGGTGGAAAGTTTAACACGCTCGGAAGTTCACGAAACGCATGCCGGAGTGAGTTAGGGCGCATATGAGTCCATTGGTGTGTTTGGGATGCGTTTTCTCCGGTGCGCGTTTTCGTTCGCAGCAGTTCAGAGCACCCGACGAGCCCGTTTTGGGGAAAGTTTAACACCGGCTCGGAAGTTCACGAAACGCATGCCGGAGTGAGTTAGGGCGCATATGATGTCCATTGGGGGTGTTTGGGAGGTGTTTCGTCCGGTGCTGCGTTTTCGTTCGCACGGA